>CM014731.1:81927444-82321391 GCA_004329165.1 Spatholobus suberectus | reverse complement strand
CTTTTTTTTTTTGTGTAAAGATTAATTTTTCAACGTTATCGTGTTTTACTGGTTTTGGAAAAAATGCATTTTTTTGAGAGTGAATTTTGGTTTACCTTACTGAAAGGGGAAAAATCCATAGAGAAAAAAAAACTGAAAAGAAAATTGGGAGACAAAGCAGTCTGTGATGGATCCAAAAATCAACAGGTTTATCAGTGAAGTGGTCTTTGCAAATCACAATTTACATAATAAAAAAAGAGCAAAATTTAACTTTTTGCAATCAACACACTGCAAATGCAAGAATAGTCGTGAAAATGATGGTGCTATTTCTAAGGTCCTGGGCAATTTGGCTTGGGTTTAGATATTCTCGTATTGTTGAGTATTAATAGGCCCAAATTAATTATAGTGAGTTTTTATTTGATAAAAAGGCGACTTTTTCTTTCTAAAATAATCATATCATATTACTCATTTCGGCATGATTTTCCTTGTCGCCGCCAACATTTTAGGTTTCCAATCCCTGTTTCTGGTTTCCATGCCTTTTGTCTCTCTCTCACACTCTCACACAGAAGGGCAGGAACACACTCAGTCTCACCAATCTCAACGACAAGATTCTGTTTTTCTTTGTTTTGTTAAAAGAAACTTCGGTTACCTTCTGACAGGGTTATAAACTGTTACCAACCCCATATACATGCAGCATTGGTTCCATATACTATGAAAGGTGCAGCAGCTCATTCATTAATTGATGCACTTAAAAATATCATTATATGGTTCGTTTAATAAATTTTCCCATTGATCTCTGTGCCCATCCAAAACTTTAAAACCCACCAGCAACACAAGTTCTAGTTACATATGTTCTTTAATTTTATATTTTTGTAAATAGTTTGGCCTTCTAATAAATTTTTGTACAATTGCTAAAGTTTGTACTGATTAAGGAAAGTATTTGATAAAAAATATTTATTATTTTAAAAATACAATTTTTTATCCCCTCAATTTCTTTCTATTTGTCCACTTTGGTAGATAGTACATAGGGGTGTTTACCGGTCGGTTTGAGTTGGGTTTGGCCAAATTCAATATTTGAACCAATCAAAATAAACTGGGTTAGGTTGATTGAATTTATGTAATTTTTTTATTAAATCCAAACAAAACCAACTCGATCATAACTGGTTAGTTTGGGTTGGGTTCATGAGTATCCGTTCTTATTTAGTAACATATTAAATACATTTTTATATAAAAAAGGAAGAATTATAAAAACTAAATTATATTTTTTAAAAATAAAAAATCATAATAAATGTTGCATTGTTCACTACGCGTAAATGATGAGTTTTATTATGTAAGCCAAGGTCCACTAGTCACATCCGCTGTTTTCATTGGATTGACTTGGTGGTTGATATATATATCTATGTTTGTATGTTACAATTAAAAGGAGTCAATTCAATATTGAAACACTCATCATTCATAATTTTTTAAACTAAAAATATATATAAATAACAAATTTAAAAATTATTCATGTCAACAAGTTGGGTTCATGGGTTTAAAAATCAAAACCCGTTACCCAACACTTACATGAATGGGTTTGAACGAGTTAGGTTGGGTGCTATCCCAAATATCCAAAAGATCCAAATTGAAGTATTTGGGTTGGTTTGGGTTCACGGGTACCCGTACCTCGTGAACACCCCTAATAATATACGTATTAATAAATATAATTAATATATGCATTTATATTAAAATTATTTTTAACTTTTTGATATGACCTCTATTTTTATTTCTCTCTCATTTACAACAAGTATGTAAAATATTTAAAAAGTAGATAAGAATAAAGTCAATGATAATAATTAATTTATTTTAAACTTTTAAATGGACAAATAATATGAATCATTTTTTTTTTCAAAAGTAGATAAATGAAAAATGGAGAGAGTAAAAAAACACAATTTTGCATTTGAAATTTTAACACTAGAATTTCTATTTCTTGTATCCTACCTTTTTTTTTAGTATACAATGATCACACTGAAAATAAATTTATGACCTCATACATATTGCTCCAACCCCTCACTGTTAGGCCGACCCAAGTGGGTTTCTTGTGTCCTAACTATGAAGTCATATATGACCTTATCTCATGACACATTAATTAGTTATGTTTGCACTAATTCTGAGGTCTTGAAATTAGTAGAATTTTGGTTCGTTTTGGATTATTAAAAGAAACTGTCGAACTAAGCTCTGCCACTGGTCTGGTCTGTATTATTAAAGCCACAAGTATGTCTGTCAGTTTCCTTTGAAAAATTGATAATGGTTTTGCTCGATACGAGAGGTTAATTTTTAATTAATTATTCCTGTTGTGTTTGATCGGAGTCAGAAACTCAATTGGAGACTCTCAACATAGGGAAATAGAATAGAAGGGCATTGGTTTCTCCAGGTTGAACCAAGCCAGAAGTCAAACTAGAAACTTCGTGAAATATCAAAAAGTACGTCAGAATTTAGGAGTTGCGAGAGCTAAAACTGGTTTTAAGTTTTAACTTCTATAGTGCACACATCTGACATATGGAATTAATAAATCAGAACAGATCTTTTCTTCACCTTTTTTAATGGGGTGCAGGAAAAAAATTATAAATAATATATGCACTTAAATTAATCCAATCATAAACCACTAGTTGGTAAGTTTGTTTCATATTAAGAATTATTTCTGATTACGGTGTAAATATATTACACTTATAATACATGTCAATTACACTAAAAAAAATAAAATAGCAGTGGGCATATTCTATTGTCAACTTGTAAAAAAGTTCTTTCCATCGTTATCTATGGTCAAGAGAAGTGAAAAAAGAAGCAGTGTTTGTCAAAGGTATTTATTTGCCTAATGTAAAATTTGTGTACATATATGCAGACAATAGACATGCAAATATCTATACCCATTTTTGTAACTACATAGAGACATTTTGATGCTCTTCCCTACGTGTATAGCACCCTATCCAATGACAAAAGGCAGGGCAACTTTTTCCCACCCAAAGTCATTGACAATGCAAAAATTGGTTGTATCCAAATTTCTGCATGAAATTAGACAAAAGACAGCCCACCAAAACCAGTCACCTTCATATCAAACCATCTACGGGTTCTTCCTTTGGCAATAAACTTTCAGCCCTTTTGAGGCTGCTTTTCTTTAAGTGCGTTTTCCTTTTTCTTCTAAGTGACCAAAACTCAATGTGTTTTCTTCTTCAATCTTCCCGGACGTTGGTAGCATCGCCTAGTGGAGGGGTCAATGGGGGGGTTAACACTAAAATACGTGGCACAAAAATTAATATATTTTTACATTCTTAAATTTATCTGTAAATTATGTAATATGTTGAAACTTCTTTGTATAACGTATAACTTAATAATTAAGCATATCCCTTTAATTGTTGTTTACATTATAATTCTTTAGACCAATGTGACCAATAATTAGACTCAATACTGTCAAGATTAGGTAGTGAAGTTATTACCAATTGGTTTCACCTCTCATTGTAATAGGAGGATAGTGCCAGGTAGTCTAATTAGTAGGTAAAATTTGTTTGTATTTTGCATAAACAATTAGGGGCCATGTTTCACTTTAAACTAAGCGATGAACTTACCGGGTTAAAACCATTGTTTAATGAAGTTGAGGGCAAAAGAAGGAAAACAAAAATGACTTGATCAAACTTCAAGGACAATACACTTTTACCATTTAAACCAAATGATGGTAAATGATTTATGAAACGCATCTCACATGGGAGTTTGCTCTTGGAATGGCACAGAAAAGAAATCAAGTGCACGAGTGGATGGAACCTATGCATTATCTAGTCCATTGTCCAACAAACTGCCATTTTAATCACCACTCTGTATTTTGTCACTATGTTCCCTTCTAAACGGTGAAGGTCTCGGCTTTTAGACACTGCTATAAGATAAAGGGAAAAAACCAACTGATGTGCTTCTTTTAAATGCAATGCATAAAGCCAACCAGCACAAAGCTTCAAAGTTGGTGTGCCTTTAAACATGCATGCAATATATTTGCATCATTGTTGATAGCATAATCTGCGATACACTATACTCAGTTTGCCTCCATGTTTCTTGTCATATCATTCTTTTCTAATTCCCTAAGTTTTACTTTGAAATACATTCTACAAAAGCATGACCAGGTTTTCTTCTTTTAATGAATGCAAAATCCAACACACTTTATCAAAGGCTTCCAAAAGGGGGGTTGTTAGTCCATGTGAGACTAGTCCAAATAAAAAAAAGGGTCTTATGAGCTTCATAGATTGTTTGTCAACAGCAGTACACTACAGCACAAATATACCCTTGTTGTTGTCTTCGCACCATAGTGGTTGAAAATAACATTTACCTGACGTATATAAAAAGGGACAATGTGTTTCTGGTAATTGAAATAGATATAGCTAAGAGAGCCTGTTTGGTTTTTGAACCACCAAACTTGGTTCAGCTTTCAAAAAGCTTGTCTGTGCGAGAGTCTCATTCCATCAAGTGGAGATTCTGCTGCTTGTAAGCGCATCTATGCTTTAAATTAATGTATTTTGGATGTTTCTTCCATTTTGACGAAGTCACATTTATGAAGCTTGTCAATATCTGGTCCTGGTGTCTGTCGCATTTAATGGTGTTTTGGTGCAATTCATGGACAGTGTTTAAGCAAATTCTGACACTAACATGCATGAAATAAAGTGGCGGGATTCTGGTTTCAAGCAATTCAAGTTCATGGACCCAACCGTTTCGATTTCAAGTCACAAGCGCTCCCACAGGTTAAAGCAGACACAATTCGTTTCCTACTTTCAACATTTCTGTTCTTTCTTTTTCCAGTATTTGTGTCTCTTCTCATGTCACCAACTTTTTGTCTTTCTAAACCAAATAAATTGAAGAAAGAGTTGCAATGAGACACATCTTCTTCTTCAGTGCATTCACTTTTGAACCAAATAATGGTTATTCAAGTTATCCAGAATTTTTGCTTCTTCAGATTATGTTATTAAATATAGGTAATCTTATTTGTTTCACAATATCATAACACTAGATTAACCTAACAGTTAATAGTATCCATATTGAATGTCATGTTCCTGAAATACATACAATCCGCAGTAAGTAGTTTTTTTTGTTTAAAAAAAAGGTCAATTCCGTACTTGTTCATCTACATGCCGAAACTGGTCCAATGAGGAAGTTCTTTATGTTAGTTTTGCAGGTTAACAGGATCAATATTGATTTAATGATGTTATGTGCTTCACTTCCTATTGTTGACATTTTTGTTACTGATGGCAGTGACCCAATGAAAAGGAGAGTCATAGATGGATTAGAGAACATTAGTGAAGCTTTCTTATCGGCCTGAAGTGGTATCTCTCCCTATCTCTCTTTCTCTCTCTCAAACCACCTTTACATTCTTGCTGCATATTTCTGAGCATTTTCCTTGATTTATTAGCCCAGATTTTAATATTCTAATAAAGAATGTCTTTCAGCTCATAGAAGCAAAAACTTATAACTCTTGGTAATTTTTCTTTCTTTATATCACAAAGGAACTGGGGGAACTAAAGCAAAGCATTAATCCAAGAAGAGGCAATACCATAATATGGATCTTCAAAGCTCTTTGACTCAAGAGGTACAATCTTGACTGATTATCAAGTTGTCACTATATAGTTAGCCAGTACTAATAGCTTATGACTAGAGTCTCTTTTGAGGAAACATTTCTGGTAGCAGTAACAGGTAGCCATGCCAGGAGGGTAGTATTGAAGGCAAATTAGAATTGTCCTTGTTATACATGGCTTAAGCCTTGAGTCAAAGAATGTAGTATTCATTTTATTTATTTGCACTTGGTTGATAGCTTTTCATACTATATAGTTTTTGTATCTCTGAAGATTCTACAGCTTCAAAAACGATTAAAGCAACAATTTGTGATACGGCACGCATTAGAGAAAGCATGTTATCTGCCTTTCACAGGATGCTACAATAGAAAATTCAATACCCAAGGTAAACTTACATGGAAGTACAGTTTTACCCTCTAAATTGAAAATTTTGGATCTTTCTCCTGACTATCCATTATAATATCTCTTATGTAATTTAGGCCGCAAAGGAACTGATTAAGGAAATTGGAATATTAGAATTAGAAGTCGTGTATTTGGAACAATACCTACTCTCTTTGTATCGGAAAAGATTTGGTCAACAAATTTCATCTCTATCAACCAAGGAAAGAAGATTGGAATTAGCTTCAGACATTAATCAAGGAACATCTGTAGTGCCTGGCAATGGTGCTACCTCTGACAAAGAAATTTCAGTTGTGCACTGTAGTAATGTCATTCACCCAGAATTCAGCTGGCTTTCAGCTTAAGGAATGCAATAACCAGCTGGAATCAGAAACTGTTTTAGACTCTAGTATTCATCGATGTCACTCTGCACTATCTCACAAACAGTACGCTCAATTGAAGCTTCTCCTGGGAACATTGAGACCAAAGCTGCTGTTGACTCCTACCATTCTCTACCATTATCCATGTTAGAGGTAAAGTATAATGAAAACCAGAAAAGTGGTTACATCGTTTTATTTCTTATGCAGGCCTCTCTAACATCTGGCTTCCAAATTTTATTTACCAGCCAAGCTCAGTGTGCTAAATCCAGTTCAACCAGCCTGGCAGAGCATCTTGGGAGTAGCTATGTTGATAATATTCCAGAAACACCAAATTGGCTTTCTGAGGAGATGATTAAGTGCATAGCAGCTATATATTGTGAACTTACAGAGCCACCTTCACTGGTCATAAAAATGCTTCATTCCCTATTACAGAGCCATCTCACAGAGCCAGGGTAGTAAGTGGGGATCACATGGAAGAAGCATCCATCCTTCAATTTAAACTCCACTAACCCTTTCCATGTCAGAGGGTCCAAAGAATTTAGTGGACCATATTGCTCAATGATAAGGATACAGCAATTATGCACAGATAAACAGAAATTAAAAGAAATTGAGTACATGCTACGAAGATTTAGGTGAGCCATCTTATAGTGCTTATTCTTTTTTTTATCATTTTGTTTTATTCAACTCATAAGTTTCCTTTCTAATTGATCTGTTAGTTGGATGAAGAAACTACACATCAAAGTTTTTACCATGAAAATTGAAGTTATTAACAATAGTATAATGCACCAAGATTTATGTGGTATACCAATTTGGTTAGATGATTTCTTGGTGATAGAACAACTTCATATCCTACTTTCGTGCAGGTCACTTGTTTCTCGGCTAGAAGATGTTAATCCTAGAAATATGAAGCATGAAGAAAAGCTTGCCTTTTGGATTAATGTACACAATTCCTTAGCAATGCATGTAAATTTCTAAATCTCTAATTCTCTTTATCTCATGCATGGTATTGCTCCAGTCAGTGAACCAATCCTATCATGTTGTTGTCTGTCCTCCACAGGCCTTACTAGTTTATGGAATTTCCGCAACAATGTTAAAAGAATGTCTTCAGTACTGAAGGTAAGTTTTTTATTCATAAAACTCTCTGGAATTGACTGGTATGCATGAATTTTTACTAAAATAAGCTAGGATATTTCAGGCTGCATATAACATTGGGGACATACTATAAGCGTAGACCTGATACAGAACTTCATTCTGGGATGCAGATTGCCTCGCCCAGGACAAGTAAATCTGATTTCCAGAAACTTCTAAGAAAACTACATAGTTCATTTTACATAGTAAACAAACTAGTTTAGCATAGATCAAATCCTGTTGACCATACGCCTGTCTTAACTCTTAACACAGTATTGCACCTTTGTTTTCTCCTAGTGTTGCGGTTGTGGTTTCCTTCAATGACAAACCAAAGGTTAGAGATGCAAGAAAAGATATGCCATTCATCGTCCAGACCTTTATCACTATTGCTCTTTGCACAGGAAGCCATTCTGATCCTGCGGTAGACTTTTGGTCTTTCTGTACTTTTTTCACATTGTCTATGTAGAAGGATATGTACAAACCTACATTTTTTGTGGTATTTACCTCTTCTCCTGGTAACTCAAGGAAACAGAAAATCCTATCTCTAAAGATGTAGATTACCAAATTGAAACATTGTCTATAGTCTGAATATAAATGATTTGAACAAACGAATGTTTTCAATAATACATATGACTTAAGATTCTTGCATTTATACAGTTACAGCCTTCTTAGATTAAGATTATAAATAATAGATATGACTCTGTACTTGACATATAATGTAGCTTTCGGCTTTCCAGAGCCCCCTGCCTAAGAAAATCCTCTTATTTGGTCATTTCTCATAATTCATCACCTGGTCTTGGTTGTAACCTTCTCAGGTACGTTTGTACACATCCAAGAGAGTCTTTGAGGAGCTAGAATATGCCAAAGAGAATACATTCAGTCCACCCTCACCATAAGCAAGGAACAGAAAATAGTTCTCCCAAAGATAGTTGATTCCTTTGCAAAAAATTCAGGTCTAGGAGCGTCTCATTTGATGGAGATGTTAAGCCTTATCTACCCGATTCTCAAAGGAAGAGCATTCATGAGTTTTCAATCAAAGACAAGCTGGAAAAGCACTGAATTAACCCCTCATAACTTCACTTTCCATTACTTGATTTCAAAGGAATTAGCTTGGTAATGGCATGCCTTGGTAGGATTCATGAATGTGTGTGGTAGAATAATTATCTGTCTATCCATATCTATATAAGACTTACATTTGATGGTAAGCACAGGTGTAATGTGCAAGAAGGAAATGTGTCTGCCTCAAAGCCTAACTGGTGACTAATAATTGTCTGCCTTGTATCTATGAAAATATTAACTCAGAATGGCAACACTTAAAAGATGAGAGCAGGGAGCAGAGAAAGATGTTTGTCGGATAGCAAGCAAACAATCTGGAAATTTTGGGGCCTGGACTACATAATTTTTTGCTGCATAACTCTATTTTAAGGTCCTTCTGTTTAAGTATTTTACTATATATATATATATTATTATTTTTTTTCAATTTATGGATGTATATTCTTAATTCTTTTCCTCGACATCTGCTTTGTCTGATGGATCAATCCTGAACACTTTTTCTGTGTCTACTCAGTAGAAACCATTATTGCCACCCAGCATACTAGGAAGCACATTCTTGTAGCCTTTTTGGTCATACAGCATGAAAGGTCACGAGAGAATCATGAAAAAAAATAAAAATCATTTACTCCAAAAAATTTCTCAAATTTTAATTGTTCCTACAAGTTTGGTTTCTAAAATAGAACCATGGTTTCTCGTTTTTCTTTATGGGGAGGAACTAATACTTTCAATCTAGATTAAAATTTAAATCACATTTCGGATGACACTATAAACTGAATAAAGTGGTATACATAGAGTACTGTCATAAGATTTTAGAAGAGGAAATAGGTTTGAAATGAATGAGAATTTACTTCATTTATTGATCAAAACAGGTAAATTGGTATTTATACTATGACGAAGTGAGCCTACGTAATATTCACTGGTCATGCATATTTTTGATAAAAATCCTCTACCCACTAACAAAATGCATAACAGAATGGTAAATAAAAGGAATCCTAATTATTTGGTGGGACCATTTATTGCTGAGTTGGGCTGGAAATATCTTCTATTTTGGCAGCTTCTGTATTGGCATCTTCTGCATGCAAGTCGGTTAACATACTGATTTATTAACTAACCATAAACGTAACCGCCAAATGTATCTAAAATATCTCTAAGGACCCATGCAAATTCAAAAGTCCTTCAGAAATACTTAGCATGAAGGCACAGCAAAACTGCACAAGGTGAAGGGTGGACCCTTCTTGTATGTCATAGTCCGCAAGAGTCCTTTTATCCTCAAACTGCTTGTCCTTCCCTACAAGTATCCGCCTCTGCCTTGATAATGTTGATGGTATCTTAACTTTATACCTACAGAATGTCTTTACAGTAACAGAAGCCAACGAAGAATAGCAAACCAGCAGCAAAAACAAAACTCAACAACCAACTACAGCGGCAATCAAGGAGCTGACTTTCTCCTAGCTCCTCACATGATTGAAAACCAAACTAAAGCATAAGAATTTAGGACCTGTTTCTATGTTGCCATTCGCACGCTTCAGATCACCCATAGTAGCACCAGCATGCTTAAGGGTAGAATCACCACGAACTTTCATAATCATTGAGCAGTAATCCTCCTTTATGTTCCATATGTCACCAAATACGAGACACTGTTGGTCGTGTAGATTGTAGAACACCAGCTTTTATGTCTTGAATAACTGCCTTCACAGAATCTATAATCTACCAAAACTCCACTGCAAAAAGGAATAAGCTCTCCCCCTTATGTGTCTCCATAAAAGTTTGCATCTTGATTGTCGATTATAAGTCATTTGGCCAACTGACAGTTGGGTTGCTCTTTTCTGCGTTTGCCAAGAGATTCTGTGATAGGATGGGATACGACAATATCACATATATTAACATGTGCGTTTAATTATTAATTCATAAATATCGAGAGCAATTTACAGCAAAGACATAATGGACCATTGATTAAGATCTCTGAGTAAAGGCGATATATATATATATATAGGAAATGTTATGTTCCTGGCAGTATATCATCATCCCTTCAATGTCTAAATTTGGATAGCGGAATGATGAATTGAACTAGGTTGGTGTAACGGTGAAGGAGTCCTCTGCCTCTTAAAACTGTCTTACATCTCTTCCAATGCACTTTCATGAAAAAATAAAAATAAAAATAAAAAATCTTCCAATCATTTTTGTAGCAGTACTACAATTCCGATTGACTATAAATCCAATTCCTTGCTGCAATAGTATCTATAAGCATGCTGCATTGTATGATGGTCTTATTCAGTGATAGGATAGGATACGACAATATCACATATATTAACATATGGGTTTAATTATTAATTCATAAAAACCGAGAGCAATTTACAGCAAAGACATAATGGACCATTAATTAAGATCTCTGATAAGGAGGACATGTCATGTACCTAGCAGTATATCATCATCCCTTCAATGTCTAAATTTGGGTTGCCTCTAAAAACTGTCTTACATCTCTTCCAAATGCACTTTCATGATAATAAATAAATAATCTTCCAATCATTTTTGTAGTAGTACTATAATTCTTGACTATAAATCCAATTCCTTGCTGCAATAGTATCTCTAAGCATGCTGCATTGGATGGTGGTCATATGATCCCTATATGGCAGAGCATCCACTGTTAGTGGCTAGTTAACCATTTAAAATATACCCTCAACATCACCTTGAATTTCATAAAGTTGCTTCAGTTCTGTGAAAGATAAATACAGTTTCCCATTCAAACATATCAAAGTTGAATATATTGCATCTGCTTTTGAATGAGATGTATCACCAGAAGTAAATAGATGAATACCATTTTCCACATATATCCAACTGCAACCAGCAAGCTTCTTAGCCTCGTATCCTCTCATTTTCTTTCTTATTCTTCCCATCTCATCCCATTTCCCTTGGCAGCATAGGCATTGGCCAGCTGCACATATCTAGACCCGTTATCTGCCTCAACTTTTAATAGTTCCTTTTCTGCCTGTTTGACAAGTGCTGCATCGCTGCTCATCTGACAAGCATTAAGAAATGCTCCCCAGATTGTAGCATCTATCTGTATGGGAATCTTCCTCATGAATTCTACTGCCTTTTCTAGTTGATTAGCCCTTCCATACATATCAACCATACATGCATAGTGGTAAATCTCAGGCAATACATTGTAATCTTGTTCCATGGAAATAAAAAATTGCTTTCCTAGTTCTACTAATCCACGGTGTCGACAAGCTGATAGAAGTGCAACAAAAGTGACTGCGTCTGGCTTGACACTTTTATTCAACATTTCCTGAAAAAGCTGAATTGCTTTATTTTCAAAACCATGATGAGCATAACCAGCTATCATGACATTATATAAGATTGTATCTCTATCACTATCAGTAACTAGTTGGAAGATTTTCTCGGCATATGTAACATTCCCACATTTTGAGTACATATCAACCAAAGCACTCAGTAATTTCTTATCCACATTAAATCTCATTCTCAAGATGTAAGCATGAATTTGCTTTCCCAAACTAAGGGCAGCTTGTATTGCACAGGCACCAAGCACACTGACAATGATCATTGCATCAGGAATTAGTGCTTCTTTAGTTCTGAACTCTCTGAAAAGTCTGAAGACTGCCTCACATTGTTGTGATTTTACATAGCCAGAACATAGAGCTGTCCATATAACAGAGTTTCTTTCCGACAGTGAATCAAAAAGCCTTTGGGCTTCTGTCATGTTACCTTGAGATGAATAGCCTGCAATCAATGAAGCAACTGCAAATGGGCTTTTAATCCCAATTTCTGAATAGACTAGCTCTGCATATCTGATATTCCCACACTTGGAGTAGAAGTCGACAATGCCACTGCTAATAAATTGATTTGAACTGTAACCCTTTTCAACACCCAAGCATGGACAGACTTGCCAAGTTTTAAACACTTAAGACCAGAGCAGGCACTCAAAACAGTTGCTAAGTGTGTTCGTTGAAACCAATACCATTTTCAATCATCTCAACAAGCAAGGTAAGTGATTTCTCCATATAGCCATTCTGGGCGTATCCTGCAATCAATGTGTTCCAAGACACAGTATCATTTAATTCAGGATTTTTCCAAAATACATTTAAGGCCATGTCCATCTTTCCTTCCCTACAACAAGCTGCAACCATTGCATTCTTTGAAACCAAGTCCACCATCCCATCACAGCCGCCAAATACATTGCATGCTTCTTGAAAGGAACCGCATTTAGAGTACATGTCTATGAGAGAACTCAAAGAAAACTTACTTAAATCATTTGCAGTTTTCACCATGTATGAATGCATCTGCTTGCCATAACACAGCATACGTAGTTTGGCAGCAAGGTTAAGCATGGTTGTGAGAGTGAACTCATCAATCCCAATTGTGTCACGTGCAGATTGCATTCTGTTAAACAAATTAAGTGCCTGAGTCTCATACCCGTCAGCACCAGCATAAGCTGACAACATGGAATTAAAAGAAACCAAATCTCTGTGAGAGGCAGAGTCAAAAAGGGTTCGTGCTTGAGTCAAGTTGTGCGCTTTTATGTAAGCCATGATTATGGCATTCCAAGAGAATACATTTGGGTGGGGCATTTCATCGAACAGTTTGTGGGCCTCTTGCCAAAGGCCATGGTTGGAATAAAGGTGAATGAGTTGATTACAAGTGAAAATGATTGATACCAAACCAGATTTTATTGCCTGGACATGGTCACGGTATACCAGAGCATCTCTCACTCTCAGGGACCTCATTGTCATTGCCACTGGCTATTGCTTTTGAAAATGTAAGTATTGCTTGTTTGCTCCTTCAAGGACCAAAAAAAAAAAAGATGCTAACACCATTCAAAATTTTTGGACAAACAAGAATATTGAAATTATCAAAAACATCACAACATTGACTATATGTGACGATGTTATAGGCTTGCTTTGCATTTTAATTCATGCTCCTTTTTGCATGATGCATATCAAAAGAAATGGGAATATAGGTGGACATGAACTTGTGTGGCTTTCACATTGGGTCCCCTTTATCGGAAGCCTCTAGTCTCTTCCCAGTCAAAAACAGGTACAACAATAATTCATGATTACAACTCAGCTTATGATTGGATTCATCAAAATAGATGAAATTAATTGTCATGGATTTAAATTGTTTAAAATAAAATCGAATATTTTCATTGTTTATTTATTTTATACTTTTCTATTTCACTTGTTATCAAATATTTAAACATAACTTAAATACTTAATTATTATTTTCTTTTTTACTTCAAAAAAAAATTATTATTTGCTTTTTATACCCCCAAAAAAAATCTTAATTTTTTTTTCACATATATCCTTTTTCGAAAACATTGTTCGAGATATAGTGGAGAATTATATATGAGCACTTCTCCAAGTGAGAATTTGAACCTTTTTTTTTTATATCTAGAGTATTCTTCATTGAGAGACAAAGACTAATCTCTTGAGATACGAAAATCTATTTAAGGGTTAACCCTTCTCAACAGATATTTTTTGTGCGTGTTTAGATGTGTGTTGATAAAATTGATTTTGGGACAATGTTTTTTTTGTAAAATTGATTATAGTTAAAATTGAGTTTGAAGTGACATGATTTTTGGTTAGATAATTAACATTAGAAAAGTGATTTTTGCATAAAATGTTGTTTGGATACTTCTAATCAAAATTGATTTTGAATGAGAAAGGGATAAATTAGAGAAAATACAATTACTAAAAGTTCAAAATTGATTCTAGTTGAAGCAAATGTAGTCCCTTATTGCTTCAATTTCAACTTGATTTTTCTTAGTTAAAAGTGATTTTGCTTTTGCAATCAAACATTTTAAATTTGGGTCAATTTGACTAGAATAAAAGTGATTCACCATGAGACTATCATGAAATCAAACATACAGTTTTATTCATAAAAACTTAAGGATCAAACTTCTAACCACATATTTAAGAGTCATAATTATCTGTCAACTATACTATATCATGTTGATTGCAAGAATTTAGACTTTAATTTACCATATTGTAAAGAATTAACACTTTTTACTCAACCCCGTCCGTAAAACCATAATTTCTTTGACAACGAGTGATAGGATATCTCTTCCTATAGATATAAAAAATTATGATAATAAAATTGAGGTCTATATTTAACATTAACAGACAAAGATTTTGATGAAAAAAATTTTAGTCCGAAATGTACAGTTGAAATTTACCTATATATATCCTACACTATTACAATAGAATGTTAATATTTTTAAATACCAAACGAGACAAATATACTTTCGTTAACATTTTCTAAACTTGAATAGTTTACTAAAAATGTAATTTATATTCATTAATCATTACTCTGTTATCCCATAATCAACATGTCGTTGGTTTGAATAGTATTAAGTTTAAATCTTAAATAAGATCTCAAATTAAACATTGTGAATAAAAAAAGATAGCTAGGGACCCTATAAATCAAATAAAAAAAGTAGAGGAAAATTGAATAGTATTTTGTGGAAATGATAAAGTGCTCATATTATTTGTCTGTTTGGGAAGTTTGACAAAACGCTAAAGTGAGGGATCGTAGATTTTCTTTCTCTTTGGAGCACCAGAATCACTTAATCAGAATCCCCACCACTGGGAGACAGCGATAGATGGAAGAAGCAGAGGGGTGTATTTTGGCGGTTTTGTATTTCATGTCAAACTTTTCCTTTGGGGAAATTCACAAAATTAATAACTAAACCATCAATTTGTTCTTTGAAATATAACACTTTTTTTTAAATAATCTTTAAATTAATAAAATTATATAAATAGTCTCTAAAATATTAAATATTATATTATATAATTTTTTAAATATTAAAAAAAAATTAAGTTAATTTATTATTAAAAATTAAATTGATAAATATTTAATATTTTAAAAATTATTTATATAATTTTATTAGTTTAAGTATTATTAAAAAAAACAATATTTAAGAATGATGATTTATTCAAATTAATATTATGAGAATTGAAATTACAAAATCCTTTCTTTGAATTTCGGGTAGAATAGAATACAACATAGGAAACAAACAGAGAGGGAGAGAGAGAGGAATGGAAGAGGAAGGAATAGGGTTAGTGTTGGCGAGAGCCACAGAACTTAGATTGAAAATAAGCAATTGCATCCACAGAGCCACCGCCAATGGGCCCTCACCAGACGTCGACAACGACGACGACGACGCCACCGAGCGGCTTCTCAACATATGCGATGCCCTTGAAGCCTTGGAGACCCAGCTTTCTTCCTTGCAGGTACCCTCATTTCAAAAGTAGGGTTTCTTATTCGGGGCCTTTTAGTGATTGGGAATTGTGGGATCTCATAGGTTGTCTTTATTTTAGATAAGGTTTTATGGTTGATTAGATGCTGCTTCAGTGAGTAAGTTTGAGATTTGGGTTGTTGTTTTGGTGTATCTTTCAGTGAGCCCATGAAACCTTGCCCGTTATATCTGTCTCCAAGTTATTAAAGTTCTTGTTGCTTACTTGCTTCTTAATGTGAATATTCCTGTTATTATGATGCTTGCTTCGGTTCATTCTTGTCACTAAATACTAATACACATGTAGTAATGAAGGTAACTACACTAACTGGGATGTGTTCAAGTTCAGTAAGGCTGTGGTTAGCTGCCACCATAGGAATCTGCAGTGTGTTTGCGGCCAAGAATACTTTAGTTGTTGCATTGAGAAAACACTACCTTATTTACATTTTGTTTCATGTTTTTAAAGATTTTTATACGAATGAGTGAAAATAACTGTTTATTGTTTTAAGAGTTTGCTATATAAACTTTTGAAATAAGAAATAAAGTAAAAATAGAGTGGTATTTTTGTAATAAAAACTGAAAACAGAAGCATTTTCTTAAATTAAACTGTTCTTCGATTGCATAAGATGCTAGATTAGATTAATGTGGAAACTTGGTGTATACGTTTGTGCTTTCTTACAAATACAGTTCCATTGCATATTTACATTCTAAATAAATGGTTTCCTTGTTCTTGACCTAGCAAATTCACAATGTGAAGTGAAACTTGACTCATTGGAACCAGTGATCAATATGCCTTCAGTCTTTTGCACTCTTTGCTTCTTGGTGTGACTACAAGAATATGATTTTGTTTATCAGTATGAGGTTATTATCATGTTGTAATAGTACATGTAAGATGATTTTAAGAGTTTTTTCTGATTTATTTTTATGCTTTGCTATGAGAAATGAGAAAATGATCACATTATGATTGAGATAATAGTTTGGGGATCATATGTATTGTGTGCAATTTACAGGTTCTGCAACAACAACAGCGGTATGAAAGAGAAATTGCCTTGGCTGAGATTGAAAGCAGTCGCAAAATGTTAATTGACAAGCTCAAGGAGTACAAAGGTAAGGAATTGGAAGTGATACATGAAGCTTCCACTTTTGCTAGTGAAACGGTGGAGCCCAACAATGATCTACTACTTCCTCCGTATCCTAGCCGCCCTCCATACTCTCTGTCTATGGACAAGGAATATCTCTCACAGATCCCTTCCGTGAATAAGTCTGGTCGCAATGGGTTAATCACACTTGATCCAATGATTGAGGCGAACAAGAGTCTCAATGAAAAAGAGCAAAATCATGTTGAAAATGGGGCTAAAAATTCGAGAAAAGGATTGGGATTTTTCATGACTTCTGCAGCCAAAACAATGCTCACGGTAGTTGGTGTGGTATCAATATTAAGTTTGTCTGGTTTTGGGCCTAATTTAGGTAAGTTAGGCACTCGTTTCAGTGTGCAAGGCTGGCGTCAGAGAGTAGAAAATGAGGAGAGATCTACAACTAAAAATGGGGGTGAGAGACCAAATATTCAGTGTCCACCAGGGAGAATTCTGGTGATGGAAAATGGGGAAGCTCGATGCCTAGTGAAAGAGAGAGTTGAAATTCCATTTTCAGCTGTTGCTGCAACACCTGATATAAACTATGGATGTGGTTGACAATAGCATTCGTTCTCCGTATTGTATATCATTTCACTCCCTTTTCCTTTTTTTTTTTTTGGCTTGGTTCTACCTTTTGTCAATATGCTATTTAAAATATCATATTCAGTGGCTGATTGTCTTGATTTTTGGTAGTTGAGATTTAGGTAGGTGATGCAGTTGATCCTTATTTTGAAAATGGGAGAAATTTTGATCTGAGGCCACTCATACTTTAAAGATATGCTTTCGATCACCGATTATTTGGCTGGACGTTACTACCTTTAGCATTAAGGGGATGTGTTTTGCATTTAATGTTTTCACCTGTAGCACCGTTTTTGAAAGTTATGGTAAGGCATTAATGTTGTGCTTCTGATAATCGTTTGCTGAGACTGTACGGTAGGCAGGGATGGAGCCAGATGAAGATGATAGAGGGGGTCAATAAATATATAAGTATTACATTTCATACAAAATATTCATAATTTTCTTTTTCAAAACAATTCAAGAACACATAACAATTATCAACAAAGTTCAACACAGTTAGTAGATAGCTGAGTTTTTTAAACACATTTTTAGGAGTTTAATTTTTAATCATGTGTATGGAAAAGACATTGTTGAAAGGTAATAATTACTTTAGGGATTTTTACATTTTAAAAGAATTACTTTTTGACTCTGTGTCTGTGTGTGTGTGTATATGGGATTTGTGAATGCATATTTGTTCTCTAATTGGAGTATGTAAGCAAGTTATGTCGTAGGTGTATTTTAAAATATATTGTAGTTATAGCGTGTCGACGTATTTTAATTAAAAAATAAGTATGTGAACATTGACAAACTTTACAAGGATTTGCTAATGTATATATACTTAATTTTTAGTTAAAGTATGTTAGCAAGTTATACCATTAGTGTATTTTAAGATATTTTATAATTATAATTTGTTAACATACTCCATCTAAAATACATGTGCGTGTATGTTAGCAAATTTCATATATATATATAACTAATTGAAAAATAAAATATTTGTTATGTCATTATTTTTACAATGAATATTATAAAAAGAGAATAAAATATTATGTCAAAATAAAAGAGATAAATAACACTTAAATGTCATATGTTCACATTTAAGCTCCAAATAGAAATAATTATCCTAATGAGAAATGTTAGGACATTCTCTGATATATTCTTTTGAATATACTCGTTCTTATTAGTTGAAATTTATTGCAAATTGTAAAATTTTGTAAGTCTCACATCCTATTTAATGATTCTTTCATGATTTGCAGTTTTCAATAATTTTTAGTGAATAAAAAACAGTGTGTTAAGAGAAACGTGTTAGAAAGTGTGTTGTTAGCACTCTTCCTTAATGAGAAATTAAAATACTTTCCCCATTTTTTTTACTTATCGATTTTTTTGAAATTTTTTATCCCTATTTATTTGTCATTTTCAAAGTTCAAGATAACATTAATTACTTCTTTGTCAAGTATATCCTTACTTCTCATCTACTTTTTAATTAATTTACACATTTACAATTAGTATGCATTTATTGTGGAGTAGAAATGAGAAAGAGTATAATAGGAAACTCTAAAACTATTTTATAGAAAATAAGAAAATTTATTGCATTTCTTGGTTTATATATAAAAACCTTAAATGACAATTAAAAAGGAATAAAGGTAGTACTATACATAGTAAAATTTGTAAAATTCAAAAAAGAAATTAGGGAGGGCCAAGGTCTCCCAACTTCTAGATTAATTTGTCCTTGTTGATAGGTTATCTTGAGTTCGAGTGTTTTACACTCAATCAAGAAATTAAGATTACTTTTGGGTGTTTTGCACCAAATCAAGAGATTAAGAAGGTCTTTGATTGTCTTCTCACCTTTTTATTATAAAAAAAATGTTTTTTAAAACAATTTTACATTGTTGAATAATTAATTTCTTATTTGAAATATATTAAGTTTTGAAATTTATTTTTAAATAAGTATTTTAAAAATTAAAAAAGAAGAAGAAAGAAATAGTTGAGAAATGTTTTATCATTTTCTTCTATTTTGTAGTCCCTAGTTCAAGGGTATAGGTCATGTGAAGTGAATTTGGTGTGGGTAGTGCTAATTTTGTAGGGATTTATTTAATATTTTAAAAATACAAACAATTTTGAAAATAAAAATGAAACACATCTAGGTATTCAAAATGACAACATTAAGGTAAAGAGAAGAGATCGAGTTAAAGGTTTTGTTGTTTATTGTGAGTACTCCTTTTGGTCTTGAATATAAACAAAGAAAAAAAAGTTTTGAGTGTTAGTCTCAATATAAGTAAACTTAACTAATTACACCTTATTTAATGAAATTATTCCTAAAATACCTTTCATTTAATTGAGATTTTATTTTCAATGACTCAATTTTATTCTTGATATCAAGTTTCAATGAAGAGCAGTTTAGGAAAAAAGATTGTTTTCTTAATGGGACTAGGAAAATTAAATGTTACAAACCAACTTTCTTAATTAGCATATATTTTTTTTTTACTTATAGTCAAGATCGAAGGGAGTATCAATTAAGGACGAGACAATGTATTTATTGTAACACATCCTCACATCAGTCAATCAAATTTGTATTAATAGTATAGTATATCTAAGTTAGTTGCCATAAATGACTTGCCACCAAATCATCTGTTAAGTTTCATATATTTAAACAAAGACGGAGGCTAGCATAGGAGAGGGCTACATGTCTCCCACAGTGGGAAAGTCATTCTCTACTGTTAGAGACGGAGGCTAGCATAGGCAAGCTAGCCAAATCCCTCATCGTGGGAAACAAATTCATAGCTATTACATATATTATTTTTTTAATCAAAGGATCTGATTTTTTTCTTTGTTTTTTCTTTCTTTCCCAATCTGTCCCTTTGTCCCCCATCTCCCCCTACAACCCCATCCACCTACAAGCAACCACACAAAATCGCGGACCATTGTGCGCTGCCGCCAGAGGTGATTTTTGACGGTGGCGTTTCATTTTTTCCCCTTCTTTCCTCTCTTCCTCTTTTATGCCCATACGCAAAACGCGAACTCTATCTATGCAAATCTGAAATAAAAAATGGAGTCGATGGTGATTGCAATGAAGCTTTCAGATTTGAAATAAAAAATGAAGAGTGGGATTCGAAGGCAACTACAAAAAATCGCAGTCATCATCTTGCCGTGAACCAGATTTGAAATCGAAGCAACAACCTGCAAAACAACAAAGGAAATCGAAACAACAAAGAGGAAGTGGGGACATGAAGGCTCCTTGTGAATGCAAGCAGCGACAGCAACGAGAAGGCTTCTTGCGAACGCGAGTGCACGACGGCGACATAAACGCTTCTTGTGAATGCTAACGCGAGTGCGCAACGAAGCTTCGAGCAGTGGTATTTGAGGCCGGGGTTCGAAGAAGGTGCAGTGGTGGGGTTTGGGATTTGTGGGGAGAGGTATTTTGGGATGGGGATTGGCGACGATGGAGTCCAGGGTTGGTGGCATTGGTGGTTAGAAGGAAGGGAAGGGAAGGAACAATTAAAGGAAGAAGAAGGGTAATTGGGGAAAGAGAAGAAAAAATAGGAAAGTAAAAAGAAATAAAGAAAAATTTTCAACCATTGATTTAAAATTTAATATATCTAACTGTAATGGAGGTTAGCATAGGAAAGGGCTACATGTTTCCCACCATGGGGAAGTCATTATTTACCATTAGATATATTGAAATGGTTGAAAATTTTTCTTTATTTTCTTTTTTTCTTTTCTATTTTTTTCTTCTATTTCCCCATTTACCCTTCTTCTTCCTCCGATGGTTCTTTCCCTTCCTTTCCTCCTTACAACCAACCCCGAACTCCACCACCACCATCTTCGCCACTCTACTGCGGCCAATCCCCATCCTGAAATACCTTTCCTTGCAAATCCTAAACCTCGTCGACGCCACCCTCTCCGAACCTCGGCCTCAAATACCACTGCTAGAAGCTTTGTTGAGCGCTTGCGTTCGAAGGAAGCCTTCTCGTCGCCATCGTTGCTTCCTCTCTGTTGTTTCGATTTTCCTTCTTGTTTTGCAGGTTGTTGCTTCGATTTCAGATCTGGTTCACGGCAAGATGATGACTACAATTTTTCATAGTTGCCTTCAAATCCTACTTTTCGTTTTGATTTCAAATCTAAAAGCTTCGTTGCAATTACCACCAACTTCATTTTCAATTTTTGATTTGCATCGATTGAGTTTGTGTTTTGTGTGTTGGCATAAAAGAGGAAAAGAGGAAAGAAGGGAAAAAATGAAACACTGTCGTCCAAAATCGCCTCTGGCGGCAACACACAGTGGTCCACGGTGTTGTGTGGTTGCTTGCAAGTGGATGGGGTTGCAGGGGGAGATGGTGGACAAAGGAACAGACTAGGAAAGAAAGAAAAAATAGAAAAAAAGAAAAAATCATAACCTTTGATTAAAAAAATAATACATCTAACAGTTGTGAATTTGTTTCCCACCATAAGGGATTTGGCTAGCTTGCCCCTGCTAGCATCCGTCTTTAAACAAATGTTGAAAACATATAATCATTTAGTGAAGCATCAAACGTGAAAATTGCATGTCATGTATCGTGCAGAATAGGGAGTATGCAACCGTCATTGCCTTGTGTTCGAGGGTATGATGAAAGAAAATCTATTCTTCACCCATAATTAATTGAATCAACATAAATAACCCTTCAAATTAAAATAAAAGAAGAAAATAAGATGATAAAATAAAATAAATTTTCATTATAAATTAGAATTAATTTATGTACAAGTTAAAATTAGGTTTTTGAAAAAAATCAACGAGAAATTTTTTATAAATTAGTATATGCACAAATTAATTTTACTTACTTATTTTCATATCCCATTCGTGCTTATAGAGAAATTTATCCAAACAAGACCATATATATAGATAACTCAAACCAATTAATCCCTAGCTATAATTGTTGGCCTCCTCAAAATCCTTTAACTACGTAAATCATTGCAGATGCGCCTTATTAATCACATGAGTATTAATATTGCAAGGGTAAATTATAAATCTTTTTTTCATTTTATTCCTTACATGAAAAAATACTATGTTTTGGTCTTTGTATGAAAAATTATTTATAAACTAGTCCCAATCATTTAACAAATTTATATTAGGTTAGAATTTTTCTTTTTTTTGTAAATATTATTTTATTCTTTTATCTTTTTGGATTTTGGTTTAACTCTCTAACTTTTTTTTTATTCAACTTGATCCACTAACTTTTTATTTTATGTCAAATTTGTCCTATCACAACGGTGTTAGATATCACTATTAGTTCACCAAAATCTAGCTTTCTTCATCCAAAATAGAATTTGTGTTAGAAACTAGGATTTTACTATTCTCCTCTTCCTTTTCTCTCTCTCTTCACCCCTACACCACCCAACAACCCTACCTTCCCTCCCCAACTCCTTTTCCTCTTTTGTGCTTCTACTTCATTCTTCAAAATCTAAACTTCTTGCACTTCTCTTCTTCTTTCTATCTCTCTTTCACATCGTCTTATTACTATTGCACAAAACAAAAAATTAGGGCTTTAGGGATACGAGAGAGAGTATAGGGATTGGAGCCCAAAGAATGGGAAACAAGAAATAGTGAAGCTTTAAAATGAAGTGGTTAACTGAGCTCAAGGGTTTTATAAATTAATCTAATATTGACCCTGCCTATTAGGATTCGTCCTTCTCTCCTAATGCTTGTGAGGGAATGGGCCTCTAGGGGGTTAAGGTTTGTTTTTGTTTAAGCTTGTTAAGCATCACTTGGATCACTATTGTTTTTAATAGTATATTGTTGAAACAATAGTGATCCAAGTGATGCTTAACAAAGGTTTTGAGATGGTTGTGGTAGCGATGGGGAGAGAGAGAAAATGAGAGAGGGACAAAGAGATAGAGAGTAGGATGAGGAATATTGTAAAAATCTAGTTATTGGTAAGAAAATCTAGTTTTTTTAGGAAACTTAGTTTTTGGTAAGAAGACCTAGTTTCTGAGGAAACTTAGTTTTTGACAAAATAATTAATGGTAAAATATAAAACCATTAAGAACAAGTTTAACACAAAATGAAAAGTTAGAAGAGCAGATTGAACTAAAACAAGTTATAGGATGAAAAGTTTGAAAATTAGATTGAACTAAAAAAGTTATAGGGTGAAAACCTAAATTAAAATTAGAGGATTAAAATATTAATATTACCCTTTTTTTTCTAATAGGGGCCAAGACAAAAAAGAAAGAAAAAGAAAAAGACAATTAATGTATCAAGTGTAGAAACTAAAATGTAGAGTTATATATATATATATATATATATATATATATATATATATATATAGGGTTTTTTTCTTTATTTTCTATATAGGATCAGATCTTATACTGAGATAACTTTGACAAATTATAAGAATTAATTTGTAAACGTTTAAGTAAGGATCAAAATATAATTTTTTTTATATAAGAATTAAAATCACAAACCATATCAAACATGGGAAGCAAAATTTTAATTTAACCGTATTGCCAAAATATTGGCCCAACCCCTCCATTTGTCATTAACTACTATGTAAGCAATTTTAATCGAAGGTGTCTAATAGGGTTTTCACAAAATGTGACCATTAATCAATAGCACAACTTGATCTCCCATTTGCAAGGAAACCTAAAACGCAATCACATACTCTCTAGTTGACACGTGAAATGTAAAGACCTTTTGTTGCATATTTGGTTCCGAATCCAAGTGACAAAACGTGAGTAATTAACGTAACAATTGGAAACAAGCAACAGAAGGTTTCGTGAATATAAAAACATGTGATTATTGAAGAAAACTAATGCAAATCCAAACATGCACTTTACCTCCACAGACTCCACCATTGCACTAATGCATATTTCAAGTTACGCTAAAAGCTCTAGTTGTGCAATTCTCATAAAACTCGCTTGACTCATATAGAACAATGACCTTAAGAACCTGAGCTACACCTTTGCGAGTATTTTGTGCTCATATAACAACTAATACTGTTCATTTTGTCCATTCTAAATATGTTGAGAGGCGTGTGTTTCTTGCATCTTCAACAATGATGAAATTTCAACTTATAATACGTGATCTTACACATGAGCTAAACGCTAAATGTAACGTCTACAATAACAAATATAAATAGTTGATAAAAATATTAAAATTATAATTCATTGATAATATGAAAAAGAAAACAGAAACAAAAGGTTAAAAGAAAAGATACAAGTGAATAACAAAGTAAGGAAACGAACAAAAATTACGAACATAGTAAGAAAAATAGTAAGAAAGAAACTTGACTTTCTGGATCGTTGCCATATCTTCTTAGATGAATATCAAGAATAATTTAAAGCAAGAAAGTTCAAAAAGATAGATATGTATATTATTGTATGGCCAAATTTATCATGAAAGTTGTTTGTCAATGTTTGTAATTGACGATTATGTACTCTGAATAATTCAAATAACTAAAATTATTTATATTTAAATTCTTATAAAAATATAAATAAAAGAATTATACATACAATAAAATATTATATTAGAAATATTCTTTAAATAGATAAATATACTAATTATATAACTATGGCAAAGTATTAAATAGAATAAAAAAGGGTAGATTCTTGTATTAAAGAAGGGAGTTGAGGGAATTCACGAAGGTAGTTAGATGCTAGTGGTGTTTAAATTGGGATAGATGGATGGATGGATTATATATATATATATATATGTGTGTGTGGGGGGGGGGGTGTCAGGATCCGTTGACACCAGGTGTCAAAATTAATCAAATTATACCTTCAATATCTTTTTGTAGAATGCAAATTTAATTGATCTAATCGTTGAATTTGATGTTCTTAATAATTAGATTAAGCATCCAAAATTTCATACAATTCCAAAATTATTTAATAGTTCATCGCACACTTTATTTTAACATACAATAAAAAATTAAAATATACGTAAATATTCAATGTTAGATGACATATCTAAAAAAAGTCCAAATTATGTAAAATTTGATATACATGATCATGAAGATAATATTACATAATTCAACGGTTAAATTGGTTAAATTTGTATTATGCAAAAAGTTATTGAAAGTATAATTTGATTAATTTTGACACCTGATGTCAACGGATCTTGACCATATATATATATATATATATGTTAACATACACATACTTATTTTTTAGTTGGAATACATTACCAAGTTATAATTACAATATATTTTAAAATACACATATGGTGTGGTTTGTTAAAGTACTTCAATTAAAAAACAAATGAGTGTATGTTAGCAAATGCTTGTGGGTTTCTTAATGTACACACATTTATTTTTTAGTTGAAGTATGTTAGCAAGTTATAACTATAATATATTTTAAAATGCACATATGGTATAGCTTGCTAACGTACTCTAACTAAAAAATAAATGGGTGTATGTTAACAAATCTCTCTTTATATATAGATAGATAGATATAGAGATAGGGATAGACTTATAAGCAAAAAAATATGAGAGATGATACATATACAACAATTTGTACAACATCATTTTTATCTTTTTCTATCACATCATTTGTTACATTTCAAACTTCTCTCTCTTTTTTCTCTCTTGATTGTAAAATTTGTTATACACTTTCTTGTACAAGTATAATTTATTAATATATATATATACACGCATTATAAGTGATAGCGCTAATTAGTTCACGTCGCATCTTTTAAGATACGGCATCAATTAATTATATTTCTCACAAGGTGTTATTATATGGCTCGTACTTTATCTTTTGTTTTATATAAGTAGATCATTTAAATAAATACTTGTTACAAGGCATTGCAGTGTGAGTTGTAGTAGAAGATCATGGGCTAGTATTTTTTTATAAGATATTTTCGTGTAATTTGTAATGTATGATTTTTTGGGGGAAAACATCTTCTAAACTAGCATACTTTAAAAGGTGTAAACACATGATAATCATTTAATTTTTTATACTTTCTAATTTATATGTCATTACACTAAGAGTGAGCCTTGAGAGTGAGCCTTGCCATATTGTGAGATATTGTTTTATGACCTAAAGGTCACGAGTTTAAATCTTGAAAACATTTTCTTCTCTTGTGGAGATATGATTGCATATATTTATCTTTTTTAGAAAAAATATTTTTACTTAATAATAATAATGAAAAAAAGTTAATAATTATTTGATAAATAATATTAATTCTTTAGGAGTAATTATTTTTTGTTAAAAAGGCCTTCTCATTTTATTTATTATAATTTTTTCTCTTTCCATAGGCCCCATTTGTCTTTTTATTTTCTCTACTAATTAACATAATTTTTCTTCCCTTCATATTATTTAAGGTTGTATTTTTTTAATCTTTTATTTTATCAAATAAAAATTTTTACTGTTTAAAATTAAAAAATGTTAAATAAAACTTAATTATGATAGTTTAATAATTAATTTATATTTTAGAAATTTTAAAGATGGATTTTAAATAAAAATATAATTATTTTAATGAATTATTTTTTATTAATTTAAAAAATGCCATATTAAAATTCGCTTTATGCATAGATGTACTTGCCTACACACTTCACTTACAGTTCGCTTTAGTAATAGACGCTTTACCTACCATTACAATGTAAAAGAAGTTAGTAAGGGAGAAATTATTCAGTAATACTACTACATGTTCAAAATTTTGATCAATTTATATGTGACACGTATTCAAATTTTTTAATTTACAAAACGAATAAATCAATAATAACACTGTGAAAATTAATAGAGACTATTGCTTTCAATCTACCTAATAATTTCTCCGTACAAGATGCCAAGCGCGTCATGAACTAATGCCTTTGTTGACATGGCGAAAGTATCTCAATCCTAAAATTAGTATAAATGTAACTTTATTTT
Source organism: Spatholobus suberectus (assembly GCA_004329165.1). Lineage (NCBI taxonomy): Eukaryota > Viridiplantae > Streptophyta > Magnoliopsida > Fabales > Fabaceae > Spatholobus > Spatholobus suberectus. Next base: position 82,294,123 of record CM014731.1, on the reverse strand, counting down.
AATAATTAATTACTAAATTACTTTATTATGGAAGAAAAAGCCGAGTGTCCTAGTACTGCCATCACGTGAACTTTGCAAAGGCTATGCATATGTGTTTAATTGGGCATTGTCTTAAATGGCTTGGCTTATTTGCTTGCTTATTCTTATTTTGGGCTTTGCTGTTTTCCCTGTTTCTTTATTGAGATTTTCAAGCCTCAAGAAAAATTAACATTCTTAATAAACTTGAATAGGCTGTAATGTGTTTGAAAATACTAGCAATATGTTATTTAAAATAATTTTAACACATTTTTTGTTATTAAAAAAATCTATATAATGCTCGTTTAATAAAAAATGGAATTCATATCATTTAGTAAAATAAATTTTACCTAATAGTCATTACAATATATATATATATATATATATATATAGGAATTTGCTAACGTACACCCACTTAATTTTAGTTGGAGTACATTAGCAAGTTATAACTAAAGATTATCTTAAATATACTAATGATATAACTTACTAATGCATTCCAATTAAAAATAAGTGAATGTACGTTAGCAAATGCTTGTAAGATTTGCTAACGTACACCAACTTATTTTTTAGTTGGAGTATGTTAACAAGTTACAACTAAGAATTATTTTAAAATGCACCAATGGTATAACTTGCTAACGTATTTCGACTAAAAAACAAATGGATGTACATTAACAAACTCTCTATATATATATACATATATATATATACATATATATATATATAAATATTCGTTAGTATCGACTTTGCTTTTTTAACAAGAGTTCAATTGTTAGTATAACTATTATGAGTCTATACTAACAATAAAATATATTATACTAATGATATAATGTAGTGATAATATATTAATGTTTTATATTAATAAAATTGTTTGTTAATATAGTGCATTATATTATTAGTATGGACTCATTTTAACTATATATTTACCATTCAATTCCTATTAAATAAACATTATATCAAACAGGATATGTCTAACAATAAACTGTTAATAAATAATATTTTATAACAAGTTTAGAGTTTGTTAAAAAAAGTATTATCGATTAAGTTGCTAATATTTCCCTTAAAATTGCTTTTGTCAATGGCTTACTTGAGCAAGAGTGGTCGATATCACTTGTTAAAAAATTAAATTGCTCAAACTTCAATCCACGTGGTTACGTGGGCTGGGCAACACCGTTATCATCTTGCGGCACCTTGTTTATGGGCACCTGGTATGGGAGTGGGACGTTATTAATTTTGGCATACATGCTTGGCTTGAATTTTTATTTTATTTTTTTGATAAATGCTTGGCTTGGATATTAATGTAACGGTGGCCGGTGGGGACCAGAAAGAGAGAAATGAAATAAAAGCATCATTTTATTATTTACACATTTTAATTTATTTCATTTCAGCTCATTATATACATTTTTTATTTTGATAAAACCTCATTGCACACAATTTAATTATTGACCAATAATGTCATTTTATTTTCCGATTTTCTATCCTATTGATTCGGTGATTATTTTAATAATTTATTTATTTTTTTCTTGAAAAAATCACAATCAAAGAACGTGCCAGCCAAAAACACGGGAATGCCTTCCCATTGCGATGAAGGGGCAACCTCATCTTGAAGGAATCCCACTATAAAAGTAAGCTACAACATCAACCATTGCCATCATTTCACAATCATAAGCAAATACTAGTAACAGTTGGCATATACCAATACTAGAGAACATGGAGGGCAGAGTCTTCACAGAAGAGCAAGAAGCTCTGGTGGTGAAATCATGGGAAGCAATGAAGAAGAATTCTAGAGAACTGAGTGTCAAGTTTTTCATGAGGTAAGCCATTTAATTTCTTCAACTCTTTCAACCTTATCTCCTGCTAGCTAGTAAGTAACACAACATAATGCATGTTTTTGAGCAATTAAACTGATGAGTGATGACTTTAATTAAACTTTAGAATATTGGAGATTGCTCCAGCAGCTCAGCAAATGTTCTCATTCTTGAAAGATTCAAACGTTCCTTTGGAGCAAAACCCCAAGCTCAAGCCCCATGCCATGGCTGTCTTTGTGATGGTAAGCTTATTAGTTCATTCGACATTTATTATCATTTGAGGCTGTGAGATCACTTAATTAATTTGTCACCACCCACTATTTGGATGGATAACAAAACTACTAGACAAATTTCCAAGTTAAAATATCATGATATTTAGTTACAACCGACCATAAGTTACATAAATTGTGTCTCTTGTTATCAATTTATCTTGTTTTTGTTATTGCAGACCTGTGAATCAGCAGTTCAACTGCGGAAAGCTGGTAAAGTCACTGTGAGGGAATCAAACTTGAAAAAATTAGGCGCTACTCATTTTAAAGCCGGTGTAGCACTCGAGCATTTCGAGGTATATATACTTTCAATATGTGCATATATAGCTGAAAAAGATATGTTTTATTTGTTAGTATATATATATATATGGGGAGCAAGGCCAGTACTCAGATTTTTTGGGCCCGGGACAAAATAGTAGATAAGGTCTCTCTTATATACAAGTATTCAAAAATATAAATATATATTGCATAAAAAATAAATACGTAATTTCATTAAAAAATTACACTTTTTATTATATTAAACAAATAATATAGTTTTAACAAATCTCATAAAGATATATTACATTTTATTCAATTTATTCTTATATTATCGTCTATAATTCAATTTATGTTCTATCCAAAAAAATACATATATACAAATATATATATATAAGTTCACCCTTAACAGGGAAAAAAAACTATACACATTATATATGTATATATAATTTTTCAATAATGATTTTATATAATTTTATTTCTTATAACTGCTTCATTTTTCTTTTGTTTTTATTTCTCTATTCCTTTCTCATTACATCTTTTATTACATCTCACATTTTTTTCTCTACTCTTCCTATCTTTTTTACCATTCAAGATAGATACACCTCTTAGAAAGTATACAACCACCATTTCCAATAATTTTTTTGGTCTCTCTATTTTTTTTTCCTAAATATGTTTCTTAATAAAGAAGAAATTAAAATATTATTTCATTGTTTGAAGCAGAGAATGTATTATTCTTATTATTATCAGGTTAAAAATTAAATTATGCTTAAACGAAATTTGAGGGTCAATTATGCTTTTAAAACTTCAAAAATGATATCTAAATATATAAGATTTTCAATCATTAAAATTGTTTCCACAAATTTTAAAAACTAGATCTCTTTTCTCCCTCTACAACTAATCTTGTAACTTTTGTTTAATTTATTTAATTTTGATTTTCATGATATGTGGTCAATTATTATAAATTTTGTAGCTGTTGGTTAAATTTAATTTAATAATTTTAAAATTATAATTAAATTAAATTTTTATATTTAGCCTCCTTCAAGAAAATGCTCTAACTTCTTGCTATTGTCTATCAACAATAAAATATCATCATTTCTTATTAAAGCTTATATACATTTTTGTTCTTTATTAATATACTAACTTTTCATTTTAATTCCTTTATAATTTGAGTTTTGGTTTGTGTTTCTTATCTTGTTAAAAAAACAATCACTTTAATTCTACTATCATAGATCCATTACATGTTGATATGTCACTTTGAACTAAAAATTCATTCAACATGGATTTATGAATGTAACACATCAGAAAAAATTAACAACAAAAAGAATGATAATTTCTAATCACATGTCACATTTTAATTTGGGTAAGAAAAGAGATATGAAATGAGACAACAATTGTATTCTGTTTATAAAAAACAATATAAAAAATCTCTACACAATCATATATACTTTTTTTTGGGCCCCTTCTAGCCCTGGGCTTTGGGCCATCGTCCTTTTAGACTAGGCCCAGCGCTGGCCCTAATGGAGAGGGATCAAATAACACTAGTGTAACTTACACCAACTATTAACTATTCAATAACTTAATATAGAATGTAATTTTTATCGATCCAACCGTTGAATTATAATTTCATATTACCAAGATTGTTTGTGTCAAATTTTGTCAAAATTAAATAAGAATAAAGAGGTAATTAAATGACTCATGTTTTACTATATTTTGAAAAATATATATTACGTCTATTTTGATCTATATGAATAATGTATTAAATAATTTGGATTAATATAAAATCTTGTACATATAATCTATGTTAAAATTATCCAATTAAAAGTTATTGAATGGTGTAATAGTTGGTGTAAGTTACATCGGTATCATTTGATCCCTCTCCTATATATATATATATATATATATATATGAATATGTTAACGTACACATACTTATTCTTTTAGTTGGAGTACGTTAACAAGTTATAACTACAATATATCTTAAAATACACCATGGTATAGCTTGCTAACATACTCCAACTAAAAAATAAGTGTGTATACGCTGGCAAATCCCATATATATATATATATATATATATATATATAGTTAGGATCCGTTGATACCAGGTGTTAAAGTTAGTTAAATTACACCTTTAATAACTTGTTGTTGAATGCAAATTTAATTAATCCAACTGTTGAATTATGTGATAATATCTTCATGAACATGTATATCAAATTTCACATCATTTAGACTTTGTTAGATATGCTATCTAACGTTGAATATTTACATATATTTTAATATCATATTGTACGTTCAAATAAAGTGATGTGATGAATTATTAAATAATTTTGGAATTGTATGAAATTTTGCATACTTAATCTAATTAATAAGAACATCAAATTCAACAATTGGATTGCTTAAATTTGCATTCTTAAAAAAATTATTGAAGGTGTAATTTGACTAACTTTGACACCTGGTGTCAACGGATCCTAATCCAAAAATTATTTAATAGTTTATCACATCACTTTATTTTAACATACAATATGATATTAAAATATATGTAAATATTCAATGTTAGATAGCATATCTAACAAAGTCCAAATGATGTGAAATTTGATATACATGTTCATAAAGATAATATCACATAATTCAACAGTTGGATTAATTAAATTTGCATTTAACAAGAAGTTATTGAATGTGTAATTTGACTAACTTTGACACCTGGTGTCAATGGATCTTGACTTTATATATATATATATATATATATATATATATCGAAAACGACATTTGGTCATTTTTTTTGTATATATATCAATGTTTGCGTTAAAAATTGACGTAAGTTATGGCATAATTGAGATTCCATTTAAATGTATATATGAGAGTGGTATAAAATAATGGGTATTGCTTTGATGCATGTTTTAATTAGAGGGTTTCAATGCCTCCTCTCACATCACCTAATTATATTTGGACATGTGTCCTCACTTGCTCTGTCAAATAATAACAACTTTTTTTAATATTGCATTTAAGTATTAGGGCCCTATTAGCAACTTTTGTTTTTTTTTTTCATTAATTATGATACTAATTACCTTTTTTAATAGTAATTAAATTAATTACGATACAAGTTACCTTTTTTAATAGTAATTTAATTAATTATGATATAAATTATCCTTTTTAATAATAATTGAATTAATTATTTAAAATAAAAATAATATATTATGATTTTATAATTATTTATAAAAATAAAAATATTTTCAAAACTCACATATAGTCTTGTATTTTTTTTTCTTTTTTCGTAAGCTAGCATTATTTTGTCCTTTTTAGGAATTTCTTTGCATTATCACCTTATTTATTTTATTTTATTGTTTTATTGATTGGGCTTGGACTCATGTAGGAATTTCTTTATCTAAAATTATTAGTATTATAATAGTACACCAATAATAATTTTTTTAAAACAATTTAACGTTCTATGAAGAATTTACACTATTTTTAAACTTTAGAAGTAGGCAAAAAAAAGTTTAATATATGATTTTAGGATAACTTGAGATGAATTTATTATAGTCTTTAATTTTATTTTATTTTAGGATATTGCGTTGGTGGGATAAATTGACGTGAGTTAATAAATAGTTTTATTTTATAAAGTTTGTTTTATGATACGTTTTCTACAGTTAAACTCTACCAGTGTACAGTTGACCCCAATCCCATTTTTTTCTACATTGTAAGACTTGTAGTACATAGTTAACCAAAAAGTCAACTACAACCAATTGTAGAACTATTAATCATGAGTTGACGTTAAAGTCAGCTTTCTCTACAGTTTAACTCTACTAGTACACAATTGACCTTGAACTTGTTTTCTTTATACTATAAAACTTGTAGTGTTGAATTGACCTTAAAGTCAACTTTGACCAATTGCAGGAGTAATATTCTAACTAACCCAAAAGTTAGTTTTCTCTACAATTTAATTCTACTAGTGCACAATTGACCCCGAACCTATGTTTCATTACAATATAAGACTTGTAGTGTGAAATTGACACTAAAGTCAGCTTTGATCAACTTGTAGTTAACCCTAAAGTCAACTTTCCCTACGATTTCAACTCTACTAGTGTACAATTGACCCTAAAACTATGTTTCGTTACAATATAAGACTTATAGTGTGGAATTGAACCTAAAGTCAACTTTTACTAACTATAGGAGTAATATTCTAGAGTTAACCTTAAAGTCAACTTTCTCTATAGTTTAACTCTACTAGTGCACAATTGACCTTAAACTTGTGTTTCTTTACAATATAGTACTTGTAGCGTGCAATTGATCCTAAAGTTTGCATTGACCAACAATAGAGTAATATTTCAAAATTGACCCTAAAGTCATCTTTCTTTATGGTTCAACTTTACTAGTGCACAATTAATCTTGAACATGTGTTTCTTTACAATACAAGATTTGTACTATGAAGTTGAGCTTGAATTTGTATCTCTGTACATTTTTCATCATATCATATACCATCACATCACATCAAACAACCCAATTTCTTTTAGTAATTATTTTTTTAATTTTAATTTTATATTATATTTATTTATTGTGAGGTCTTAATTGTTTATAAATTATTTATTTTAGAAAATTAAAAAATATTAATTGTTTTTAATTTTCATTATATGAAATAAAAAATCAATACTAAATTGAGTAAATAATATATTTAAATAAAATTTTAACATTTTAAAATATTTATAATTTTATTTTAAAATTTATTTTATATTTCATTTTTTCAAATTTGAATTTGTAGTTAAGTATTTTAATTTTTAATTTCAACTATATATTTATTAATTACTCTTTTGAGTTTATTAAATATTTTTAATATATATTGACATTATTAAAATTTATTAAAATAAATCCATTGTTATCTTCTATTAATATTATTTAACAATACTATAGAAGTTTTTAAATATTTTATCTTTTGTAATTAATACTTAATTTTATAAATCATCTTTGATTGTAGTTGATATAAAAGTTTTTAAATAATTTATCTTTAATGAAGATAATTATTGAATTAATTATAGTTGATCCGTATTAATCATATTTCCAAAATCTTTGACTTCACAATACTAGCCGATAAGTACAGACAAGTATAGTGTGTATCAATAACCTCAACAATAGTATATCATCTATAGTATATATAAATCTAGTGCAACTTTTTACTGTAGCAATTTGTCAAATCTATCGACAATAACATCATTTAAAATAATATTATAATTACAGTTTAATATAATAAAAGGATTATTATAATGCTTTAAAAATAATAAAATCCTAGTTTACATGAGATAGTTTCACGACTGTTGTATACAAGGATTGATATTGTAATATTATTATTATTATTATTATATAACGTTATCAACAAAAATAAATTATTATATAACGATGGATTAATAAAATACAATATAGGAAAAATATAATAGTAAACTAATGTTATAATCGTCAAAAACTTATAAACTAAATCATCAAAATTGGATATAAAAATAAATTATAAAAATTTTATTAAATAAAAGTAATAAAGTAATATTATAACAATGTAAATATTATATATAAAAATATCCACACTTAAATACTAATAATAAGTAATATTATATTAATACAAAAGTCAAATTATAATTGCAAAAAATTTTAAAATAAATTATCAATATTAACATAAATATAAATTGTAAAGATACTAAAAATGAAAAAAATAGTTAAATATCATTGTAATCATTAAAAAAGTTATTAAAATCAAAGAAATAAATTATAACAAATAAAAATTAATAATCAAAAAGCATAAATAAAATAATATTATAAACTAAAAAAATACCAAAAAAATATATATTAAAGTTTTCTAATATTAAATAAGTTTTTTAAACATAAAAATAAATTTTTATTTTTGAAAGGCTTATTTCGTATATAATAAATCTTCAAAAGAAAATTGTTTAAAAGATTAAATGATAACTTAGTATTTTATCATTATTTTTTATATTTGTTTCTTTTTCTTTTGTTTAATTTTATTTTTTTATTTTTAATTCCCTTTTTATTTTAAAATTTTGGTACATAAAGAAATTAAATGGTTAATGGGTTTTTATTCTCCTCCATTACTCTTCATGATTTTGATTAAAATCAAAGTAAGTTGCTAATTACTTTTAGTTAATGTTGTGTTATAGTTATACACATATCATGTTTTACTTTTTAGGAACATGATATGATTTTAATTAATTCTTTTATAATTGTGAAAAATTCCTTTACTAATATTCTTTCACAACATCAAATGTTGTTCACAAAGGAATTTTCCATAATTTAATCTAAGCTGCTAATCACTTTTTAGTTGATATTGTTTTATAGTTATACACATCTTGTTTTGCCTACGCTTTTTTTTTTAGAAATTTGAAGCATTTTACTTTTTGTAAAATTAATATTCAAATTTCATTTTGTTACGATTACAAGTATATGATTTTTAAATTTTATATCAAACACAACTTTTCTAGAACCTAAATTGTATTAGTAATCTTCATATTTAGGTAATTATATAATTATTTCATTCTCATTTTATATATTATATGTATACTAAAAATTTGTTTAAAATATTTTTCATGATAATACTGTGTCTCGTGTATCGCATAGGTACTAAAAGCATATAATAGTATATCATATATTTTATAAAAAAAATAGTATATCATAGTATATTTCTTTATAATAATATATTATATTTGGGGTGCGACATGTAGGTAGTGTAGATAAGTTGCATTGTGTTAGGGCTTTTAGTTATAACTAATATTAATATATAATATATTAGTATATAATACAATAATACATTACACATTATTTATAATATAGTAAGGATATAGGAAGAATAATACATTATAAATTAATAAATAAACAATACATCTAAACAAGTAAAGATGTTTGAATATAAGAAGAATAAACAGACACATTTCACTCAGACAAAAAAAAAGAGACACATTTTATATAATGAGGAGGTTAAAGGGTTTGACTCTATACAACCCATTTTCTATTTTTTTCTTTTCATAAAATTAATTTATTAATTCAATTATTATTAAAAAAAAGTAATTTGTTTCATAATTTAATTATTATTAAAAAGAATAATTTATATCATAATTAATTTAGTTATTATAAAAAAAGGTAACTTGTATCGTAATTAATTCAATTACTATTATAGAAAGTCATTAGTATCATAATTAAAAAAAATAATCAGTATCATAATTAATAAAATAAAACAAAAGTTGCTAATAGGTCCCTAGTACTTAAATACAATATTAAAAAATAGTTATTATTATCTGATATGATAAATGATGACACATGTCCAAATATTATTGAACGATATAAAAAGGGGCATTGAAACCCCCTAATTAGAACATGCACCAAAGTAATACCCTAAAATAATATAACAGGGGGAAAAACGTATACATATCTCAACAGTTTGTTAATCTTGCATAGCGAGTGCTTCTGTTTTTTATGTGTATAGAGAGTACTTTCTAGAAGACTAATGCATTGTTTATTATATTCTTTTGCTTTGTGTTAAGGTAACAAAGCTGGCACTTTTGGAGACCATAAAAGAAGCAGTGCCTGAAATGTGGTCACCGGCCATGAAGAATGCGTGGGAAGAAGCTCATGATCAGCTGGCCGATGCCATCAAATCTGAAATGAAGCCCTCCGCTTAGGCTCTAGCTGCTTTCCTCTCAAATTGAATAAGATTGATAGGGTGATGTTTGGGTCTGTGCTTTTCGTTTGTATGAATAATAATATATCTGTCCTACTATTAGGGGTTGCTATGTTGGAAAGTGTTCAGCATTTAATAATTCAGTAATTGAAGGTGATATGAATTGTAACAAAAAGGAAAATGATAAATGCATGACTTGTATGAATTGTAACAATTTTATATATAATTTAATGTGTTTTTAGCATTATTTGCTATATAACATGAAGTATCATTCACACGTGAACAAATGCAAGTAACACACATTTTTAATACTCTCTGTCTATTGGTATGCTTTCCACTAATTAATTTGGGTCTAATTTTTATTGAAAAATCATATTTGTATACTTTTTTGTATGATAGAGAAAAAGATGGGAAGAAAAAAGAGAAAAGTGTAAGATAAAATGATTGATGTGATAGAAAGAAAAAGAAATTATAGCAAGTGTTGGATGAAACAAAATTATGCAATTAAAACAGTGAGTGGACCAAATTCCGAAAAGAAAAGGGAGGTGGGGGGCACTAAATTTGCAAAAAAATAAAAAAAAATGAGGAGACTAAATTCGAGAAATGACGATAATATGAATACCAAAAGTATGATTAAGTCTAAAATATTAAAAAATAATGATAAATAATACAAAAAGTTATTTTATGAAATAGTATGACTATGAGGTGTTACAATTTATAGGTGAGTGACTTTTATTTCAATTAATTCATGCATGGTTATGCACAACATAATTGGTCAAATTACCAATTCATTACCTTTTGTATTTATTAAATTTATATGAAATAGCATTTAATAAAAAAGAAAAAAATGTGAAAGAATGTATTGTTAACATTTTGATGACTTGCAGGGTCAACTTGCACCGAATAGCTCTAATAGTCACTTACTCTACCACTAATAATCACAACATGCACTAATAGCCACTAACGGTTGGCAAAGAATAACCGAGTTCGGTATCATTTGCTCTAAACACCAAATGAGAAATTTGCTGAATAAGAAGCTAATTTGCTATATTTACATTAACACTATATATTCTATACTTAATTTGGTAATGAAAATACTATGACCATAAATCATAATAATAATGCCAATTAGTCGATTCCTTGCATTTTCATATATTTCATGAAACATTTTTGTTTTTTTCTCTTTGCCTCCTCGCTCTCCGTAACTTTCTTTTGTAATCACAATGAGGTAGCTTAGACTAGGCTTCAAAATGCTAGTAAAGATCGATAAATTTAACAGTATTTACATTTTATTTTGGGTACAAGACAGTATTTACATATTTTAACACACTTGTGATTTGGAGTGCACATTGGCCTTGATGGCTAGTGCACACTAGTGTTGCAGAGAAAGTGGTATGTGGGATTTGGAGAGTGGCATGAGGAAGTGTATGTGATCCAAATGAAGCTCTTCACTAGAATTCACACGAGGCAATAGTGAGACAATGAACATAGACTCTGAGTTGCAGAGCACAGAGGAAGCAGTTAGGGTTCTGGGACAGGGCATGCCCTGCTTTCATAGGCTGTTTAAATTGTTGTAGCCTACCGTCCAAGTGAATAATGTTTATGGTGGTTTGCCAACAAAGTTGTCCACCTTTTCTTTTGATTAGAGAGGACGCACACGCACCCATATGTCTATATGTGTTTGTGCTTGTCTCTCTGTTTCTTTGGTAGAATGGGGGAACAGACAAGATAGTTCTGTGGGGCTTTTGGTTTTGTTGGGGAGAGATGGAGGGAGTCCCCTGTATTGAATTTTTTTTTTTAAAATCTAAAAAGAATGACTTGAAATGGGAAAAATGAAACACACGAATTAAAGAAATGAAAGAGGAAAAGACAGGGTGAAAGGGAAAAAGGAGAGCGAGAGAAATAAGGAGGAACCTACGATTTCTCTCTTCTATTTACTTCTATTTATTTATTTATTTATTATTTAATAAAATAATGTTCTCAAGAACACATGTCACTTCTAGAACAACTTTATTTCTTGCTCAATCTATATATTTTTTTATTCATAAGACTTAATTAATTATATCACTAAAATTAAAGGAATTGGTTAATTTAATTGATAACATTAAATTTATCTTAAATTTATAAGTATTTTTTTATAAAATTACTCCTAACATTAGATTTTTTGTCTTTTAATAAATTTAAATTTAATGTATCAACTAATTACTTATTAAACTCAAATAATGACTTTAATTAAAGATATTTTTGTAAAATTTAATATAAGAAACATTATGGATTGATTCTTATAAAAAAGATCAAATAACATTTTCAATTTGATTTTTATAAATAGGATGAGAGGGAGTATTTTATTATCAGATTTTGGTTATTCTAACATTTGTTATTTAACATTGTCAGTTTTTTTTTCCCCAATTCTTTATTAATATTCTTGATAGTTTTGTTCTTATTACCGATTTTTTATCTTCCCCTACTATCTTCAACTTTCTTTCCAACCAATTTAATTAATGATTACTTTTAAGTAAATAATTATTTATATATGCAAGCCATTTTAAAATATAAATAAATATCAAAGTAACCTATGCAAATGAATGGGTATCGTGCTAGTATATTTTTCAAAGTTGAGTTTAATACGGTTGCATATCAGTTTGGTTCGGCCACACGAGAATAAATTAATCAACTAGAACGGGCTGCATTAATTGCAATAGAAAAAGGAAAATCGTTGTCGTACGTACTCTTTATTTTTTTGGTGTAGTAAGTAAAAGCAAAAGAGATAAAAAAAATTAGAGAAAAAAAATAAAAGGTGTAATAAGTAATATAATATGTTAAGAAGAAAAAGATAAAAAACAAAATAAAATAAAATAAAGAGAGATAAAAACATTGTGAAGTATATAAACATAAAATAATTTGATTTGATCATGGCTTACGCAACAGTGGTCAACTAAACTAGTTGACCCACACGGCTATGTTGACTGGCGGAAACCATTTTCTAGTCCGCGCAAGCAGCCCCTGGTTTTTGGGCACCTGGTATGGCACATTGCAAGTGTTTGGATATATGACTAAGGTGGCCTGAATCAAATGGATCGAAAATAATTTACTGTTTGGATATATTTTAGAAAGCAAATGGACTAATAAAAGTTGAGTAACAAGGCAGCCAAACAAACTGGAATGACTCCCCATTGCAATGAAGGGCCAACTTCATTTTCAATGAATCCCACTATAAAAACTTTACCAAAGCAAGCTACAACATCAACCATTTCCTCGTCTACTTTCACTGCAATCACAATCCAAAAACAAACACCTTAGCATTTAGCAAACTAGAAAACATGAGCACCTCGGGAAGAGGTTTCACGGAAGAGCAAGAAGCTCTGGTGGTGAAGTCATGGAACGTAATGAAGAAGAATTCTGGAGAGTTGGGCCTCAAGTTTTTCTTGAAGTAAGCCATTTCTTCAACTTTTTAAATGGTTATATTTTAATTTTATCTTAGCTCAAAACAATTGAACTGATGAGTTCAAAAACTTGGTAGAGTATTTGAGATTGCTCCATCAGCTCAGAAATTGTTCTCATTCTTGAGAGATTCAACGGTTCCTTTGGAGCAAAACCCGAAGCTCAAGCCCCATGCCATGTCTGTCTTTGTAATGGTAAATCTAAAATTAAATACTAGACCAAATTTCCTGTTACACTGTTATGATATTTACGGCAGACCATAAACTATAGAAGCCATGTCTCTTGGTTTCACTTTATTTTGTTTTATGTTATTTTGCAGACCTGTGAATCAGCAGTTCAGCTGCGGAAGGCTGGTAAAGTCACTGTCAGAGAATCAAACTTGAAAAAATTAGGTGCTACCCATTTTAAAACCGGCGTAGCAAACGAGCATTTTGAGGTATATAAACTTTTAATATGAGTATGGTTGACAAATTAAACATTGTTTATTAGCAAGCGTCAAAATGTAGATTGAAAATGATATTTGCTCATATCTGTTTATATCATTTGTTACATTGAAAATTTGGCATAAATAATAAGTTATGGCAAGACTCGGATTTATTTGTGTTTTTTTACTCTACTTCTTTATAATTTATTTTTTCCTTTATTTCTGTTCATCAGATTATGTATTTTATCATATACTTCTATTTCTTCTCTTTCTACTTTTCTCCTATTTATAAAATAAGTTGTAGAAAACGTATGTGCTAGGAGAATTTCTTAAAAGAAAAAGCATGCGTATATATATCTCACCACCCTATATTAGTCCCGCAGCATAGGGAGTACTTTTGTTTCTAGTGGAGTATATGGAGAGTATTTTTGTAGAGGACTAATGCATAGTTTATTCTTTCGTTTTGTTAAGGTGACAAAATTTGCACTTTTGGAGACCATAAAAGAAACTGTACCTGAAATGTGGTCACCGGCCATGAAGAATGCATGGGGAGAAGCTTATGATCAGCTGGTCGATGCCATTAAATCTGAAATGAAACCTTCCTCTTAGACGCCAGCTTACGCAGTTCCTTCCCTCTCAAATTGAATAAAATTGATGGGGAGACGCACTATTCCCCTGTATTTGTTAATAAAAGTGCCAGTGTTTGGGCCTGTGTTTTTCTTTTGTGCGAATACAATGTACTTTATGTAGATGTAGCTATTGGGGGGTTGCTAGGTTGGAACGTGTTTAGCATTTAAAAATTCTGTAATTGAAGGTGATTGAATGAATTATAGCTATTTGTGTCTTTACATTTATTTGCGATTCAACACAAAGTCTTCCCTGATCACTGATTCATTTGATGGCTTAGTAGTTTACCATAGTCAACTTGCACCAATAGCCTTTGTTTTTATGCACAACGCATGCACTAATAAACACCAGCGGCTGGCAAAGATAACCCAGTTGGACATGATTTACACTAAATGAGAATTTTGCTGAATATGAAACTGATTTGAAATATTCATTTCAAAACATTATTTTTTTATACTTAGTTTGATAATGAAAATATTATGACCATAGATCATAGTAATAATAATAATAATAATACCAATAAGTTGATTCCTTGTAATTGCATACCTTTCATGAAGCTATTATTGTTTCTCTTTGCCTTCTTTCTATATCTCTCGTGTATTCAGAAGGGGCAAATCAGACCAGTAATGACTCCAAAATGCTAGTGAAGAACGTTTGAAGTTAACCTTATTTACAAATTTTAACATAAGTGTGTTACTACTTATAAGCCATTGTTTCACTATAGCGACTAGGTGCCTCACTGCCTGGGTGCGCATGCCCAATACATGGTTGGAAAGTTAAATAAGAAAATTAGCTTTAGCTCAAGGCTACGCATAAATAAGTAACAAACTTGACAAGCTACAAATACATGACAAATGCTTATGCAGTCACTTGACACCCCATAACGAATTTTCTACCAACACTTTCATAAGTTCACAATGTCATATGTAAGTGGCAGAGAGGATAAGTGACAGATTATGATCTGGATTTTGTTCTTTATGTTTCTATTAGTAAATACTATCGTGAAGTAAAAACTCATTAATTCAATGAATAATAATAATAATATTCATTTTTACAATTCAAAAAAAATTAAAGATTTACTTATACGTTTAAGACTTAATTATAATTAAAAATATTAAATGAAAATTTTATATTTTAACGCGTGCGGCTCAAAATACCGGTTTTTATACAAAACTTTTATGTAAAAAATGATTTAGGCCTAAAATGAAGTGGAAGAATCGGTAGCAATTATAATCTGTAAGCACTTGGTAGAAAGAAAATAAATAGATAAGAAAGAAATAGGTAAGAAATAAGTTAAGAGGTGAAAAATAAATAAGAAATAATTTAAAATTTTAGGTTGTTTAGTAAGAAAAAAATAAATGAAAAATAAGAAAGAGATAAAAAAGTGAATGAAAATAAGTAAAAAATAAAATAAAAATAAATAGTGAGATTCAGTGAGACCCACCCTTATAATGTAAAATTTCATCTTTATTTCTTTTATAACAAACAAGTGAAATTTGTACAAACTTTAATAATGTCTTCACCTTTTCCTCCCTCTCTTTCAAACCAAACAAAGACAATGCATAGTTATGTCAATGGTTATAATATTACATTAATTTCCATTTTCTTTTAACAGAAGTGCATACAATGATAAGTTTCCTAGCATGATTCTTCTTTTCCCCTCTCTCATGAATGTCATTTTATCCAGAGATTGCCGTAATGTCTTGTCCACATTTTTTGAAATACTAGAAGTTAATGGTCCCAAGGATGGAGAACATAAACGAAAAAAGAAAGTCCTCTCATTCAACTGAAAATGCTGCCAATGAATCTCCAAGGGACCAAGAGTAAGAATTCAAGTCGTCGTTCATTCTTCAAAAATCTGAGATTTAGTGGGAATATCCATGAGTATGTGAAACAGAAGAGGGTTTCAGGATTGTGTGAATGAACAAGAGCTGCAACAGCTTTGATGGCCGGCTAGTGCACATGAGTAGGTGGTACGTGGGATTTGGAGAGTGGCATCAGAAAGTATATCTAATGTGTTGGGAACTACGAGGGGTACAACGGTAAATACCGGGGAAAACAGTATGAATGGGCCACTACATTTAACCATATAAATAAACTTGACATTATATTTAACTCAAAATCTTAAGACATCATATTTATGAATTTTTGTTGCATAACTTATTCATCTTTATGTAACGGGAAACTTTCCAAGAACACTCCAGCATGATCCGATTAAACTAATGAAGCTCTTCGGTGGGACCCATGTGAGGCAATGTAGGTAGACTCTGAACTGCAGAGGAAGTACAGATTAAAATTTAGGAGTATTTTTGTTTTCAAAATACCAATTTTTTTTTTTACATTTTTGCATTAAAATTTATTTTTATGTATTGAAATTCACAGTGGGAATTGGTAAACGCCAACTAAATTTTCCACCTTTGCCTGTGAATTGAGTGGATGCACATGTATCGATTTGTCTCTGCGTGTTTGTGCTTGTCTTTGTGTCTCTTTGCTAGTGGAATCTATGGGACCACGTAACAGGGGAAATAGAAATACAAATTCTCCACAATTCTTAAAATTTGAGTTAATTACCAATTGACATATAGTAACTTTAATTTATTTAATAACATTTTTTTTTAATATCCAAGTTTCCAATTGACCTATTGCATGTCTTCCATCTTAGAGGGAAACTAATCCTCAATATAATTAACTGATGTATTTATGATACAATTTGAACAGGCACAATTAAGGGACGTTTTTCCAAATATCGCAGGAAATTCGACAAAGGACTACCGTATTTCATTTTTGGTTGAACATCGTGGGATTAATGCAAACAAACAAGAAAAGATAGCCCATCGATGAAGATGATTCCAGTTTAGGAAGTAACCTTCAAGTTTCCGAGTTTGTTTACACGTAGTTGTGCGTTTTATTTATTTATTTATTTGCAAATCGCTATTGGACGGGTTTCAAAATCTGAATCGATTTGTTGACTTTTACTTCAGATTTCGTGCAGCTATCCTCTTTTTCCAATAGCTGAGTGGAAAGTTACATGGAAAAAAATGTTTTAGACTTTAATTAGAATCCTATCTTCTGTACTTGTGATGTAATTTTCCCTTGCACGTCTCATATTCCATTTTAGTTTGGTTGAGGTCATTAGGTTATATTAAAAAATAATTATTATATATATTTTTAATATTTTTATTATTTATTTCATGTAAATTTTAAATTTTAAATTTATGCAAGATAAAAATATTTCTTATTTTTTAATGACTGATTATTTATTTTATTGAATGTTTTTTATATTAATTTATTTATTCAAAATATGAAAAAAAAATTACATAATAAACATGACTGATACACTTCGCAATAATAGATAAAATTATAAGAAAATCAAAATAAATAAAAAATATAAAAAGATAAAAGTAGAAGAAAAAAAATAAAAAGTAAAGTCTAAAATATATATATCTAGAAGCTAAAATTATTTGATCTGAGTCATCAAGTTAGTTTGGAGTGAAAAAGATAAAAATTAATTGATCCAAATGATTATGGACCTCCCCTCTTTTTGAGAAATTATTATATATAGTTTGAGATTATGTGCTTTCGGTCAATCTCAATCTCTATGTAACATGCAACCATATTTTTCAATTTATGAAAAAAAGTTAATAACGTGTTACATAAAGGTTGGTCAGAACCACACAGTCTTGGACTCAGTAATAATTTCTCCTCCTTTCCCTTGTTGAGGCAAAAACTTGACCCCGAAAATCCAGGTCTTTTAGATTGCTATTGTGAGATCATAGGAAGAAATTATTGCATAGTTCATAATCACTATGATCGATCTCAACTAATTTCTACATGACACATAATCAATTGTTTGTTAATTTTTTTTTCAAATTAAAAATTTTAACTACATATCACAACATAGAGATTGATCAATACTATATATAAGTGGACTAGTAATTTCTCCATAACAGGACTTCTGTATATATTGGAAGACCTTGACTAATAAGCATCTAGGTCAGCAAAATTTGGAAGACGCGGTCATCTCAAAACACCAGCTAGACGATGTTCACGCACGGAGCTGAGCGGTTTCAATTCTTACTACTAACTAAAATGGGATAGAATGTCAATATAAAAAAAAAATAAAAATGGGATAGAATGCAGTTTGTGAAAATATATTGTTCGCCTGTTCCCATTGCGTAGTCAAATTTTAAATATGACGGAATCACTTAGGTCATATATACATATGTACACGTAGATATCCACATGAAGTTGATAGGTAGTGATCGAGATTGCAAACTACTCTTCACAAACTCAAATTCAATTCAGCCGCGTTTTGGAAAGAGGAAAAATCCAATGTGAATTCATGAATATTATATGGTTCGCATTTCTTTTCTTATCAAGACGAAACCATTGCTATTGCATCTTGTACGAAGTGCTGACATACAACTAAAACCCAGTGATCTCAAAAGCTTCTGTACAGATAACCAACACAATAAGGCTAAAACAACTAAGTCGACATAATTATTTTACATATGAAATAATTATTTGGCACAAATGTTTATTAGCTAGCCCAGCTTACAAGTTGGATTTGGCTTATACTTCTGCTTCTGCAGTGTTGCACATGTGATCTCCGTCTGCTTAATTCCTAAGCTCACGTCAACTTTCAATTATCATAATTCTTCATTGTATTTCACGAAAGTTGCTGTAGAACTTCTAAACTGCAAGTCTGCAACACTGACATGGTGGGCTAAGGATCGATGGAGCTTGACTTCACTTCACCATCATCCAGCAGAATCCGCGGCTTTCACAGCATGGGTGAAATCACACGATCAAATTTCAAATCCATTTACTAAAATTTAATGGGAATGTCCCAGAGAAACGCTTGAAAGAGTTGGGTGCGTACGGAATTTTTTTTGTGAATTGGCTTTTAAGATAGGTTTTGAAGGAGCAAGAGCTGCATTAGCCTTGATGGCTAGTGCGCCCAAGTCCTGAAGAGAAAGTGGCACGCGGGATTTGGGAAGTGGGACAAGGAAGTATATATGACCCAATTGAAGCTCTTCAGTTGGAGCCACAGGAGGAATTGGTGACCCAACATACATGGATTCTGAGCAGCAGATGAAGCAGTTTGGGTTCTGAGACAGGACATGCCATGCTTTAATTGGCTCCTTCAATTGTTGCAGCTTTCCGCCTAAGTGAACTATGTTCACCGTGGATTGCCAACTATGGTTTCCACCTTTGCTTGCGTATTGAATTGATGCACAAGTTCCCATATGCATCTGTCTGTGTGTTTGCTTAATTACTAGAAAGGGAGAGGGGAGTCCAAAGAATGAAGTAAAGAAATTAGTTCTCACTGGTTTTTGTGAATTGTGAGGGAAGGGGTGTGTGTGTGTGGTGCTATTTATAGGCAAAGATGAGGAAAAAGAGAACGAGTAGACATTAATGTTGATTTTATATTTATATGAAAAATGCATGCAAAGCACGAAAGGTGATTGAAAGGACATAAATATTAGTTTTTGGACATGCTTCTTCGTTCCTTCCTTTCAAAGAATGTGCAAACCACGGAACCTATAAACAGTTGTTATGTCGCGCATTCCTCGACACACGTTTCGGTCCCGTTTTCCACATGGCATCCACAGAAATCATGGTTTCTACAATATTTGGAAAAAATAATCAATTAATATCGATCGGGTTATAGATATAACTTAAATATTTTCTTGTAATTTTTCTTTATAGACAAAAGTTTAGGTTAAAACTGTGGTACTTACGTAGGACTAATTAATAAAATGTCATTAGCATAAATCCAACCCGAAAACTTTTTGTTGATGCTATAATATTCTATCCAATTAGTTAAACTAAATTTCATTCAAGATTTGTCTTCTCGTTGCATTCATGGGCTGATGCATATATTATTAATATTGTTATTCATAAGGGAAATTGTTTTATTGGGAATTAATTAATTTCACTTTCACTAGATAAAAGGGTGAGTGGTAGCAACCAACGGACGAGAGTGCTGGAAATTCACGATAATGCTTTTGTTTTCTTCCTAACAATATGATGAATCACATCATGTCATCACAATATGCCCCTCAAAAAAACAGTACGTCAAGTTTGAAGCTTGGACCGGTGTGCGAATGGGTCCGTGCCCGGAAGCATCCTTGAATTTTCTCAGCTGCTACATATTTTGTTTTCACATTACTAATTTACTAGTTTTGCACGGGTTTGAGCCTCTTTATGCCAAATTTTCTTTTCGCGTTTATATCTTTCCACTGCGTGCATCCCCTTTTTCCTTATACACATGATTCCTGTATATATATATATATATAAAGTAACTAATATGATCCTCATAAACATTGAGGAATTATGCATGCCTTTAAATTTAGTTTAAAATTTTTTGGTTTAACACATTTGTAGGTCCTGAATTTTTAGAAAATTTTAATTAAGTCCTTAAGGTAAAAAAGTTTATAATTGGATCAATTTTTGTAATTGAATTTCTGGAATTAGTAAAATTGCCAAAAATTGTAATTTTTTTTGCAATTCTAAATGGTCATAAACTAACTCTAGAGACCTAATTACAAAAATTTAAAAGATCAAGTATCTAATTAAAAACTTTTTTAGTTTAAGGACCTAATTAAAATTCCTAAAAAATTCAGAGATTTACGAATGTATTAAACCAAAAGTTTTTGAACACGTAATATGAAAATTGAGCGACTTTTTATTATGCGTTTATTATTTCTGCTTTCTCATAGAGGCCTTATAATTATATACTTTATTTTAGTTGTGATTAAGACTAGCTGGGGCCAAAATACAAAATCTAGCTAGCCAGATAAGTATGACTATCCTATCATTTAAATCAGAACGTAAATTTTAACCGATATTCATCCTCAAATATCAGCACGGGGAGTTGTTATGGTTTTCTGTTTTTGTAAATACCATTATCTTGATTAATTATATCAAATTTATTAGTAGTTAATTATCAAAATAATTGTTTAAAATCACAATGCCTTTTACAATCAAGATATATAACCAATATTTGAAAGGAAGGGGGATTGGAAGGGGCTTACATGTATAGGCAGTAATTTTTATTCTACCCAGTAGCTGAATATTAAAAAAATAATAAAAAATAGCTGTTATACTCCTGATATAGGTGAAAGATTATAAGTTTTATTCTATGTTCATTGTATATTTTTTCATTAAAGGTGATCATATAAACTTATAGCCTAATAAAGTTGTGGGTTGGATATGCTTGAGTAAAAAAAATAAATAAAAAATAAACCTTAATTAGATTATGTTAATAAAATTATTTATTAACCCGAAGGAACTCAACCTTTTCATATTAGAGTTGGTGGATTGGTGATCCCGTTATTAAAAAAATAACGCTATTTTATATTAAAAATGCTATAATAATTTAAAAATATTATTTTGTATTAAAATATTTCAAAAATAATATTAAGTTTAATTAAGTTGCTTCAAGTTAATTTGATGACAGAATTAAAAAAAATAAAATTAATATTCAAACACATTGAAATCAAGCTGATTTTTGTTCAGTCAAAATTAATTCGACTATACACAACTCATTATAAATTAGTTTGATTCTAGTTAATTTGTTCATCGAGTCAAATCGAACCAAAGCTAAATCGAGATAAATTATCAATCTTAATGGTGTTTCGTATTCTCTCTCAAACTGTATTTTGTACCCTAAGATATATAAAATATTAAACCAATAATAGAAAAATGTTTTTATTAAATATTCTTCCTAAAGAGCCCGAAAAAGGTCCACAAATGAGGGCTTGACTCTGAAACTTACATCACATGCGATGCATCTCCGTTGAGAGTCAAGACTCAAGTCTACGACTATAACTGATATCCTTACTCGGTTTCGATATACAAATGCGCCGTTTGAAAGAAAATATGAAGAGACAAAAAAACGGAAATTTTAGGATCATTTAGGCCTGTTTGGGGGTGGTTGCAAGTTTTTAATTTTTGGTTTCAAAATACAATTTTTAAAACAAAATATATTTGGCTAAAATAGTTTCAAAACCATCTTCTCTTTATATAAATTAGAATAACTATTTTGAATGAAAGCGTGTTTAGTTGTTATTCTTCAATGAAAGTGTTTTTAGCTATCATTCTTCAACAAGAGCGTTTTTAAGAATTTTTTAACTTCTTATCTTTTTTCAATCTATCGTTTTTAATATCTTTAGTTCTAAAATGAATTTTAATATTTTTTTTAAAAAAATTATCAGTAAGTAAAAATTAACATTATATTACAATAATTGTTTATTATAAATTTAAGATATATAAAATAAATATTTATTATATACAATGCACAAGATAAAATATTAGTTTTTACACTACTACATAAAATGTTTTTTAAAACACAATTTTAACTTGATTGTTAATAAACCTAGTTAAAACCAAGAGGTGACAGTTTTGCAATTTTAATGAACTTTTTTAACTTGATTTCATAAAAATTGATTTAAAAACATGCCAACAGTGGCATTTTTGAAAAATTAAACTACTTTTTTAACTCGATTTGAGTTGAACCGAGCTAAAAAATGACATTTTCAAATCGGTTGTCTTTGAACCAATTTAAAAACAAGCATTTTAACTCATCATAGGTACTCCTTGCGTTTGCATTGCTAGCTCAAAGCTCCAACCTTGAGCCATTTTCTCCATTTTGCTCGTGGAAGTTAAAAGCTCATTTGTATTGCATTGCTAGCTCAAGGCTTGTGGAAGCTGGTTGACTGCCATTATTGGAAGCTCGTAGAGGCTACCATTATTTTGAGTTCTCCATTCACGACCCAAGGTACCCACGAGTTCTCCATTCATGCCTAAGCTCATTTTCCATGTGTGTTGCTTGTCATTTGGGACTTTTGACTTTGGAGTGTGTTAAAGTCTATACAAATTAAAGATAACTAGTATGGGAAGTTTGTACATTTTTGTTGAGAGTGATGTCTCCATTTTTGTAGGACTATTTAAGTTAAATAAAATTCTAATGGCAATTGTACATTGCCTTTGGTTTGGTCAATGTTTATTTTTGTTGAGGGTCATGTCTCCATTTTTTTATATTGCCTTTGACTTCATTCTATTTAGAATTCTTGTCAATTTTTTTTTGGGTCTCCACTCTTGAGGTTTTGAATTAGAGCCCAAAACAATTACTAATAGTTTGGGCAAGTTGTGCTCTATTTAATTTTTATAGGGAGTAAGAATTAAGTTCATATAGATAGGGATTAAAAATATATTTGAGCCTTGTTTGAATTATCTATACATAGTAAGAATTAAGGTCATATTTCATTATCTTATAACTAATGTTAGCTATTAGGTAGAGTGAATTGAAATTGTTAAGTTTCTCAACTACTAAATTGTACTTTGAAACTTAGATTTAAGTGTTGTCTTTAAAAGAACAGTATATGAGTATAATATCATTGATTGATTTCAGTATCATTATGGAAGTATTAAATTGATTTGTTTTACTTTATCTTAATTGTTTGGATAAATATGACATGGATATGTTACTGAGATAATGTGAAATTGTGTAAGAATATAATGATGGATTATGAGTTGAGGAATACTTATGAGTAGCTAATCTAACTGACTCTTTTTTGTGGACAGGTTGTTCTTTAACGATTGCTATAAAGCTAGAATATGATCACATTAAGTTATGTTTTGCTTTGCTTATTTTAAGTATTGTTTGTGAATATGTATTCTGTGTCTCATTGAATGTTAGTGTGCTTGAATTTCTAAGAAATGAGTCTTTGTATTTATTTATTTATGGTTACTAAACAGGTTGTTATGGATTGGATTATGCTCACTGAATTATTTATGTTAATTTGCTTAATGAATTATTTGGATTGTTTAAAAAAATGTTAATGTTAATGTGTTGACTGAATGAAAATTTGAAATAGATAGTGGATTGGATTGTCTGACAAGTTAACCTTTGGTATTGTGATTAAATATCTGTAAACAGGTATTTAGGAAAGCCAGAATATAGAAGAAACTCTGCTGAAATTTCTATAGAAATTGTATGCATTAGCTTGTGTGTTTGTGTTGTTTTTTATTCAATTTATGCATTACAAGTGTGGGGCATGCCCCTAAACAGTTCATTCAATGATCGAGACGACTTATAAAGATTACATCAACCAAGGTATATTCAAATCTCATTTTAAGTTATTTTTTTGCTCTAATTACAAATTGAAATAACTTGATTGTATTTTATAACATTGTTTTATATTTATTTTTTTTAAGATGTTCAATCATCTAAGAAAGATGTTCCATCTAAAAAATCGAAGATCTGATTACATGCTTGTGGCAGGTGGCATCTAGTATAGGGAGGGATGTTGTGAAAATATATTGGAAACCCACATTCCTTGGCAGGCCCAGTGATGTTGACCTATGGATCACCCAAAAGGATGTTTTGGAAATATGTATGGGCAATGACATGCTAAACATCTCAGTTCTACAATTATGGTTGATGTAAGTTTAATTTATTTGTAAATCTCTTAAATAAGTATCTCATTATTATAATTAACATTCATTTGAATATTTTATGTATATGCATCGCCTCTGTCTCTCAAAGGGCCTAAAGAATGTATATGGATTTATTGACCCGTTCCCTATTCAGAAGATAAAGAATAAGGATGAAGATTATTAGGCCTACATTCATAATTGGATGTATAGTAGAGGAAAATGATGTTACCTAGCACCATACTTGCGTTGGTAAGCACAAGTTATTTGTCACCTAATTGATTTTAAATGATATTTGAATCTCGTTACTAATTGTTCTCCAATGTAGCTCGCACCGGCAATTGTTAATTATTTGTCCTAGGGACAATGTTGTGGCCTTGTTGTGTTCATTGCACAAGAAGACCAACAAAGAATTGAAACAACTAGTAGAAGGGTAAATTTTTATTTATAATACATTTTCTTTGTGCTTTGTATTATAATTTTGAAACCTATAACATACTTTGCATATCCATTTTTTAATTAGAGTTATGATTAGATATCAAACATTGCCGATAAGCACGTGTCACTATGAAGGAAGCCCAGTTAGTTTTTTCCCTATGTAAGTAATTTATAGCTATATGTTCAATTACAATTGGTAATAGTTTCAACAACTCATTTAAAACAAAGTGTCATTGGTTGGCTAACAAACAAGTAAGGGGTTATGAGTGTGGATATTGTATAATGAAACATATGTTCACCATAATTTCAACATATATTGTGGATTCATAAGAGAAGGTAATATAATTTTCAACAAGTTACAATTCTTATAGTTTTTATATTTGATTGGCTAATAAATTTATCTTATATTTTTTTATCTTGCAGTTATTCATCGATAGAGAACTATTCTCACATGAGGACATGTTAGACAACTGTCAATGTTGGGCAACATTCTTCTTTCAAATTAGTAATAGATAGTTTATTTAAAATGTTTTTAGGTAAAACAATGATAGTTTTTTATTTTATCTATTTGAAAGCATATTATGACGTTTTGTTGGATAAAGTAGGTTATAATTGAATATATTGATACACTAGCTGTTTTTGTGATATCTATTTGATGATTACAAGGTTGGTTGTATGACAAAACAATCAAATTATTTTAAAAAAAAAATCACTTTTTAACTCGGTTGTAATTAGAACCGAGTTAAAAAATATAACTTTTTAACTCAGTTCCCCAGTAAACCGAGTTAAAAGGTGTTTTTGAAATCGGTTAAAGTTACAATTTAAAATGATAATACTTTCTATATAGCCTGTATGTAATCAGTTGTAAAATCGATTTAAAAAGCCTTTTCTATAATAGTGTTAATACATTTTCAAAACAAATTTAAGTCTTATGTCAAAATCATGAAAATTGGTTTCTTGTTTCTTATTTTGAGTTGTAAAACTATATTACTGGCAATGTCAAGACCACGTTTACCGTTATTATAAAAATTATTATTATTGCTGTTAAATTATTATTATTGTTGTTGTTGTTATGAAAATTACTATTATTACTATAATTGTTCTTCTTATTATTATTCAGATTACTATTGTTATGGTTAAAATTATTATCATTAAAACTATTATTATTATGCTTTTTTGTACGGTATGGTCTTCCAAGTCTACACTCACCCCCTTAAGAGAACCTCTTAATTTTTCCTTTGCCTTCTTCCGATGATGGGATGTCAGAAAAGAAGAGAACGATGTATGTGACTTGTGGACCATGACTTATTTATAGACAACCTTAGGGTTATCTTTTGGTGTTTCTATTTTAACCTATCACAAAAAGAGAATTACTTTTTAGTCTCTACACATCAAAGGCCCATATCCTATTAGATCACTTTTAATTGGACTTAACCTTAAGGGATAGTCCACAATACATAATTATTCACATATAAGGCCAATGTTGAATTAATGATCCAACAATCTCCCACTTGGACTATATGTGTAACTTCATAATTATGCACTGCAAAATTAACTGTATGAGCTTAATGTTACTACCATTACCGAATGTGTCTACAACCAATCCAATCCATCAATCATACCAACATAGGATCAAAGCAATCTTGTTACATCTATCATAACTCAACCCATCAATGGTCACATATGTTGATACAAATGAATGACATGGATCATGATATAGATGTGTAGCATGGAATTTTCATGTAATGTGATCTTAACATGCCTAATTCCAATTAGTCCTCCTTAAACCTTAGTGAGATCAAACCACAACAACAATGTGTTAATAAACCAAAACTTTATTTTTGTAGAAAATATTCCTAAACCATACATAAACCAAAATAATTTCTATATCATGAAAACATTTAAGAAAAATACAAACTCCCACTAAAATTGAATATCACTAAATGACATAACACCCATACGAGTAGTGTGCTCATGAATCATTTTGGGTGGTAATCCTTTTGTAAGTGGATTCGCAACCATGGAGTTTGTTCTAATATGCTCTATAGACAATTGTCCATTCTAAACTCTTTCTTTAACAACAAAGAACTTGATGTCTATGTGTTTTGACTTTGTCGAGCTCTTGTTATTGGAAAATAGAATTGCTGATTTATTGTCACAAAATAACTTAAGTGGTCTTTCAATACCACCCACTATATGCAAGCCTTATGACAAAATTCTGCAGCCAAATTCAAGGATTGGACACCTCACACCATGCTATGAACTCTATTACCATAGTGGAAGAGGCTATAAGAGATTGTTTATCACTTTTCTAGGAAATAGCACCTCTAGCTAGCAAGTATATATAGCCTGATGTAGATTTCATACTGTCTTGGCATCTAGTAAAATCGGAGTTAGTATACCCAATGATCTCAAGTTGATTCGACCTCTGATACGTGAGCATATAGTCTTTCATTCTCTATAAGTAGTGCATAACCCATTTAGCTGCTTTCCAATGGTCTAATCCTGGATTACTCAAGTACCTGCCTAGCATCCCTGTAATGTACACGATATATGGACAAGTACAAACCCAAGCATACATTAGACTCCCCATTGCTGATGCATAAGGAATCTTTCAACAAAATCTAGCTTTCTTCATCCAAAATAGAATTTGTGTTAGAAACTAGGATTTTACTATCCTCTTCTTCCTTTTTCTCTCTCTTCACCCCTACCACCACCCAACAACCCTACCTTCCCTCCCTAACTCCTTTTCCTCTTTTGTGCTTCTACTTCATTCTTCAAAATCTAAACTTCTTGCACTTCTCTTCCTCTTTCTATCTCTCTCTCACATCATCTTATTACTATTGCACAAAACAAAAAATTAGGGCTTTAGGGATACGAGAGAGAGTATGGGGATTGGAGCCCAAAGAATGGGAAACAAGAGAGAATGAAGCTTTAAAATGAAGTGGTTAACTGAGCTCACGGGTTTTATAAATTAATCTAATATTGACCCTGCCTATTAGGATTCGTCCTTCTCTCCTAATGCTTGTGAGGGAGAATGGGCCTTTAGGGGGGTTAAGGTTTGTTTTTGTTTAAGCTTGTTAAGCATCACTTGGATCACTATTGTTTTTAATAGTATATTGTTGAAACAATAGTGATCCAAGTGATGCTTAACAAAGGTTCTGAGATGGTTGTGGTAGCAATGGGGAGAGAGAGAAAAAGAGAGAGGGACATAGAGATGGGGAGTAAGATGAGGAATATTGTAAAAATCTAGTTATTGGTAAGAAAATCTAGTTTTTTGAGGAAACTTAGTTTTTGGTAAGAAGACCTAGTTTGTGAGGAAACTTAGTTTTTGACAAAATAATTAATGGTAAAATATAAAACCATTAAGAACAAGTTTAACACAAAATGAAAAGTTAGAAGATAAGATTGAACTAAAACAAGTTATAGGATGAAAAGTTTGAAAATTAGATTGAACTAAAAAAGTTATAGGGTGAAAACCTAAATTAAAATTAGAGGATTAAAATATTAATTTTACCTTTTTTTTCTTATAGGGGCCAAGACAAAAAAAAAAGAAAAAGAAAAAGACAATTAATGTATCAAGTTTAGAAACTAAAATGTAGAGTTATATATATATATATATATATATATATATATATATATATATATATATATATAGGGTTTTTTTCTTTATTTTCTATATAGGATCAGATCTTATACCGAGATAACTTTGACAGATTATAAGAATTAATTTGTAAACGTTTAAGTAAGGATCAAAATATAATTTTTTTTATATAAGAATTAAAATCACAAACCATATCAAACATGGGAAGCAAAATTTTAATTTAACCGTATTGCCAAAATATTGGCCCAACGCCTCCATTTGTCGTTGACTACTATGTAAGCAATTTTAATCGAAGGTGTCTAATAGGGTTTCCACAAAATGTGACCATTAATCAATAGCACAACTTGATCTCCCATTTGCAAGGAAACCTAAAACGCAATCACATACTCTCTAGTTGACACGTGAAATGTAAAAACCTTTTGTTGCATATTTGGTTCCGCATCCAAGTGACAAAACATGAGTAATTAACGTGACAATTGGAAACTAGCAATAGAAGGTTTCGTGAATATAAAAACATGCGATTATCGAAGAAAACTGATGCAAATCCAAACATGCACTTTACCTCCACGGACTCCACCATTACACTAATGCCTATTTCAAGTTACGCTAAAAGCTCTAGTTGTGCAATTTTCATAAAACTCGCCTGACTCAATAGAACAATGACCCTAAGAACCTGAGCTACACCTTTGCGAGTATTTTGTGCTCATATAACAACTAATACCGTTCATTTTGTCCATTCTAAATATGTTGAGAGGCGTGTGTTTCTTGCATCTTCAACAATGATGAAATTTCCAACTTTGGCCAAATAATATGTGATCTTACACATGAGCTAAACAGTAAATGTAACGTCTACAATAACAAATATAAGTAGTTAATAAAAAATATTAAAATTATAATTCATTGATAATATGAAAAAGAAAACAAAAACAAAAGGTTAAAAGAAAAGATACAAGTGAATAACAAAGTAAGGAAATGAACAAAAATTACGAACATAGTAAGAAACAAAACAGTGAGAAAGAAACTTGACTTTCTGAATCGTTGCCATATCTTCTTAGATGAATATCAAGAATGATTTAAAGCAAGAAAGTTCAAAAAGAGAGATATGTATATTATTGTATGGCCAGATTTATCATGAAAGTTGTTTGTCAATGTTTGTAATTGACGATTATGTACTCTGAATAATTCAAATAACTAAAATTATTTATATTTAAATTCTTATAAAAATATATATAAAAGAATTATACATACAATAAAATATTATATTAGAAATATTCTTTAAATAGATAAATATACTAATTATATAACTATGGCAAAGTATTAAATAGAATAAAAAAGGGGAGATTCTTGTATTAAAGAAGGGAGTTGAGGGAATTCACGAAGGTAGTTGGATGCTAGTGGTGTTTAAATGGGGATAGATTGGACGGATGGATTAGATATATATATGTGTGGGGGGGGGGGGGGGGGGGGGCAGGATCCGTTTATACCAGGTATCAAAATTAATCAAATTATACTTCAAAATATCTTTTTGTAGAATGCAAATTTAATTGATCCAACCGTTGAATTTGATGTTCTTATTAATTAGATTAAGATCCAAAATTCATACAATTCCAAAATTATTTAGTAGTTCATTGCATCAATTTATTTTAACGTACAATAAAAAATTAAAATATACGTAAATATTCAATGTTAGATGACATATATAAAAAAAGTCCAAATTATGTAAAATTTGATATACATGATCATGAAGATAATATTACATAATTCAACGGTTAGATTGGTTAAATTTGTATTCTGCAAAAACTTATTGAAGGTAATTTGATTACTTTGACACTTGGTGTCAACGGATCTTGACCATATATATATATATATGTTAACATACACATACTTATTTTTTAGTTGGAATACATTACCAAATTATAATTACAATATATTTTAAAATACACATATGGTGTAGTTTGTTAAAGTACTTCAACTAAAAAACAAATGAGTGTATGTTAGCAAATGCTTGTGGGGTTTCTTAATGTACACACACTTATTTTTAGTTGAAGTATGTTAGCAAGTTATAACTATAATATATCTTAAAATGCACATACGGTATAGCTTGCTAACGTACTCTAACTAAAAAATAAATTGGTGTATGTTAGCAAATCTCTCTTTATATATAGATAGATAGATATAGAGATAGAGATAGACTTATAAGCAAAAAAAATATGAGAGATGATACGTATACAACAATTTGTACAACATCATTTTTATCTTTTTCTATCACATCATTTGTTACATTTCAAACTTCTCTCTCTTTTCTCTCTCTTGATTGTAAAATTTGTTATACACTTTCTTGTACAAGTATCATTTATTAAAAAATATATATACATGCATTATAAGTGATAGCGCTATGTGAAAGGATTAGTTCACGTCGCATCTTTTAAGATACGACATCAATTAATTATATTTCTCACAAGGTGTTATTATATGGCTCGTACTTTATCTTTTGTTTTATATAAGTAGATCATTTAAATAAATACTTGTTACAAGGCATTGCAGTGTGACTTGTAGTAGAAGATCATGGACTAGTATTTTTTTCATAAGATATTTTTGCGTAATTTGTAATGTATGATTTTTTGGGGAAAACATCTTCTAAACTAGCATACTTTAAAAGGTGTAAACACATGATAATCATTTAATTTTTTATACTTTCTAATTTATATGTCATTACACTGAGAGTGAGCCTTGCCATATTGTGAGATATTGTTTTATGACCTAAAGGTCACGAGTTTAAATCTTGAAAACATTTTCTTCTCTTGTGGAGATATGATTGCATATATTTATCTTTCTTAGAAAAAATATTTTTACTTAATAATAATAATGAAAAAAAGTTAATAATTATTTGATAAATAATATTAATTCTTTAGGAGTAATTATTTTTGTTAAAAAGGCCTTCTCATTTTATTTATTATAATTTTTTCTCTTTCCATAGGCTCCATTTGTCTTTTATTTCCTCTACTAATTAACATAATTTTTCTTCCCTTCATATTATTTAAGGTTGTATTTTTTTAATCTTTTCTTTTATCAAATAAAAAGTTTTACTGTTTAAAATTAAAAAATGTTAATAAAACTTAATTATGATAGTTTAATAATTAATTTATATTTTAGAAATTTTAAAGATGGATTTAAAAAAATATATAATTATTTTAATGAATTATTTTTTATTAATTTTAAAAATGCCGTATTAAAATTTGCTTTATGCATAGATGTACCTGCCTACACATTTCACTTACAGTTCGCTTTAGTAATAGACGCTTAACCTGCCATTACAATGTAAAAGAAGCTAGTAAGGGAGAAATTATTAAGTAATACTACTACATGTTCATAATTTTGATCAATTTATGTGACACGTATTCAAATTTTTTAATTTACAAAACAAATAAAACAATAATAACACTCAACTCAACTATGTATTATGTGAAAATTAATGGAGACTATTGCTTTTAATCTACCTAATAATTTCTCCGTACAAGATGCCAAGCGTGTCATGAACTAATGCCTTTGTTGACATGGTGAAAGTATCTCAATCCTAAAATTAGTATAAATGTAAATTTATTTTAATAATTAATTACTAAATTACTTTATTATGGAAGAAAAAGCCGAGTGTCCTAGTACTGCCATCACATGAACTTTGCAAAGGCTATGCATATGTGTTTAATTGGGCATTGTCTTAAATGGCTTGGCTTATTTGCTTGCTCATTCTTATTTTGGGCTTTGCTGTTTTCCCTGTTTCTTTATTGAGATTTTCAAGCCTCAAGAAAAATTAACATTCTTAATAAACTTGAATAGGCTGTAATGTGTTTGAAAATACTAGCAATATGTTATTTAAAATAATTTTAACACATTTTTTGTTATTAAAAAAATCTATATAATGCTCGTTTAATGAAAAATGGAATTCATATCATTTAGTAGATCTTAAAATAAATTTTACCTAATAGTCATTACAATATATATATATATATATAGGAATTTGCTAACGTACACCCACTTGATTTTTAGTTGGAGTACATTAGCAAGTTATAACTAAAGATTATCTTAAAATATACTAATGGTATAGCTTGCTAACATATTCCAATTAAAAAATAAGTGGGTGTACGTTAGCAAATGCTTGTAAGATTTGCTAACGTACACCAACTTATTTTTTAGTTGGAGTATGTTAGCAAGTTACAACTAAGAATTATCTTAAAATACACCAATGGTATAACTTGCTAATGTATTTCAACTAAAAAATAAATGAGTGTACGTTAACAAACTCCATATATATATATATATATATATATATATATATATATATATATATATATATATATATATATATATATATAAATATTCGTTAGTATCGACTTTGCTTTTTTAACAAGAGTTCAATTGTTAGTATAACTATTATGAGTCTATACTAACAATAAAATATATTATACTAATGATATAATGTAGTGATAATATATTAATGTTTTATATTAATAAAATTGTTTGTTAATATAGTGCATTATATTATTAGTATGGACTCATTTTAACTATATATTTACCATTCAATTCCTATTAAATAAACATTATATCAAACAGGATATGTCTAACGATAAACTGTTAATAAATAATATTTTATAACAAGTTTAGAGTTTGTTAAAAAAAGTATTATTGATTAAGTTGCTAATATTTCCCTTAAAATTGCTTTTGTCAATGGCTTACTTGAGCAAGAGTGGTCGATATCACTTGTTAAAAAATTAAATTGCTCAAACTTCAATCCACGTGGTTATGTGGGCTGGGCAACACCGTTATCATCTTGCGGCACCTTATTTATGGGCACCTGGTATGGGAGTAGGACGTTATTAATTTTGGCATACATGCTTGGCTTGAATTTTTATTTTATTTTTTTGATAAATGCTTGGCTTGGATATTAATGTAACGGTGGCCGGTGGGGACCGGAAAGAGAGAAATGAAATAAAACCATCATTTTATTATTTACACATTTTAATTTATTTCATTTCAGCTCATTATATACATTTTTTATTTTGATAAAACCTCATTCCACACAATTTAATTACTGACAAATAATGTCATTTTATTTTCTGATTTTCTATCCTATTGATACGGTGATTATTTTAATAATTTATTTATTTTTTTCTTGAAAAAATCACAATCAGAGAACGTGCCAGCCAAAAACACGGGAATGCCTTCCCATTGCGATGAAGGGGCAACCTCATCTTGAAGGAATCCCACTATAAAAGCAAGCTACAACATCAACCACTACCATCATATCACAATCATAAGCAAATACTAGTAACAGTTGACATATACCAATACTAGAGAACATGGAGGGCAGAGTCTTCACGGAAGAGCAAGAAGCTCTGGTGGTGAAATCATGGGAAGCAATGAAGAAGAATTCTGGAGAACTGAGTGTCAAGTTTTTCATGAAGTAAGCCATTTAATTGCTTCAACTCTTTCAACCTTATCTCCTGCTAGCTAGTAAGTAACACAACATAATGCATGTTTTTGAGCAATTAAACTGATGAGTGATGACTTCAATTAAACATTTAGAATATTGGAGATTGCTCCAACAGCTCAGCAAATGTTCTCATTCTTGAAAGATTCAAACGTTCCTTTGGAGCAAAACCCCAAGCTCAAGCCCCATGCCATGGCTGTCTTTGTGATGGTAAGCTTATTAGTTCATTCGACATTTATTATCATTTGAGGCTGTGAGATCACTTAATTAATTTGTCACCACCCACTATTTGGATGGATAACAAAACTACTAGACAAATTTCCAAGTTAAAATATCATGATATTTAGTTACAACCGACCATAAGTTACATAAATTGTGTCTTTTGTTATCAATTTATCTTGTTTTTGTTATTGCAGACCTGTGAATCAGCAGTTCAACTGCGGAAAGCTGGTAAAGTCACTGTGAGGGAATCAAACTTGAAAAAATTAGGCGCTACTCATTTTAAAGCCGGTGTAGCACCCGAGCATTTCGAGGTATATATACTTTCAATATGTGCATATATAGCTGAAAAAGATATGTTTTATTTGTTAGTGTGTGTATATATATATATATATATATATATATGGGGAGCAAGGCCAGTACTCAGATTTTTTGGGCCCAGGACAAAATAGTAGATAAGGTCTCTCTTATATACAAGTATTCAAAAATATAAATATATATTGCATAAAAAAATAGATACGTAATTTCATTAAAAAATTACACTTTTTATTATATTAAACAAATAATATAGTTTTAACAAATCTCATAAAGATATATTACATTTTATTCAATTTATTCTTATATTATCGTCTATAATTCAATTTATGTTCTATCCAAAAAAATACATATATACAAATATTTATATATAAGTTCACCCCTAACAGGGAAAAAAAAACTATACACACTATATACGTATATATAATTTTTCAATAATGATTTTATATAATTTTATTTCTTATAACTGCTTCATTTTTCTTTTGTTTTTATTTCTCTATTCCTTTCTCATTACATCTTTTATTACATCTCACATTTTTTTCTCTACTCTTCCTATCTTTTTTACCATTCAGGATAGATACACCTCTTAGAAAGTATACAACCACCATTTCCAATAATTTTTTTGGTCTCTTTATTTTTTTTTCCTAAATATGTTTCTTAATAAAGAAGAAATTAAAATATTATTTCATTGTTTGAAGCAGAGAATGTATTATTCTTATTATTATCACGTTAAAAATTAAATTATGCTTAAACGAAATTTGAGGGTCAATTATGCTTTTAAAACTTCAAAAATGATATCTAAATATATAAGATTTTCAATCATTAAAATTGTTTCCACAAATTTTAAAAACTAGATCTCTTTTCTCCCTCTACAACTAATCTTGTAACTTTTGTTTAATTTATTTAATTTTGATTTTCATGATATGTGGTCAATTATTATAAATTTTGTAGCTGTTGGTTAAATTTAATATAATAATTTTAAAATTATAATTAAATTAAATTTTTATATTTAGCCTCCTTCAAGAAAATGCTCTAGCTTCTTGCTATTGTCTATCAACAATAAAATATCATCATTTCTTATTAAAGCTTATATACATTTTTGTTCTTTATTAATATACTAACTTTTCATTTTAATTCCTTTATAATTTGAGTTTTGGTTTGTGTTTCTTATCTTGTTAAAAAAACAATCACTTTAATTCTACTATCATAGATCCATTACATGTTGATATGTCACTTTGAACTAAAATTCATTCAACATGGATTTATGAATGTAACACATCAGAAAAAATTAACAACAAAAAGAATTATAATTTCTAATCACGTGTCACATTTTAATTTTGGTAAGAAAAGAGATATGAAATGAGACAACAATTGTATTCTGTTTATAAAAAACAAAATAAAAAATTTCTACACAATCATATATACTTTTTTTTAGGCCCCTTCTAGCCCTGGGTTTTGGGCCATCGTCCTTTTAGACTAGGCCCAGGGCTGGCCCTAATGGAGAGGGATCAAATAACACTAGTGTAACTTACATCAACTATTACACTATTCAATAACTTAATATAGAATGTAATTTTTATCGATCCAACCGTTGAATTATAATTTCATATTGCCAAGATTGTTTGTGTCAAATTTTGTCAAAATTAAATAAGAATAAAGAGGTAATCAAATGACTCATGTTTTACTATATTTTGAAAAATATATATTACGTCTATTTTGATCTATATGAATACTGTATCAAATAATTTTGGATTAATATAAAATCTTGTACATATAATCTATGTTAAAATTATCCAATTAAAAGTTATTGAATGGTGTAATAGTTGGTGTAAGTTGCATCGGTATCATTTGATCCTTCCCCTATATATATATATATATATATATATATATATATATATATATATATATATATATATATATGAATATGTTAACGTACACATACTTATTTTTTTAATTGGAGTACGTTAACAAGTTATAACTACAATATATCTTAAATACACCATGGTATAGCTTGCTAACATACTCCAACTAAAAAATAAGTGTGTATACGCTGACAAATCCCATATATATATATATATATATATATATATATATATATAGTTAGGATCCGTTGACACCAGGTGTTAAAGTTAGTTAAATTACACCTTCAATAACTTGTTGTTGAATGCAAATTTAATTAATCCAACTGTTGAATTATGTGATAATATCTTCATGAACATGTATATCAAATTCCACATCATTTAGACTTTGTTAGATATGCTATCTAACGTTGAATATTTACATATATTTTAATATCATATTATACGTTCAAATAAAGTGATGTGATGAACTATTAAATAATTTTGGAATTGTATGAAATTTTGCATACTTAATCTAATTAATAAGAACATCAAATTCAACAGTTGGATTGCTTAAATTTGCATTCTAAAAAAAATTATTGAAGGTGTAATTTGACTAACTTTGACACCTGGTGTCAACGGATCCTGATCTAAAAATTATTTAATAGTTTATCACATCACTTTATTTTAACATACAATATGATATTAAAATATATGTAAATATTCAATGTTAGATAGCATATCTAACAAAGTCCAAATGATGTGAAATTTGATATACATGTTCATGAAGATAATATCACATAATTCAACGGTTGGATTAATTAAATTTGCATTTAACAACAAGTTATTGAATGTGTAATTTGACTAACTTTGACACTTGGTGTCAATGGATATTGACCCATATATATATATATATATATATATATATATATATATATATATCGAAAATGACATTTGGTCATTTTTGTTGTATATATATCAATGTTTGCGTTAAAAATTGACGTAAGTTATGGCAGAATTGAGATTCCATTTAAATGTATATATGAGAATGGTATAAAATAATGGGTATTGCTTTGGTGCATGTTTTAATTAGAGGGTTTCAATGCCTCCTCTCACATCACCTAATCATATTTGGACATGTATCCTCACTTGTTCTGTCAAATAATAACAACTTTTTTTTAATATTGCATTTAAGTATTAGGGACCTATAAGCACTTTTGTTTTTTTTTTTTCATTAATTATGATACTAATTACCTTTTTTAATAGTAATTAAATTAATTACGATACAAGTTACCTTTTTTAACAGTAATTTAATTAATTATGATATAAATTATCCTTTTTAATAATAATTGAATTAATTATTTAAAATAAAAATAATATATTATGATTTTATAATTATTTATAAAATAAAAATATTTTCAAAACTCACATATAGTCTTGTATTTTTTTTTCTTTTTTTGTAAGCTAGCATTATTTTGTCCTTTTTAGGAATTTCTTTGCATTATCACCTTATTTATTTTATTTTATTGTTTTATTGATTGGGCTTGGACTCATGTAGGAATTTCTTTATCTAAAATTATTAGTATTATAATAGTACACCAATAATAATTTTTTTAAAACAATTTAACGTTCTATGAAGAATTTACACTATTTTTAAACTTTAGAAGTAGGCAAAAAAAAGTTCAATACATGATTTTAGGATAACTTGAGATGAATTTATTATAGTCTTTATTTTTATTTTATTTTAGGATATTGTGTTGGTGGGATAAATGGACGTGAGTTAATAAATAGTTTTATTTTATAAAGTTTGTTTTATGATACGTTTTCTGCAGTTAAACTCTACTAATGTACAGTTGACCCCAATCCCATTTTTTTCTACATTGTAAGACTTATAGTACATAGTTAACCAAGAAGTCAACTACAACCAATTGTAGAACTATTAATCATGAGTTGACGTTAAAGTCAGCTTTTTCTACAGTTTAACTTTACTAGTACACAATTGACCTTGAACTTGTTTTCTTTATACTATAAAACTTGTAGTGTTGAATTGACCTTAAAGTCAACTTTGACCAATTGCAGGAGTAATATTCTAACTAACCCAAAAGTTAGCTTTCTCTACAATTTAATTCTACTAGTGCACAATTGACCCCGAACCTATGTTTCATTACAATATAAGACTTGTAGTGTGAAATTGACACTAAAGTCAGCTTTGATCAACTCGTAGTTAACCCTAAAGTCAACTTTCCCTACGATCTCAACTCTACTAGTGTACAATTGACCCTAAAACTATGTTTCATTACAATATAAGACTTATAGTGTGGAATTGACCCTAAAGTCATACTAACTATAGGAGTAATATTCTAGAGTTAACCTTAAAGTCAACTTTCTCTATAGTTTAACTCTACTAGTGCACAATTGACCTTAAACTTATGTTTCTTTACAATATAGTACTTGTAGCGTGCAATTGATCCTAAAGTTTGCATTGACCAACAATAGAGTAATATTTCAAAATTGACCCTAAAGTCATCTTTCTTTATGGTTCAACTTTACTAGTGCACAATTAATCTTGAACATGTGTTTCTTTACAATACAAGATTTGTACTATGAAGTTGAGCCTGAATTTGTATCTCTGTACATTTTTCATCATATCATATACCATCACATCACATCAAACAACCCAATTTCTTTTAGTAATTGTTTTTTTAATTTTAATTTTATATTATATTTATTTATTGTGAGGTCTTAATTGTTTATAAATTATTTATTTTAGAAAATTAAAAAATATTAATTGTTTTTAATTTTCATTATATGAAATAAAAAATCAGTACTAAATTGAGTAAATAATATATTTAAATAAAATTTTAACATTTTAAAATATTTATAATTTTATTTTAAAATTTATTTTATATTTCATTTTTTAAATTTGAATTTGTAGTTAAGTATTTTAATTGTTAATTTCAACTATATATTTATTAATTACTCTTTTGAGTTTATTAAATATTTTTAATATATATTGACATTATTAAAATTTATTAAAATAAATCAATTGTTATCTTCTATTAATATTATTTAACAATAATATAGAAGTTTTTAAATATTTTATCTTGTCTAATTAATACTTAATTTTATAAATCATCTTTGATTGTAGTTGATATAAAAGTTTTTAAATAATTTATCTTTAATGAAGATAATTATTGAATTAATTATAGTTGATCCGTATTAATCATATTTCCAAAATCTTTGACTTCACAATACTAGCCGATAAGTACAGATAAGTATAGTGTGTATCAATAACCTCAACAATAGTATATCATCTATAGTATATATAAATCTAGTGCAACTTTTTACTGTAGCAATTTGTCAAATCTATCGACAATAACATCATTTAAAATAATATTATAATTACACTTTAATATAATAAAAGGATTATTATAATGCTTTAAAAATAATAAAATCCTAGTTTACATGAGATAGTTTCACGACTGTTGTATACAAGGATTGATATTGTAATATTATTATTATTATTATTATATAACGTTATCAACAAAAATAAATTATTATATAACGATGGATTAATAAAATACAATATAGGAAAAATATAATAGTAAACTAATGTTATAATCGTCAAAAACTTATAAACTAAATCATCAAAATTGGATATAAAAATAAATTATAAAAATTTATTAAATAAAAGTAATAAAGTAATATTATAACAATGTAAATATTATATATAAAAATATCCACACCTAAATACTAATAATAAGTAATATTATATTAATACAAAAGTCAAATTATAATTGCAAAAAATTTTAAAATAAATTATCAATATTAACATAAATATAAATTGTAAAGATACTAAAAATGAAAAAATAGTTAAATATCATTGTAATCATTAAAAAAGTTATTAAAATCAAAGAAATAAATTATAACAAATAAAAATTAATAATCAAAAAGCATAAATAAAATAATATTATAAACTAAAAAAAATACCAAAAAAATATATATTAAAGTTTTCTAATATTAAATAAGTTTTTTAAACATAAAAATAAATTTTTATTTTTGAAAGGCTTATTTCGTATATAATAAATCTTCAAAAGAAAATTGTTTAAAAGATTAAATGATAACTTAGTATTTTATCATTATTTTTTATAGTTGTTTCTTTTTCTTTTGTTTAATTTTCTTTTTTTATTTTAATTCCCTTTTTATTTTAAAATTTTGGTACATAAAGAAATTAAATGGTTAATGGGTTTTTATTCTCCTCCATTACTCTTCATGATTTTGATTAAAATCAAAGTAAGTTGCTAATTACTTTTAGTTAATGTTGTTTTATAGTTATACACATATCATGTTTTACTTTTTAGGAACATGATATGATTTTAATTAATTCTTTTATAATTGTGGAAAATTCCTTTACCAATATTCTTTCACAACATCAAATGTTGTTCACAAAGGAATTTTCCATAATTTAATCTAAGCTGCTAATCACTTTTTAGTTGATATTGTTTTATAGTTATACACATCTTGTTTTGCCTACGCTTTTTTTTTTAGAAATTTGAAGCATTTTACTTTTTGTAAAATTAATATTCAAATTTCATTTTGTTACGATTACAAGTATATGATTTTTAAATTTTATATCAAACACAACTTTTCTAGAACCTAAATTGTATTAGTAATCTTCATATTTAGGTAAATATATAATTATTTCATTCTCATTTTATATATTATATGTATACTAAAAATTTGTTTAAAATATTTTTCATGATAATACTGTGTCTCGTGTATCGCATAGGTACTAAAAGCATATAATAGTATATCATATATTTTATAAAAAAAATAGTATATCATATTATATTTCTTTATAATAATATATTATATTTGGGGTGAGACATGTAGGTAGTGTAGATAAGTTGCATTGTGTTAGGGCTTTTAGTTATAACTAATATTAATATATAATATATTAGTATATAATACAATAATACATTACACATTATTTATAATATAGTAAGGATATAGGAAGAATAATACATGATAAATTAATAAATAAACAATACATCTAAACAAGTAAAGATGTTTGAATATAAGAAGAATAAACAGACACATTTCACTCAGACTAAAAAAAAGAGACACATTTTATATAATGAGGAGGTTAAAGGGTTTGACTCTATACAACCCATTTTCTATTTTTTTCTTTTCATAAAATCAATTTATTAATTCAATTATTATTAAAAAAAAGTAATTTGTTTCATAATTTAATTATTATTAAAAAGAATAATTTATATCATAATTAATTTAGTTATTATAAAAAAAGGTAACTTGTATCGTAATTAATTCAATTACTATTATAGAAAGTCATTAGTATCATAATTAAAAAAAATAATCAGTATCATAATTAATAAAATAAAACAAAAGTTGCTAATAGGTCCCTAGTAATTAAATACAATATTAAAAAATAGTTATTATTATCTGATATGATAAATGATGACACATGTCCAAATATTATTAAACGATATAAAAGGGGGCATTGAAACCTCCTAATTAGAACATGCACCAAAGTAATACCCTAAAATAATATAACAGGGGAAAAAACGTATACATATCTCAGCAGTTTGTTAATCTTGCATAGCGAGTGCTTCTGTTTTTTATGTGTATAGAGAGTACTTTCTAGAAGACTAATGCATTGTTTATTATATTTTTTCGCTTTGTGTTAAGGTAACAAAGCTGGCACTTTTGGAGACCTTAAAAGAAGCAGTGCCTGAAATGTGGTCACTGGCCATGAAGAATGCGTGGGAAGAAGCTCATGATCAGCTGGCCGATGCCATCAAATCTGAAATGAAGCCCTCCGCTTAGGCTTTAGCTGCTTTCCTCTCAAATTGAATAAGATTGATAGGGTGATGTTTGGGTCTGTGCTTTTCGTTTGTATGAATAATAATATATCTGTCCTACTATTAGGGGTTGCTATGTTGGAAAGTGTTCAGCATTTAATAATTCAGTAATTGAAGGTGATATGAATTGTAACAAAAAGGAAAATGATAAATGCATGACTTGTATGAATTGTAACAATTTTATATATAATTTAACGTGTTTTTAGCATTATTTGCTATATAACATGAAGTATCATTCACACGTGAACAAATGCAAGTAACACACATTTTTAATACTCTTTGTCTATTGGTATGCTCTCCACTAATTAATTTGGGTCTAATTTTTATTGAAAAATCATATTTGTATACTTTTTTGTATGATAGAGAAAAAGATGGGAAGAAAAAAAGAGAAAAGTGTAAGATAAAATGATTGATGTGATAGAAAGAAAAAGAAATTATAGCAAATGTTGGATGAAACAAAATTATGCAATTAAAACAGTGAGTGGACCAAATTCCGAAAAGAAAAGGGAGGTGGGGGGCACTAAATTTGCAAAAAAATAAAAAAAAATGAGGAGACTAAATTCGAGAAATGACGATAATATGAATACCAAAAGTATGATTAAGTCTAAAATATTAAAAAATAATGATAAATAATACAAAAAGTTATTTTATGAAATAGTATGACTATGAGGTGTTACAATTTATAGGTGAGTGACTTTTATTTCAATTAATTCATGCATGGTTATGCACAACATAATTGGTCAAATTACCAATTCATTACCTTTTGTATTTATTAAATTTATATGAAATAGCATTTAATAAAAAAGAAAAAATGTGAAAGAATGTATTGTTAACATTTTGATGACTTGCAGGGTCAACTTGCACCGAATAGCTCTAATAGTCACTTACTCTAGCACTAATAATCACAACATGCACTAATAGCCACTAACGGTTGGCAAAGAATAACCGAGTTCGGTATCATTTGCTCTAAACACCAAATGAGAAATTTGCTGAATAAGAAGCTAATTTGCTATATTTACATTAAAACTATATATTCTATACTTAATTTGGTAATGAAAATACTATGACCATAAATCATAATAATAATGCCAATTAGTCGATTCCTTGCATTTTCATATATTTCATGAAACATTTTTGTTTTTTTCTCTTTGCCTCCTTGCTCTCCGTAACTTTCTTTTGTAATCACAATGAGGCAGCTTAGACTAGGCTTCAAAATGCTAGTAAAGATCGATAAATTTAACAGTATTTACATTTTATTTTGGGTACAAGACAGTATTTACATATTTTAACACACTTGTGATTTGGAGTGCAGATTGGCCTTGATGGCTAGTGCACACTAGTGTTGCAGAGAAAGTGGTATGTGGGATTTGGAGAGTGGCATGAGGAAGTGTATGTGATCCAAATGAAGCTCTTCACTAGGATTCACACGAGGCAATAGTGAGACAATGAACATAGACTCTGAGCTGCAGAGCACAGAGGAAGCAGTTGGGGTTCTGGGACAGGGCATGCCCTGCTTTCATGGGCTATTTAAATTGCTGTAGCCTACCGTCCAAGTGAATAATGTTTATGGTGGTTTGCCAACAAAGTTGTCCACCTTTTCTTTTGATTAGAGAGGACGCACACGCACCCATATGTCTATATGTGTTTGTGCTTGTCTCTCTGTTTCTCTGGTAGAATGGGGGAATAGACAAGATAGTTCTGTGGGGCTTTTGGTTTTGTTGGGGAGAGATGGAGGGAGTCTCTTGTAGTGAATTTTTTTTTTTTTAAATCTAAAAAGAATGACTTGAAATGGGAAAAATGAAACACACGAATTAAAGAAATGAAAGAGGAAAAGAAAGGGTGAAAAGAAAGGGAGTCCCCAATTCTTTATTAATATTCTTGATAGTTTTGTTCTTATTACCGCTTTTTTATCTTCCCCTACTATCTTCAACTTTCTTTCCAACCAATTTAATTAATGATTACTTTTAAGTAAATAATTAATTATATATGCAAGCCATTTTAAAATATAAATAAATATCAAAGTAACCTATGCAAATGAACGGGTATCGTGCTAGTATATTTTCCAAAGTTGAGTTTAATACGGTGCATATCAGTTTGGTTCGGCCACACGAGAATAAATTAATCAACTAGAACGGGCTGCATTAATTGCAATAGAACAAGGAAAATCGTTGTCGTACGTACTCTTTATTTTGGTGTAGTAAGTAAAAACAAAAGAGATAAAAAAAATTAGAGAA
The DNA here is from genome assembly GCA_004329165.1 of Spatholobus suberectus. Taxonomy (NCBI): domain Eukaryota; kingdom Viridiplantae; phylum Streptophyta; class Magnoliopsida; order Fabales; family Fabaceae; genus Spatholobus; species Spatholobus suberectus. Next base: position 82,249,164 of record CM014731.1, on the reverse strand, counting down.
AAAAAATAAAAGGTGTAATAAGTAATATAATATGTTAAGAAGAAAAAGATAAAAAACAAAATAAAATAAAATAAAATAAAGAGAGATAAAAACATTGTGAAGTATATAAACATAAAATAATTTGATTTGATCATGGCTTACGCAACAGTGGTCAACTAAACTAGTTGACCCACACGGCTATGTTGACTGGCGGAAACCATTTTCTAGTCGGCGCAAGCAGCCCCTGGTTTTTGGGCACCTGGTATGGCACATTGCAAGTGTTTGGATATATAACTAAGGCGGCCTGAATCAAATGGATCGAAAATAATTTACTGTTTGGATATATTTTAGAAAGCAAATGGACTAATAAAAGTTGAGTAACAAGGCAGCCAAACAAACTGGAATGACTCCCCATTGCAATGAAGGGCCAACTTCATTTTCAATGAATCCCACTATAAAAACTTTACCAAAGCAAGCTACAACATCAACCATTTCCTCGTCTACTTTCGCTGCAATCACAATCCTAAAACAAACACCTTAGCATTTAGCAAACTAGAAAACATGAGCACCTCGGGAAGAGGTTTCACAGAAGAGCAAGAAGCTCTGGTGGTGAAGTCATGGAACGTAATGAAGAAGAATTCTGGAGAGTTGGGCCTCAAGTTTTTCTTGAAGTAAGCCATTTCTTCAACTTTTTAAATGGTTATATTTTAATTTTATCTTAGCTCAAAACAATTGAACTGATGAGTTCAAAAACTTGGTAGAGTATTTGAGATTGCTCCATCAGCTCAGAAATTGTTCTCATTCTTGAGAGATTCAACGGTTCCTTTGGAGCAAAACCCGAAGCTCAAGCCCCATGCCATGTCTGTCTTTGTAATGGTAAATCTAAAATTAAATACTAGACCAAATTTCCTGTTACACTGTTATGATATTTACAGCAGACCATAAACTATAGAAGCCATGTCTCTTGGTTTCACTTTATTTTGTTTTATGTTATTTTGCAGACCTGTGAATCAGCAGTTCAGCTGCGGAAGGCTGGTAAAGTCACTGTCAGAGAATCAAACTTGAAAAAATTAGGTGCTACCCATTTTAAAACCGGCGTAGCAAACGAGCATTTTGAGGTATATAAACTTTTAATATGACTATGGTTGACAAATTAAACATTGTTTATTAGCAAGCGTCAAAATGTAGATTGAAAATGATATTTGCTCGTATCTGTTTATATCATTTGTTACATTGAAAATTTGGCATAAATAATAAGTTATGGCAAGACTCGGATTTATTTGTGTTTTTTTACTCTACTTCTTTATAATTTATTTTTTCCTTTATTTCTGTTCATCAGATTATGTATTTTATCATATACTTCTATTTCTTCTTTTTCTACTTTTCTCCTATTTATAAAATAAGTTGTAGAAAACGTATGTGCTAGGAGAATTTCTTAAAAGAAAAAGCATGCGTATATATATCTCACCACCCTATATTAGTCCCGTAGCATAGGGAGTACTTTTGTTTCTAGTGGAGTATATGGAGAGTATTTTTGTAGAGGACTAATGCATAGTTTATTCTTTCGTTTTGTTAAGGTGACAAAATTTGCACTTTTGGAGACCATAAAAGAAACTGTACCTGAAATGTGGTCACCGGCCATGAAGAATGCATGGGGAGAAGCTTATGATCAGCTGGTCGATGCCATTAAATCTGAAATGAAACCTTCCTCTTAGACGCCAGCTTACGCAGTTCCTTCCCTCTCAAATTGAATAAAATTGATGGGGAGACGCACTATTCCCCTGTATTTGTTAATAAAAGTGCGAGTGTTTGGGCCTGTGTTTTTCTTTTGTGCGAATACAATGTACTTTATGTAGATGTAGCTATTGGGGGGTTGCTAGGTTGGAACGTGTTTAGCATTTAAAAATTCTGTAATTGAAGGTGATTGAATGAATTATAGCTATTTGTGTCTTTACATTTATTTGCGATTCAACACAAAGTCTTCCCTGATCACTGATTCATTTGATGGCTTAGTAGTTTACCATAGTCAACTTGCACCAATAGCCTTTGTTTTTATGCACAACGCATGCACTAATAAACACCAGCGGCTGGCAAAGATAACCCAGTTGGACATGATTTACACTAAATGAGAATTTTGCTGAATATGAAACTGATTTGAAATATTCATTTCAAAACATTATTTTTTTATATTTAGTTTGATAATGAAAATATTATGACCATAGATCATAGTAATAATAATAATAATAATACCAATAAGTCGATTCCTTGTAATTGCATACCTTTCATGAAGCTATTATTGTTTCTCTTTGCCTTCTTTCTATATCTCTCGTGTATTCAGAAGGGGCAAATCAGACCAGTAATGACTCCAAAATGCTAGTGAAGAACGTTTGAAGTTAACCTTATTTACAAATTTTAACATAAGTGTGTTACTACTTATAAGCCATTGTTTCACTATAGCGACTAGGTGCCTCACTGCCTGGGTGCGCATGCCCAATACATGGTTGGAAAGTTAAATAAGAAAATTAGCTTTAGCTCAAGGCTACGCATAAATAAGTAACAAACTTGACAAGCTACAAATACATGACAAATGCTTATGCAGTCACTTGACACCCCATAACGAATTTTCTACCAACACTTTCATAAGTTCACAATGTCATATGTAAGTGGCAGAGAGGATAAGTGAAAGATTATGATCTGGATTTTGTTCTTTATGTTTCTATTAGTAAATACTATCGTGAAGCAAAAACTCATTAATTCAATGAATAATAATAATAATATTCATTTTTACAATTAAAAAAAAATTAAAGATTTACTTATATGTTTAAGACTTAATTATAATTAAAAATATTAAATGAAAATTTTATATTTTAACGCGTGCGGCTCAAAATACCGGTTTTTATACAAAACTTTTATGTAAAAAATGATTTAGGCCTAAAATGAAGTGGAAGAATCGGTAGCAATTATAATCTGTAAGCCTTTGTTTGGTAGAAAGAAAATAAATAGATAAGAAAGAAATAGGTAAGAAATAAGTTAAGAGGTGAGCAATAAATAAGAAATAATTTAAAATTTTAGGTCGTTTGGTAAGAAAAAAATAAATGAAAAATAAGAAAAAAATAAAGAAGTGAATGAAAATAAGTGAAAAATAAAATAAAAATAAATAGTGAGATTCAATGAGACCCACCTTTATAATATAAAATTTCATCTTTATTTCTTTTATAACAAATAAGTAAAATTTGTACAAACTTTAATAATGTCTTCACCTTTTCCTCCCTCTCCTTCAAACCAAACAAAGACAATGCAGAGTTATGTCAATGGTTATAATATTACATTAATTTCCATTTTCTTTTAACAGAAGTGCATACAATGATAAGTTTCCTAGCATGATTCTTCTTTTCCCCTCTCTCATGAATGTCATTTTATCCAGAGATTGCCGTAATGTCTTGTCCACATTTTTGAAATACTAGAAGTTAATGGTCCCAAGGATGGAGAACATACACGAAAAAAGAAAGTCCTCTCATTCAACTGAAAATGCTGCCAATGAATCTCCAAGGGACCAAGAGTAGGAATTCAAGTCGTCGTTCATTCTTCAAAAATCTGAGATTTAGTGGGAATATCCATGAGTATGTGAAACAGAAGAGGGTTTCAGGATTGTGTGAATGAACAAGAGCTGCAACAGCTTTGATGGCCGGCTAGTGCACATGAGTAGGTGGTACGTGGGATTTGGAGAGTGGCATCAGAAAGTATATCTAATGTGTTGGGAACTACGAGGGATATAACGGTAAATACCGGGGAAAACAGTATGAATGGGCAACTACATTTAACTATATAAATAAACTTGACATTATATTTAACTCAAAATCTTAAGACATCATATTTATGAATTTTTGTTGCATAACTTATTCATCTTTATGTAACGGGAAACTTTCCAAGAACACTCCAGCATGATCCGATTAAACTGATGAAGCTCTTCGGTGGGACCCATGTGAGGCAATGTAGGTAGACTCTGAACTGCAGAGGAAGTACAGATTAAAATTTAGGAGTATTTTTGTTTTCAAAATACCAATTTTTTTTTTTTACATTTTTGCATTAAAATTTATTTTTATGTATTGAAATTCACAGTGGGAATTGGTAAACGCCAACTAAATTTTCCACCTTTGCCTGTGAATTGAGTGGATGCACATGTATCGATTTGTCTCTGCGTGTTCGTGCTTGTCTTTGTGTCTCTTTGCTAGTGGAATCTATGGGACCACGTAACAGGGGAAATAGAAATACAAATTCTCCACAATTCTTAAAATTTGAGTTAATTACCAATTGACATATAGTAACTTTAATTTATTTAATAACATTTTTTTTTAATATCCAAGTTTCCAATTGACCTATTGCATGTCTTCCATCTTAGAGGGAAACTAATCCTCAATATAATTAACTGATGTATTTATGATACAATTTGAACAGGCACAATTAAGGGACATTTTTCCAAATATCGCAGGAAATTCGACAAAGGACTACTGTATTTCATTTTTGGTTGAACATCGTGGGATTAATGCAGACAAACAAGAAAAGATAGCCCATCGATGAAGATGGTTCCAGTTTAGGAAGTAACCTTCAAGTTTCCGAGTTTGTTTACACGTAGTTGTGCGTTTTATTTATTTATTTATTTGCAAATCGCTATTGGACGGGTTTCAAAATCTGAATCGATTTGTTGACTTTTACTTCAGATTTCGTGCAGCTATCCCCTTTTTCCAATAGCTGAGTGGAAAGTTACATGGAAAAAAATGTTTTAGACTTTACTTAGAATCCTATCTTCTTTGTGATGTAATTTTCCCTTGCACGTCTCATATTCCATTTTAGTTTGGTTGAGGTCATTAGGGTATATTAAAAAATAATTATTATATATATTTTTAATATTTTTATTATTTATTTCATGTAAATTTTTAATTTTAAATTTATGCAAGATAAAAATATTTCTTATTTTTTAATGACTGATTATTTATTTTATTGAATGTTTTTTATATTAATTTATTTATTCAAAATATGAAGAAGAAAAAATTACATAATAAACATGACTGATACACTTCGCAATAATAGATAAAATTATAAGAAAATCAAAATAAATAAAAAAGATAAAAGTAGAAGAAAAAAAATAAAAACTAAAGTCTAAAATATATATATCTAGAAGCTAAAAATTATTTGATCTGAGGCATCAAATTAGTTTGGAGTGAAAAAGATAAAATTAATTAGTCCAAATGATTATGGACCTCCCCTCTTTTTGAGAAATTATTATATATAGTTTGAGATTATGTGGTTTCGGTCAATCTCAATCTCTATGTAACATGCAACCATATTTTTCAATTTATGAAAAAAAGTTAATAACGTGTTACATAAAGGTTGGTCGGAACCACATAGTCTCGGACTCAGTAATAATTTCTCCTCCTTTTCCTTGTTGAGGCAAAAACTTGACCCCGAAAATCCAGGTCTTTTAGATTGTTATTGTGAGATCATAGGAAGAAATTATTGCATAGTTCATAATCACTATGATCGATCTCAACTAATTTCTACATGACACATAATCAATTGTTTGTTAATTTTTTTTTCAAATTAAAAATTTTAACTACATATCACAACATAGAGATTGATCAATACTATATATAAGTGGACTAGTAATTTCTCCATAACAGGACTTCTGTATATATTGGAAGACCTTGACTAATAAGCATCTAGGTCAGCAAAATTTGGAAGACGCGGTCATCTCAAAACACCAGCTAGACGATGTTCACGCACGGAGCTGAGCGGTTTCAATTCTTACTAGTAACTAAAATGGGATAGAATGTCAATATCAAAAAATAAATAAAAATGGGATAGAATGCAGTTTGTGAAAATATATTGTTCGCCTGTTCCCATTGCGTAGTCAAATTTTAAATGAGAAATTCTACCGTACCCAAATAAATTTTAGGGGTTTTGGAACAGTTAACTTTTTTAGACAAGAATCATTATGAAAACTCCATTTCCTTTTGATCTTCTTGCTAAATGAGGTTAAAAACCAAATCTTAAAAATTAATAACTAGTCACATACATGAGGTGTAAGAACTGCTTATTAAGTATTAATGAATGCAATTTTTTGGCATTCTAAGTGGCTCTAGATCTATACGTATAACATCTTTCGCATCTAAAAGCTGCAAGCCTGGAAGTGAAAAATCACATATCAAAGTGAAATTAATGTAACTGGCATTTCAAATATATGAAGGGCTTTCTCTTTAGTTCAAGGAAACTAATTCGATTCATTTAAGCTCTTAGATATCCAAGTTCTATTGGCAGATATTACTGAGTGGTAGAACATAAGCACAAACCGTTTTTTTCTCCAAAAGCAGTGCTTAAAAACAGCCATTCATAGTAGTCTGATATGAAATTATTTACGAGTCTTTGCTGTTGCTGTGCTTTCACCGGGAGTTTTGATTCATTTATTTTCCAAGTAATTAATGAAAATTCCGAGAAATGTATCAAAAGCCCTTGAAATAGTCATCACGTTATTTCGCAACAGAAAGCAGACAAAAATTTATTTTAGAGTAAGAGTAGAAGTTTGTATGAGAAAGAGAAAATAATGCTACAAAGTGCATACTGAAAAGTTTTTTCACAAGATAACAAAATAAATGACATGGCAAAAACTTATGTTTTTATTGGTCTAAAAAACAACTGTTCCAAAACAGTTTTATTTATGAGGGTACCATAGTAACTCCCATTTTAAATATGACGGAATCACTTAGGTCATATATACATATGTACACGTAGATATCCACATGAAGTTGATAGGTAGTGATCGAGATTGCAAACTACTCTTCACAAACTCAAATTCAATTCAACCGCGTTTTGGAAAGAGGAAAAATCCAATGTGAATTCATGAATATTATATGGTTCGTATTTCTTTTCTTATCAAGACGAAACCATTGCTATTGCATCTTGTACGAAGTGCTGACATACAACTAAAACCCAGTGATCTCAAAAGCTTCTGTACAGATAACCAACACAATAAGGCTAAAACAACTAAGTCGACATAATTATTTTACATATGAAATAATTATTTGGCACAAATGTTTATTAGCTAGCACAGCTTACAAGCTGGATTTGGCTTATACTTCTGCTTCTGCAGTGTTGCACATGTGATCTCCGTCTGCTTAATTCCTAAGCTCACGTCAACTTTCAATTATCATAATTCTTCATTGTATTTCACGAAAGTTGCTGTAGAACTTCTAAACTGCAAGTCTGCAACACTGACATGGTGGGCTAAGGATCGATGGAGCTTGACTTCACTTCACCATCATCCAGCAGAATCCGCAGCTTTCACAGCATGGGTGAAATCACACGATCAAATTTCAAATCCATTTACTAAAATTTAATGGGAATGTCCCAGAGAAACGCTTGAAAGAGTTGGGTGCGTACGGAATTTTTTTTGTGAATTGGCTTTTAAGATAGGTTTTGAAGGAGCAAGAGCTGCATTAGCCTTGATGGCTAGTGCGCCCAAGTCCTGAAGAGAAAGTGGCACGCGGGATTTGGGAAGTGGGACAAGGAAGTATATATGACCCAATTGAAGCTCTTCAGTTGGAGCCACAGGAGGAATTGGTGACCCAACATACATGGACTCTGAGCAGCAGATGAAGCAGTTTGGGTTCTGAGACAGGACATACCATGCTTTAATTGGCTCCTTCAATTGTTGCAGCTTTCCGCCTAAGTGAACTATGTTCAACGTGGATTGCCAACTATGGTTTCCACCTTTGCTTGCGTATTGAATTGATGCACAAGTTCCCATATGCTTCTGTCTGTGTGTTTGCTTAATTACTAGAAAGGGAGAGGGGAGTCCAAAGAATGAAATAAAGAAATTAGTTCTCACTGGTTTTTGTGAATTGTGAGGGAAGGGGTGTGTGTGTGTGGTGCTATTTATAGGCAAAGATGAGGAAAAAGAGAACGAGTAGACATTAATGTTGATTTTATATTTATATGAAAAATGCATGCAAAGCACGAAAGGTGATTGAAAGGACATAAATATTAGTTTTTGGACATGCTTCTTCGTTCCTTCCTTTCAAAGAATGTGCAAACCACGGAACCTATAAACAGTTGTTATGTCGCGCATTCCTCGACACACGTTTCGGTCCCGTTTTCCACATGGCATCCACAGAAATCATGGTTTCTACCATATTTGGAAAAAATAATCAATTAATATCGATCGGGTTATAGATATAACTTAAATATTTTCTTGTAATTTTTCTTTATAGACAAAAGTTTAGGTTAAAACTGTGGTACTTACGTAGGACTAATTAATAAAATGTCATTAGCATAAATCCAACCCGAAAACTTTTTGTTGATGCTATAATATTCTATCCAATTAGTTAAACTAAATTTCATTGAAGATTTGTCTTCTCGTTGCATTCATGGGCTGATGCATATATTATTAATATTGTTATTCATAAGGGAAATTGTTTTATTGGGAATTAATTAATTTCACTTTCACTAGATAAAAGGGTGAGTGGTAGCAACCAACGGACGAGAGTGCTGGAAATTCACGATAATGCTTTTGTTTTCTTCCTAACAATGTGATGAATCACATCATGTCATCACAATATGGCCCTCAAAAAAACAGTACGTCAAGTTTGAAGCTTGGACCGGTGTGCGAATGGGTCCGTGCCCGGAAGCATCCTTGAATTTTCTCAGCTGCTACATATTTTGTTTTCACATTACTAATTTACTAGTTTTGCATGGGTTTGAGCCTCTTTATGCCAAATTTTCTTTTCGCGTTTATATCTTTCCACTGCGTGCATCCCCTTTTTCCTTATACACATGATTCCTATATATATATATATATATATAAATATAAAGTAACTAATATGATCCTCATAAACATTAAGGAATTATGCATGCCTTTAAATTTAGTTTAAAATTTTTTGGTTTAACACATTTGTAGGTCCTGAATTTTTAGAAATTTTTAATTAAGTCCTTAAAGTAAAAAAGTTTATAATTGGATCAATTTTTGTAATTGAATTTCTGGAATTAGTAAAATTGCCAAAAATTGTAAATTTTTTTGCAATTCTAAACGGTCATAAACTAACTCTAGAGACCTAATTACAAAAATTTAAAAGATCAAGTATCTAATTAAAAACTTTTTTAGTTTAAGGACCTAATTAAAATTCCTAAAAAATTCAGAGACTTACAAATGTATTAAACCAAAAGTTTTTGAACACGTAATATGAAAATTGAGCTACTTTTTATTATGCGTTTATTATTTCTGCTTTCTCATAGAGGCCTTATAATTATATACTTTATTTTAGTTGTGATTAAGACTAGCTGGGGCCAAAATACAAAATCTAGCTAGCCAGATAAGTATGACTATCCTATCATTTAAATCAGAACGTAAATTTTAACCGATATTCATCCTCAATAATCAGCACGGGGAGTTGTTATGGTTTTCTGTTTTTGTAAATACCATTATCTTGATTAATTATATCAAGTTTATTAGTAGTTAATTATCAAAATAATTGTTTAAAATCACAATGCCTTTTACAATCAAGATATATAACCAATATTTGAAAGGAAGGGGGATTGGAAGGGGCTTATATGTATAGGCAGTAATTTTTATTCTACCCAGTAGCTGAATATTAAAAAAAAAATAAAAAATAGCTGTTATACTCCTGATATAGGTGAAAGATTATAAGTTTTATTCTATGTTCATTGTATATTTTTTCATTAAAGGTGATCATATAAACTTATAGCCTAATAAAGTTGTGGGTTGGATATGCTTGAGTAAAAATAAAAATAAATAAATATACCTTAATTAGATTATGTTAATAAAATTATTTATTAACCCGAAGGAACTCAACCTTTTCATATTAGAGTTGGTGGATTGGTGATCCCGTTATTAAAAAATAACGCTATTGTATATTAAAAATGCTATAATAATTTAAAAATATTATTTTGTATTAAAATATTTCAAAAATAATATTAAGTTTAATTAAGTTGCTTCAAGTTAATTTGATGACAGAATTAAAAAAAATAAAATTAATATTCAAACACATTGAAATCAAGCTGATTTTTGTTCAGTCAAAATTAATTCGACTATACACAACTCATTATAAATTAGTTTGATTCTAGTTAATTTGTTCATCGAGTCAAATCGAACCAAAGCTAAATCGAGATAAATTATCAATCTTAATGGTGTTTCTTTTTCTCTCTCAAACTGTATTTTGTACCCTAAGATATATAAAATATTAAACCAATAATAGAAAAATGTTTTTATTAAATATTCTTCCTAAAGAGCCCGAAAAAGGTCCACAAATGAGGGTTTGACTCTGAAACTTACATCACATGCGATGCATCTCCATTGAGAGTCAAGACTCAAGTCTACGACTATAACTGATATCCTTACTCGGTTTCAATATACAAATGCGTCGATTGAAAGAAAATATGAAGAGACAAAAAAAACGGAAATTTTAGGATCATTTAGGCCTGTTTAGGGGTGGTTGCAAGTTTTTAATTTTTGGTTTTGAAATACAATTTTTAAAACAAAATATAGTTGGCTAAAATAGTTTTAAAACCATCCTCTCTCTATATAAATTAGAATAATTATTTTGAATGAGAGCGTTTTTAGCTGTTATTCTTCAATAAAAGTGTTTTTAGCTATCATTCTTCAACAAGAACGTTTTTATGAATTTTTTAACCTCTTATCTTTTTTCAATCTATCATTTTTAATATCTTTAGTTCTAAAATGAATTTTAATATATTTTTTTAAAAAATTATCAGTAAGTAAAAATTAACATTGTATTACAATAATTGTTTCTTATAAATTTAAGTTATATAAAATAAATATTTATTATATACAATGCACAAGATAAAATATAAGTTTTTACAGTACTACATAAAGTGTTTTTTCGAACACGATTTTAACTCGATTGTTAATAAACCTAGTTAAAACCAAGAAGAGGTGACAGTTTTGCAATTTTAATAAACTTTTTTAACTTGATTACAAAAAAATTGACTTAAAAACATGCCAACAGTGGCATTTTTGAAAAATTAAACTACTTTTTTTAACTCGGTTTGAGTTGAACCGAGCTAAAAAATGACGTTTTCAAATTTGTTGTCTTTGAACCAATTTAAAAACAAGCTTTTTAACTCGTCATAGCTACTCCTTGCATTTGCATTGCTAGCTCAAAGCTCCAACCTTGCGCCATTTTCTCCATTTTGCTCGTGGAAGTTAAAAGCTCATTTGTATTGCATTGCTAGCTCAAGGCTTGTGGAAGCTGGTTGACTGCCATTGTTGGAAGCTCGTAGAGGCTACCATTATTTTGAGTTCTCCATTCACGACCCAAGGTACCCACGAGTTCTCCATTCACGCCTACGCTCATTTTCCATGTGTTTTGCTTATCATTTAGGACTTTTGACTTTGGAGTGTGTTAAAGTCTATACGAATTAAAGATAACTGGTATGGGAAGTTTGTACATTTTTGTTGAAAGTGATGTCTCTATTTTTGTAGGACTATTTAAATTAAATAAAATTCTAATGGCAATTGTACATTGCCTTTGGTTTGGTCAATGTCTATTTTTGTTGAGGGTCATGTCTCCATTTCTATACATTGCCTTTGACTTCATTCTATTTAGAATTCTTGTCAAAAAAAATTTGGGTCTCCATTCTTGAGGTTTTGAATTAGAGCCCAAAACAATTACTAATAGTCTGGGCAAGTTGTGCTCTTTTTAATTATTATAGGGAGTAAGAATTAAGTTCATATAGATAGGGACTAAAAATATATTTGAGCCTTGTTTGAATTATCTATACATAGTAAGAATTAAGGTCATATTTCATTATCTCATAACTAATGTTAGCTATTAGGTAGAGTGAATTGAAATTGTTAAGTCTCTCACCTAGTAAATTGTACTTTGAAACTTAGATTTAAGTGTTGTCTTTAAAAGAACAATATATGAGTATAATATCATTGATTGATCTCAGTATCATTATGGAAGTATTAAATTGATTTGTTTTACTTTATCTTAATTGTTTGGATAAATATGACATGGATATGTTACTGAGATAATGTGAAATTGTGTAAGAATATACTGATGGATTATGAGTTGAGGAATACTTATGAGTAGCTAATCTAACTGACTCTTTTTTGTGGATAGGTTGTTCTTTAATCGTGTTTTGTGAGTTGGGTGTTACGGTTGCTATAAAGCTAGAATATGATCACATTAAGTTATGTTTTGCTTTGCTCATTTTAAGTGCTGTTTGTGAATATGTATTCTGTGTGCTCATTGAATGTTAGTGTACTTGAATTTCTAAGAAATGGGTCTTTGTATTTATCTGTTTATGGTTACTAAACAGGTTGTTATGGATTGGATTGTGCTCTCTAAATTGTTTATGTTAATTTGCTTAATGAATTATTTGGATTGTTTAGAAAAATGTTAATGTTAATGTGCTGACTGAATGAAAATTTGAAATAGATAGTGGATTGGCTTGTTTGACAGGTTAACCTTTGGTATTGTGATTAAATATCTGTAAATAAGTATTTGGGAAAGCCAGCATATAGAAGAAACTTTGCCAAATTTTCTATAGAAATTGTATGCATTAGCTTGTGTGTTTATGTTGTTTTTCATTCAATTTATGCATTACGAGTGTAAGGCAGGCCCCTAAACAGTTCATTCAATGGTCGAGACAACTTATAAAGATTACATCAGCCAAGGTATATTCAAATCTCATCTTAAGTTATTTTTTTTCTCTAATTACAAATTGAAATAACTTGATTGTATTTTATAACATTGTTTTATATTCATTTTTTTTAGGATGTTCAACCATCTAAGAAAGATGTTCCATCTAAAAAATTGAAGATCCGATTACACGCTTGTGGCAAGTGGCATCTAGTATAGGGATGGATGCTGTGAAAATATATTGGAAACCCACATTCCTTAGCAAGCCCAGTGATGTTGACCTATGGATCACCCAAAAGGATGTTTTGGAAATATGTACGGGCAATGACATGCTAAACATCTTAGCTCTACAATTATGGTTGCTGTAAGTTTAATTTATTTGTAAATCTCTTAAATAAGCATCTCATTATTATAATTAACATTCATTTGAATATTTTAGGTATATGCATCGCCTTTGTCTCTCAAAGGGCCTAGAGAATGTATATGGATTTATTGACCCATTCCCTATTCAGAAGATAAAGAATAAGGATGAAGATTATCAGGCCTACATTCATAATTGGATGTATAGTAGAGGAAAACGGTGTTATCTAGCACCGTACTTGCATTGGTAAGCACAAGTTATTTGTCACCTAATTGATTTTAAATGATATTTGAATCTCGTCACTAATTGTTTTCCAATGTAGCTCGCACTGGAAATTGTTAATTATTTGTCCTAGGGACAATGTTGTGGTCTTGCTGTGTTCATTGCACAAGAAGACCAACAAATAATTGAAACAATTAGTAGAAGGGTAAATTTTTATTTATAATACATTTTTTTTGTGCTTTGTATTATAATTTTGAAACCTATAACATACTTTGCATATTCATTTTTTAATTAGAGTTATGATCGGATATCAAACATTGCCGATAGGCACGTGTCACTATGAAGGAAGCCTAGTTGGTTTTTTCCCTATGTAAGTAATTTATAGCTATATGTTCAATTACAATTTGTAATAGTTTCTACAACTCATTTAAAAAAAAGTGTCATTGGTAGGCTAACAAACAAGTAGGGGGCTATGAGTGTGGATATTGTGTAATGAAACATATGTTCACCATAATTTCAACGGATATTGTGGATTCATAGGAGAAGGTAATATAATTTTCAACAAGTTACAATACTTATAGTTTTTATATTTGATTGGCTAATAAATTTATCTTATATTTTTTTATCTTGCAGTTATTCATCAATAGAGAACCATTCTCACATGAGGACATGTTAGACATCTGTCAATGTTGGGCAACATTCTTCCTTCAAATTAGTAATAGATAGTTTATTTAAAATGTTTTTAGGTAAAACAATGATAGTTTTTATTTTATCTATTTGAAAGCATGTTATGACATTTTGTTGGATAAAGTAGGTTATAATTGAATATGTTGGTACACTGGCTGTTTTTGTGATATCTGTTTGATGATTACAAGGTTAGTTGTATGACAAAACAATCAAATTATTTTAAAAAATCACTTTTTAACTCGGTTGTAATTAGAACCGAGTTAAAAAATATAACTTTTTAACTTAGTTCTCCAGTAAACCGAGTTAAAAGGTGTTTTTTAAATCGGTTAAAGTTACAATTTAAAATAATAATACTTTCTATATAGCCTGTATGTAATCAGTTGTAAAATCAATTTAAAAAGCCTTTTCTATAATAGTGTTAATACATTTTCAAAACAGATTTAACTCTTATGTCAAAATCATGAAAATTGGTTTCTTGTTTCTTATTTTGAGTTGTAAAACTATATCACTGGCAATGTCAAGACCATGTTTACCGTTATTATAAAAATTATTATTATTGCTATTAAATTATTATTATTATTGTTGTTGTTGTTGTTGTTGTTATTATTATTAAAATTACTATTTTTACTATAATTGTTCTTCTTCTTATTATTCAGATTACTATTGTTATGGTTAAAATTATTATCATTAAAACTATTATTATTATTATGCTTTTTCATATGGTATGGTCTTCCAAGTCTACACTTATTCCCTTAAGAAAACCTCTTAATTTTTCCTTTGCCTCCTTCTGATGATGGGATGTCAGAAAAAAGGAGAACGATGCGTGTGACTTATGGACCATGACTTATTTATAGACAACCTTAGGGTTATCTTTTGGTGTTTCTATTTTAACCCATCACAAAAATAGAATTACTTTTTAGTCTCTTCACATTAAAGGCCCATATCCTATTAGATACATTAAAACCCAAATTACCTAAACCTTATTAGATCACTTTTAATAGGGCTTAACCTTAAGGGATAGTCCACAATACATAATTATTCATATATAAGGTCAATGTTGAATTAATGATCCAACAATCTCCTACTTGGACTATATGTGTAACCTCATAATTATGCATTGCAAAATTAACTGTATGAGCTCAATGTTACTACCATTACCAAATGTGTCTACAACCAATCCAATCCATCAATCATACCAACATAGGATCAAAGCAATCTTCGTTACATCTATCATAACTCAACCCATCAATGGTCACATATGCTGATACAAATGAATGACATGGATCATGATATAGATGTGTAGCATGGAATTTTCATGTAATGTGATCTTAACATGCCTAATTCCAATTAGTCCTCCTTAAACCTTAGTGAGATCAAACCACAACAACAATGTGTTAATAAACCAAAACTTTATTTTTGTAGAAAATATTCCTAAACCATACATAAACCAAAATTATGTCTATATCATGAAAGCATTTAAGAAAAATACAAACTCCTACTAAAACTGAATATCACTAAATGACATAACACCCATACGAGCAGTGTGCTCATGAACCATTTTGGGTGGTAATCCTTTTGTAAGTGGATTCGCAACCATGGAGTTTGTTCTAATATGCTCTATAGACAATTGTCCATTCTAAACTCTTTCTTTAACAACAAAGAACTTAATGTCTATGTGTTTTGACTCTGTCGAGCTCCTGTTATTGGAAAATAGAACTGCTGATTTATTGTCACAAAATAACTTAAGTGGTCTTTCAATACCATCCATTATGCAAAGCCTTGTGACAAAATTCTGCAGCCAAATTCAATGATTGGACACCTCATACCATGCTATGAACTCTGTCACCATAGTGGAAAAGGCTATAAGAGACTATTTAGCACTTTTCCAGGAAATAACACCTCTAGCTAGCAAGTATATATAGCCCGATGTAGATTTCATACTATCTTGGCATCTAGTAAAATCGGAGTTAGTATACCCAATGATCTCAAGTTGATCTGACCTCTGATACGTGAGCATATAGTCTTTCATTCTCTATAAGTAGTACATGACCCATTTAGCTGCTTTCCAATGGTCTAATCCTGGATTACTCAAGTACCTGCCCAACATCCCTGTAATGTACACGATATATGGACAAGTATAAACCTAAGTATACATTAGACTCCCCATTGCTAATGCATAAGGAATCTTTTGCATCTCCTTTTCTTCAAAGCCATTCTTAGGGCATTAATTGAGAGTAAACTTGTCTCCCTTAGCCATAAGAGTATCACATAGTTTAAAGTCTTACATGTCATATCTCTTTAGAACCTTTTCAATATAACTTTTTTGTGACAATCCAAGAACACCCTGAGAACTATCTCGGTGTATTTGTATGCCCAATACAAAAGATGCATTACCAAGATCTTTCATCTCAAAGTTCTTAGCTAGAAATCTCTTGGTTTCATGCAGTACGTCAATATTGTTTCTAGCAAGCAAAATGTCATCAACATATAAAACCAGAAAAATATACTTGCTCCCGCAAAACTCATTGTATATACAATCATCGACCAAATTCACCTCAAAACCAAATAAGATGATCACTTGATGAAACTTGGAAGACCATTGTTGAGATGCTTACTTAAGCCCATAGATGGATTTCTTAAGTTTGCAAACCATATTCTATGAGTCTTTCAAAACAAAGTTTTCTGGTTGCATCATATAGATTGTCTCATCAATGTTACCATTAAGAAATGTTGTCTTTACATCCATTTGATGTAACTCATGATCGAAATGCACCACCAATGTCATTATTGTCCTAAAAGAGTCTTTCGAAGAAACTAGAGAGAAAGTCTCTTTATAGTCAATGCCTTCTTTTTGTGTAAATTCCTTTGCAACAAGATGAGCCTTGTACCTTTCGGCATTACCTTTCAAATTTCACTTGGTCTTAAATATCCATTTGCAACCAATGGGTTTCGCACCTTCTAGCAATGAGATAAGATCTCAAACATCATTGTCTCTCAAGGACTTAATCTCTTCATTCCTGGCATCTATCCACTTTGAGAGTTAGAACTTTCCATGGCTTGACAGAAGTTGATCGGATCATCTTCTATCATTCTTATGTCAACCTCATGTTCTTGGAGAAATACAATGTAGTCATCTATTATTGCACTTCTCTTTTCTCTTGTGGATCTCCTTAATGGAAAAGGTTCTTGAGGTGGAAGAGTTTATTCTTTTGGAACAATTTCTTGTATGGGAGGTTTGACATTGTCTTATTTTATTGTGTCTTGAACAAAGTTAGGAAGAGGATTTTGCACAATGCTAGTAACACCTGTGGGAGTATTAACATTTTCCTCTTCAAAGACAAAGTCCCTTAATATATCTCCCCTTGCAAACTCGACATCCTTGAACAACTAGGCGTTGCCAAATTCGAGATCATAAAACTTGTACCCCCTAGATCTTTTAGAGTATCCAATAAAATAGCAACTCACCGTCCTTGAGTCTAGTTTCTTTTCATTTGGCCTACAAGGCCTTACTTCAGCTAGACAGCCTTAAACATATAAGTGATTTGAACTAGGCTTTTTGCCTGTCCAAAGTTCGTAAGGGATTTTTGTAGTTGCTTTAGTTGGAACTCTATTAAGGATATATGCTGCAATTTTAAGTGCTTCTCCCTAGAGTGATTTTTGTAAAGTAGAATGACTAATCATACTCCTTACCATGTCTTTAAGCGTCCTATTTCGTCTTTTAGCAACACCATCCATAGTGGGCGAGCGCAACATAGTGTACTATGGGACGATACCGCATTCCTCCAAGAATTTAGCAAATGGCCTTGGATGTTGTTCACTTGAGCTGTCATATCTACCATAGTACTCACCACCACAGTCAGACTTGACAGCTTTGATTCTTTTGTTGAGTTGATTCTCAACTTTAGCCTTATACTTTTTGAACACATCCAACGCCTTTGCCTTTTCATTAATGAGATAAATGTAGCCATAGTAGAAAAATCGTCTATGAATGTTATAAAGTATTGTTGACCATTCCAAGCAACTGTAGGGAATGGCCCACAAATATCTGTATGTATAAGTTCTAAAATGTCTAAAGTCCTATTGGCCTCAAATCTCCTTTTGTTGGTTTGTTTCCCCTTTATACAATTGATACAAATATCAAAATCTATAAAATCTAAGGGTTCTAGAATTTTGTTTGACACAAGTCTCTCTATTCTGCATCTAGAGATGTGACCTCTCTTATGCCATAACGCAATTGAATTATCATTGGTTAATTTCCTCTTTATGCCTTGTGTACTTAGTTGCAATGATTCATTAAATGAAGCAATTGTATCAATCAAATAGAGATTATCATAACCTAATAAAGAACTAGAATTTTGAATCATGAAACAGACTAAATTTTCCATTCCTAAATAAACAAGAAAAACTAGATTTGTCCAAAGCAGAAAAAGAAATCAAATTCCATCTAAAAGATGGTAAAATAAATGTGTCATCAAGGTCCAAATAAAATCCAATCTTTAACAATAATCTAAAATTTTCAATTGCCTCAACTTCAACTGTCTTGTCGTCACCTACATAGATGTATCCTTCACCATCACTTGGTTTTCGGCAATTCAGGCAACCCTGCACAAACACGCTAATGTGAGTTGTTGTACTAGAATCTATCCACCATGTGTGTTTAGGCACCGAAGTTAAATTAACCTCAGAACAAACCAAATTAAGAAGCATTCCTTTTTTAGCATGCTATGTGTGATAATTATTACAATACTTCTTTACATGCCCTTCAGCTCCACAAAAGAAACAACCATTGCCTCCTGATTGATTTGGTTTCTTTTGTTGTTGTTTTTTAGGTGTTGTATCTGTAGCTTCCTTATCCTTCTTCCTTTTCAGTCCCTTGCCCTTATTCTTTGAAGTAAAGGCAAAATGAGCACTTTTTGTCTTGTCTTGCTTCAACCTTTCTTCTTCTTGAACACAATGTGAGATGAGCTCATTCAGAGACCAAGTCTCTTTTTGACAATTATAGCTCACCTTAAACTAGCCAAATTGTATCCGAAGAGATATCCGAACTAGATGCACTAGCAAGTCCTCAAAGAGTTCTAGCTTAAATACATTCATCTTTGAAGCAATATAAGACATCTCCATGATGTACTTCCTGATGTGGCCCTTACCTATATACTTCATTGAAATTAGATTTGCAAAAAGCGTACCTATTTCAGCCTTTTCGTTCATGACAAGCCTTTTTTCAATATCCGTAAGGAACTCCTTGGCTGTAGTTATCTTTTCAGATATTGTGTCCTAAATGCTTCTAGAATGACCTTCTTCATGATCATCATACTCATGCGATTTGACCTCTCCCACTTTTCCATTTTCCTCTTGTTTTAGAGGTACTTTGATCTATAAAAGGTGGGAGAAAGTCAACCCTTAACACAAGGTCGAGATCCATTACTCCAAGAACTATCAAGATATTTCTTTTAGGACTTGAAGTTTGAGCCATTAAGCATAGGAATAGAGTTGATGTTGGCAGTAATATTCCCAGGATCATCTATAGTTAAACAGAGAATCATAAATAAGCAAAACATGCTCATATAAGTCTATCTCAAAATAGAAGTAATATTAAATTCACATAAAGGAAACCCCATCTCAAGATATCAGGAATCCATTAATATTTTATCTTTGGACAAAATATTAACTTTTCAGTGTTACCTTGGCATAGTAACCAAACACTGATAATAAGAACATGTCAAATAATAAATCTTCCTTTGAGCCAATTCATTATTCACATGTGAAACCAAATAATTATCACGCATCATTACCACAGGTGCACAGACAATTTTGTAAAATACTTACCTTCTTTTGGACCAATTAGTATTCGCATAAATTACAAGCACACAACCTTTTATATTGCAAAATAAATTAATTTCCACAAGAGAGGCCACTTTGATGACATGTTGCTTCAATTAATTTATCCCAAAATATGTACACTAAAACTTTCCAACATTTAAATTTAGAATTACTCAAAAATTATATCTAAAAATAAGCACACAACAGTTGACAAAATTTCCAGAACAGTACATACATACACATAATAACGCAGATCAATTTATATATATATATATATATATATATATATATATGCACGGATTTCAACAAACAGCGCAAATTAATAACCCAATTTTATATATATGCACATGATTTATAGTGACCCATCAAAAGCATAATTTATTGAAAAGCATAATTTATAGTGACACGTCACCATCAAAAGCGTGGTACTAAGCCATCGTATATACACAAAATGAAACCCAAAAGAAAAAAGCATTTTAGCTTTTAAAGAAAACAAAACTTTTATCTGAAAAAAAAAAAAAAACTTAAGGCAATACATGTAAAGGCTATAATAATTAGCCTATATGATTTGAATCATGCGAATTCAAGCAATATGTATGCCTTTAAAGCAATTTCATTAATCCTTTTAATATGTAAATATGTCTATAATGAACCCATATATACTGTAATGCATTTTGATCGAAGCATTATACGTGGTTGAATTCATATAATAACAAAATCTTAATGTCGACGCATACATAAAAAAAAAAAGGGCACCAAATTCAATTTTGAATCATACAGATCAAAAACGGAGGAATCAAACCGAAATAAAAAAAAAAGTAATCATACACTCATGACTGAATTCATGAAAATAAATTTTCTTAATGATCAAACATGATTGGCTCTGATACCACTTGTTGAAACAAAAACAAATCCTTTAGATGAAAACTATCACCTATAACCCTGATTCTATCATGTTGATCATTAGGAAAATATGCGAAAGCCCTTGAGAGCTTGTGCAGTATAGTCTTCCAAGTCTACAGAATCCCTTAATTTTCCCTCTGCCTCCTTTCGATGATAGGATGTCAAAAAAGAAGAGAACGGCGCATATGACTTAAGGATCATGACCTATTTATAGATAACACTAAAGTTATCTTTTGGTGTCTATATTTTATCCCATCACAAAAATAGAATTACCTTTTAGTCTCTACACATCAAAGGCCCATATCTTATTAGACACATTAAAGTCCAAATTACCTAAACCTTATCATATCACTTTTAATTGGGCTTAACCTTAAGCGATAGTCCACAATACATAAATATTCACATATGAGGCCAATGTTGGATTAATGATCAAACATATAAAGCATGTCACTAAGCTAGATTCTCTTTATTTAAAATATAGATATACTATTTTTTATTATTTTAGAAAAAAGTAACAATTAGGGAGGGGGTTAGGAAAGGAAATTGTAGAACCCACATAGCTAGTTGTAACAGCATAAAGAAAAATTAATATTATTATGAAATAACAACAATCAATTCCAAGTATACCTTTTATTTAGAAACTTGAGATAGAGATTTTAAAATTCTCTGACCTACTAACATCACACATGACATTTGACATATGTGGAAAAAGTAACATTTGGGGAGGGCGCCAAGGGAGGAAATTGTAGAACTCACATAGTAGTGGCAACCTAAAGAAAAATTAAGATTATTATAAAATAACATTAATCAATTCCAAGTAAACCTTTTATTTAGAAACTTAAGACAAAGATTTAAAATTCTTAAACCTACTAACATCACATATGACATCTGTAAGCATGTAGAATTCTTAGGTTATGTTGATATTTTGGATGATATTTTGTGTTGAGATTAACCACACAAACTAATATCAAACAACCCACACTAAAAACCATTGATAGTTACATCTGACTCGAGTTTTTGTGAGGGCATTTTTTCACATTTGGTTCCAGACAATCCCATTAAAGAATGTGTGTAAGCCAGGTATTACGTAGTAAACGTTATCATTAAAACGTCTAGTTGCGCGTACCTAGAGAATCCTCGTTGAGTGGTTCCTTTATTTTTTGTTACTGTTATGAAATTTTTTATCATTGAGAAAGATTTTAATATAGTTGCACTCTACCTGGCTTTTAAATCCCGACTAGGAAAAATAGACCAAATAGACTGTAAATATTGTAAGGAGATAAAACTTAAATAAGTCCATGTATTTGAAGTTTAATTAAGGCGTCAATTATCATTTTATTGTTTGTTATCACATTTTTTTAGTTTTTTTCCCTTTTGGCTTACTTTTGAGCAACCATTGGTCGATTGTGATTTGGATTTGGATATATCATTAATCATTAATGTGTGACCAAGTTGAATTGATTTAAGCATTTGGATTATACATTCCAAATTTTAATTTTTAGTTTAGAATGTAATTGAGTTTTGATTCAAATGATTTGATATGTTGCAAGTAGTGTAAAACATTGTAAAGAAAAAAATAGTGTGAACTCAACATCACTCTTGTTAAAAGGAGAAGGAAATAAATAGGAAATGGAGTAGTTGAGTTTGATTTTCAAGAACTGATGCTGAGAACTTATTTCTGAATTTAGTGAGTATAATGCTTTTTTGTCTTTTGAGGTGCTAAGGAATCTAAGGGTCCAAAGTAGGATATTAGAAGCTAGTGAATCTCTTGGCGAAACTGGAAAGGTTAATGACGCTGAAGCTTTTATGAGAAAGATGCTGATATGTTATTTCCTTTGCATATAAAATGAACTTTTAAATATTTACCTTTAGCATATCTATAGAACCTTTGGTTGATTTTTTTTGTTGGGGGGCTCTTAAATGTGGAGACACTTATTGTTGAGAAGACAACCTTAATGCAACCTCAAAATGATAAGGTTTCAATGCTTGGTTCTTTTCCTATGGCAAATGATGTTGCATAAAGGACTCAATCTCATGTCACAGGAAAGTTTTGTCATCCTAAACTAATTTACACAGTAAATTTTTATAAAATATTGTTTGATATCAGTTGGTATCATGTGCCAGGCTGTTAAGGAGAAAGCTAATGAAAAGGAAATATTAGCTCGGGAAAGAGAAAGGTAGAAGAACGAAGGGAACAAAGGGAAAAATGAGTATGAGAGAAGGAAACGAAGTGATTCAAAAGATAGGGAGGTAGATGTGTGACTATTTTTAGTTTTATAAAATTTGTGTGCACATTTTCACCTTTAGGTACCTAGGCAGACTCCGAGGTAATTAGAATATATTCTTAGTTTACATTAAATCAACAAGAATCCCTTGATATTGGTAATAGTTATTTGCATAGGTTTTAAACTTGGAGTGGGTTCAACGTTTTCAATTTTATTTTGATTCCTCTTCGAAGGCCTATCAAGTATCATGTCTTTTAGTACTTTATAAGTGCAATTGATGGTCTTTTTACTCTTTCAATGACTTAAATGGTGATGCTTCTAATTATCCATCCAATTTTTCATCTAGGAGTGATCTGGGTTGCTTTCATTTAAATTGCTTATATGTCTACTATTGTATAGATTTGAAATGACCTCGATTATTTATCTACTACACATGGCAATGACCTACGTAGCAGTAGTAAGACTACTTATGCAGGAGGAAATTTGGATATTAGGATAGATGGCAAATAAGACAGTATTAATTACATGGGTAGGGTGTAGGGGATTGGTTCAATAGCAGAGAAGGTTAGTACAAGAATAAGGCAAAGATTTTTTCTAGCAATTCAGACTTATTGGTGGATTTTCTCTTACTGTGAGTGCATTTTCTTTAAATCATTAATGGTGCTACACCAATAATGTGTATTTTGCTTATATACTTTTGTAATGTATCATTCTTAATAAAATTATTTTTGCCTTAAAAAAAGGTATGAATTTGAAGTGTAATGTTGAGCCAATCTAATTAGTTGATCAATATTTTTTTTGTAGCTTTTCTTGCTTAAGCTACGCATTTCTCCTACTTTGATGTATTATGGTTAGGAAATCAATTTGTTCTCATCATTAAAATGAAAATTCTTTTTGCTGTGCATTGTTTTTTATCGAAATTGAAGAGCTAACCAGTCACATGAAATGAAATCAATTTGATTTATTATATTCAAAAAAAATAATTCTAATATGATCTTTATCATTATAACTTTCTTGGTCTAATTGTCCATGGTATCCTTATCTTCATCATAATAGGCCTTTTTATAATATATCTAAATCTAGATGACATGTGAAAAATCAATCAATCATAAGTTAAATGAACACATAACTTTTTTTTTTTTTTTACTGATGTTATTATGGACTTAAAGTGGATTATAAATATCATGAAATAATATTAGTAACAATCAAATGGCTACCATTTTCATTATTCTTTTTCTATGCACTATTAAAGATGATAAAGTATGTTGTGCTTTTCTCCAATAAATGATTTGTTGACAAAATTGTATTTATGTACAAAGAGGTAAAAATAGATAATGAACTATAAAAAATAGATAACAAGAGAAAACTTAATTATATTTCTTTGTTGAATTTGTTTTAAATTTTATAAGAAAAAATAAACTATAAAAAAATATTTTAAAGTCTAAATTCCTAAGGCATTGATATAGAAATTATTAAAGATTTTCTTTCACCTATGTAAATTTAAATTTTCTTTTATATATTGATATCTATATGTAAATTTATTGATATAGAAATTAAATATAAAATAAAAGTCATCAGAATGAATTTTTTTATGAAATCAAATAGTGAAATTTACACCGACCTCACGAGTATGAATAATTTACCTAAAAACACATTAACATCTAAATTATTAGGGTGAAATTAAATTTCTTTAATTAATAATAATAATAATAATTTTTACATGGGTAAATTTAAATTTCTCTTATACGTTGATATTATATGTAAATTTATTAATATAAACATTATATTATATTATATATAAAATAAAATTCATGGGAATGAACATATTTTATGAAATCAAATAGGGAAATTTGTGAAAACGCAGGCTCGATGCATGATTTGTTGTAGAATTTGGTAGTATCTTACAAATTTGGACACAACTTTTCCATTAAGTATTTAAGTTGTTTTCACACTTTAAGAAACATTTTAAACTATTACAATTTTATGTTTTTTAACCTAATGAATTTTAAAATTTATTTTTCTAAAAATTAGTTCTTTCTATATTTTTAACAAATTAATTCCTTAAAAATTTTTGTAACAATACTTATAAACACATCTTATATGTTTACAACAAAGGCAAGTAAAGGTTGCCCGTGCAACGCATGGGTCAACAAAATTGGATAGAAGATTTTTCATGAAAATATAAACATTAATTACGTCATACAACGATGAAAATCTTATGTCAAATTGTGTAAGAGAATAAAAATAAATGTAGGGAGAAATGAAGAAAGAAGAAAGTATTGGAGACATGTGAAGAGTCTAAAGAGAGAAAGAGTATGAAGAAATAAAGAAGAAAAATAAAAAATGCGTGAAGAAATGAAGAATGCATGAAGAGAGAAATGGTAGGTTAAAAGATTAAAAAAAAGTATGAAGAAAGAAAGCATTGAAAATTGTTGCAAAAATAAATTAAATGTGATTTGAAAAGGTGCATAGAAAAGTAAAAAAAATTCTAAATAATTCCAATAAATGTAAAATATAAGAGAGAGACAACTATTTCATCAACCACCAATTAGAATGATGAAAAGAATCTAAAAAATAAAATAAAAGTGAGAAGTTGAGAAAACATTAATGAGTTGCACAATTACATATTTACTGTGATTAAATTTAAATGTAAAAAAAATGCAATTTAAAAATTTATAATCTTTCCATTTTTGGCAAGTTTCATTTAGGAGCTTGGATATATGTGTGTGTGTGTGTGTGTGTGTGTGTGTGTGTGTGTGTGTGTGTGATTTGCTAACATACACATACTTGTTTTTTAGTTAAAATACATTAACAAATTATAACTACATTGAATCTTAAAATACACTAACGGTGTAGTTTGCTAACATACTCCAACTAAAAAATAAATATGTGTATGTTAACAAATGCTAGTGGAGTTTGCTAACGTACACACACTTATTTTTTAATTAGAGTATGTTAGCAAGCTATAATTACAATGTATCTTAAAATACACCTATAGTGTAGCTTACTAACATACTCCAACTAAAAAATAAGTATGCATACGTTAGCAAATTCCTATATATATATATATAATGGAATTGAAAAACATAATAAAAAAATAAAACAATTAAAAATATGATAGAATTAAAAAACAAAGTTAAAAGAATAACCAAAAATTAAAATTAAAAATTAAAAAAATAAAAGATAAATAATGTTTTTAATAAAAAAAAAAACTTTTCTAGAAGATGATGAAGGGCAAATGTATGAATGCATCCTTAAAGATGACAATAAAAGAGATAACAAATGCTATATTACTATCGGCTAATACAAGTTTGTAACAGCGAAGAAACTGAGATCCAAAGATGTTCTTCATTTTTCATTTCTTGATCATCCTGAGATCCTTTTTGTAAGAATTAATTATAACATATAAGATAAATAAATACTATAACATGTACCAAAGTCTATATAACATATTGTAATATGACTGTCATTATATTATCAAATCTCATATTTCCTGTTCGTTGCATGGGTAAACACACTAGTTCTCATTAAAGTCAAACTTTTTTTCAGATATTGTATGAGAAAGACAAATCATTTTAGCAGCTTTGTTTTTTCTAGAATGAGTCGATCCTACAAGTGATAAGTTAAAACAGCCATTAAATTTCTATCATATTGATCATGAAGTTTGGTGAATTAATAGAAGAATAATATTAGAGAAAATTGTTAAAGATACCATGATGAATAATATTTGTAAGAATTTATTCTTTAACTAAGTTCAAAAACATTGTGCAATCTTTATAGTTGACCTCATTTAATGAAACAAGACTTTATGTTGTTGTTGTATTGATTATAAAGTTTACATCGGAAGTCAAAAGTGAACTTTGATTTAATAATAACAATTCTTATATATACTAAATCAGAGTATATTTTAAAAAATGACTTACTTTTTTAATTAATTCTTTTGCAATGAATGGTAAACGTCACGACGCTTTAAATACAATTCATTTAAAAGTGTCCAATGGAAGCATGTTCAGAGAGAAGTCAATCACGGGGTGGATAGCTTAGTTGAGTATGGGTTACAATTTTTTACAGATAGTCATATTTGTTATGTAGATCCAGACTTTACAGTTAACGCCTTATAAGCAAATTTAGCTTGTATTTTTTCTCCTAGAGGCTTTTAGTTGGCCCTGATTATACAATATTTATTTCACTAAAAAAAATACAACTCATTTTTTAAATTAATCATATACAAATCTTCTTTATAACTTCAAACATTTTTCTTGTAATTGATAATTTTTTATATTTTATTTTGAATTAATTATTCATAAATTTCTTATAAATAAAGAAAAAAAATCTTCTCTTAAAATTTAAACTTTTCAAAATTTTAAGTTAATTCAAAAATACACATGCGCCAGGTTAGTTATAGGAATAAATAAGGCATCAAAAGATGGCAAAAATCGATGAAATCACACTAACAGAACCAAACTCGGATTGAGATATGATAAGATAGTTTAAACCGCATTTAATTCAGATTAACATGATGACTACTGACAGCGACAATGAAGTAGTGAAGTACACAATCTTTGAAGTGATAGATTCTGTTCCCTGGCCTGCCCATCACGACATGAATGACCCCACAATGCCGGCAATGAGAGCCGTTGGATCTCCCAGCACCGCCGATATCACAAACTGCACAGCCAAAGCAGCAATCTCACAGCACTTCTTCACCTTCCCCTTGCTTCTCCTGCTGTTATGGGGAGTGTACAGCGTGTTCCTGAGACCGGGAACGTTGCCATCCACCTTCCTTCCCTTAACGTACACCTCGTGCCAATTCTCCACCACCATGTCCCTCACACACGCCACGTGCAGATTGTAGCTCTTGCACTTGGACCTGTAGCTCCAGCTGCGCCCTTTTCTGCCGCAACGGTGACAGGCCGAGCTCACTTTCCTGTACAAGTACAGCTTCACCTCGCCGTCGTCAAGGACCATCGGTAGCTTGGCGCAACACGGGTGGAGGTCGAACCCGCACGACTTGCAGTGGTACACGAAGCCACTCACGTCCTTCTCGCACGCGTTGCAGTAACGGGGCGTGTCGCCTGCTGGTGACGACATGAACTGGAAGGTGCACTTGGTGTAGAATGGGTGGAACAAGGTGGGGGAGGTTATCATGGCACAGTGCATGTGAAGGTCGTAGTCGCAAGTGGGGCATTTGTAACGCGAGCCTATCCCAACTTCCTTGCAGCCGTCACATTTGAAGGGGAATTCTGAGTACTCGAACCTCAGCTTGTGTTGCGGGTGACTGAAGTGGGATATCTCACTGTATTTCATGGTTGTGTGTGTGTGTGAGTGAGTGAGTCTTTGATTGGGTCAGAATTATGGCTTGTGGTGTGTGGCATACATTTTGACATCAAAGGGTAATTGTATTTATATGTGGAGCGGGTGTGTGATGTGGATTTCTGTTGGATGAGGGTTAATTAGAGTGATTTAATTTGGCTTATGGTAGAAGCAATTGAAAAGGAATTATGACTTCATGGGAATCACCACGTCAACGGCAAGGAAAAGAGCTAGACATAAGGCATATTGTGTAGTGTCCCCACCAGAGAATATATACCAGTTTTTTGTTGTTGTTATTATTATCATTTACTTTAGTTGATGGTCTAACATGTTAGCCTGTTTCATGCTGCCCAAGCATTCAATCTGTACATAAAATTAAGAATTGGTTTATTATGAATCGGTTATCATATTATGCAGATCATGTAGAACCTGCAACTAAAGTTCAGGGGAGGAGTAACTCATTTACTTATATAACTACGGAATTCTTCCTTTAGTAAGCATTGAAAATAGGTCAATTCAATATTGGGGAAAAAAAAGTAATGATGGGATCCTTGAAGATAATACTGCAATCTAGGAATTTTTCATTACAGAATAAGATTTTAGCATCCATCGAGTTGGGTTGAAATGGATCGAATTACTTTGCGATATTTTAGTGTCTGAATGATGTGGTTACTACAGGTAACTCTGACATTTATTGAATTTTCGCCTGTGTTTTCAACATACGCAAAGAATGAAGCGCCTTGGATATATATATATAATTGGATTTGCTTAGTTTAAAGCTAAGGATGATTGAGAATCAGAGACACGCAAGCTTCTTCCGTGATTGAAGTTTTGAAACAAAAGAAGAACAAGGGAATAAATTCCTTTTCGTAATTATTAGTTTCGTACCTTCTAATCTTTTAAGTCCATTCGATTCTAGGAAAGAAATTATGCCTGATTTAAGGTCTTATCCATTTATATCTTCACCAAGAATGCCAATAACCCTTGATGCAATTTTGAAGAACTGATTCGTGGATAGTTCTTAAACTTTAATATCTGTAGTACATGACAAGTTGAACCTTTTGAGGTCATGGGATTTTCTTAGCAAAGCATTACCATCACCAATTCATAAAGGCATATAATGTAAGCTGCACAGGGTCTGCAACGTGTTGCAATGTGATAGATGTTTCATAGTGGCTGAGATAAGTGATTGTGGAGAACTTATGCTCTAATTGTATTGCTTCTTGAGGAACAAATGCTAGAAGAATTAAGCAACCCAGACCCACTTGAACAATAATGACGAAATGCTACTTTGATCCTTTTTCTATCCTTTTATTTTTTGACCAATTTTCTTTTTGTTTCTTTTATCACGGAAACAAACATAAGGAATCTTCCATCAAAATCATTTGGTTGGTTACATTCTCCTTTCAATTCTGCTGCAGCAATCTGCAGCAATGGTACTCGCGTGATCTTCATCTAAAGTGAAAGTTTAATGTGATTCTCTTTTCTGGTCTCCGTTATTTGTGCTGATCTCTGTTTTGTCCCAATCGCGAATGAAATTATTGCTTCCAACTTCCCTCTCTAAGCCTTTCAAACTAACCATCTTTGGCAGCTGCACTAAAACTAATTCTTTCAGCTTATATGCATAATTACCTACTATAATTAAAATTATTAGAATAAAAATTCCTAAGCCCAAGCAATTTAAGATATGAAGATACTGTTGTTTTGCGAACGAATGATATTGGATAGGAATGGATATATGTACGGAAGCAAAATACCAGACATATTGCAAGGAAATCAACCAGGTAATGTTTCATTTATCCAATTCAATTTAATAAGGAAAAAAAAAAAAAACAAAGGGTCTGTTTTTTGGTCAAAGCATCTGCTTTGGGTTACACAAATCCTATATCAAGTTTAGCAATTTTATTCCCATTGATTACTTTCAAATTAAAAAAAAAAGTAGTCAACCGCTACAGCTAAAAGAAAGGCACTAAATAGAGATATACGATAATCAACTTTTTAGAAGCTTAGTTTATTGATATTTCCCTATGTTTCTATTGTTTCTTGCTCCTTTTCTTATTCCAATCATTCGCCATTCAATTAATCTGTCACCTGCTGCGTTGCCTGCCTCTGTTGGATCTTCGATACTAATAAGATTTTTGTTCAACACGTGTTCGACATTAAATAATCTAATAAGATTTGTATACAGTAGTTTTGCACTTTTTTTCCAAATAAAAATAATAATAATAAAACGATTAATACGATGAGGTAATTATGCGTTTAAATGAATCAATATTAAGAAGTTGCGAATGAAAATTGAAGGAGAAACATCGCAATGGCTGTTGGAATCCTTAAACAGTTTCCCCAAACTGTGAGACCGAGACCTTGGTCTCTGTTCTTGTGTTCCTCTTGTTCAAACGATGCTTCCCAGAGTTTAGTAGCAAACGTTGTTTCCATCCTGACCCATCACCGTTCCAAGTCCCGTTGGAGCAATCTCCGTTCGGCGTGCCCCAACGGCATCGCCCCCGTTGAGTTTTCCGAAATTACCCTCCACCTCAAGAACAAACCGCAACTCGCCCTCCGCTTCTTCCTCTGGACCAAATCCCAATCCGTCTGCCACCACAACCTCGCCTCTTACTCCTCCGTCATCCACCTCCTCGCACGTGCGCGACTCACCTCACACGCTTACCACCTAATCCGAACGGCCATTCGCGCTTCCGACCAAAATTGTCGTTTCACCTCGCCGCCTTTAGAGCTCTTCGAAACCCTCGTCAAGACCTACCGAGATTCTGGGTCCGCCCCCTTCGTCTTCGATTTGTTGATCAAGGCCTGTTTGGATTCAAAGAAACTTGACCCTTCTATTGAGATCGTTAGAATGTTACTCTCTCGCGGGATTAGCCCTAAAGTTAGCACCTTGAATTCTTTGATTTCTAGGGTTTGCAGAAGTCGAGGGGTGGATGCAGGGTATGCAATTTACCGCGAGTTCTTTCGGTTGGATGAGGAAAAAATGGAAATTTCGAGAAGGGGTTTTGGTTTTAGAGTCACCCCCAATGTCCATACTTATAATGAATTAATGTTATGCTGTTACCGGCATGGTTTGGTGGAAAGGGCAGAGGAGATTTGGCATGAAATGATGTGTAAACCCAATGCTTATAGCTATAGTGTGTTGATGGCTGCTTTTTGTGAAGAAGGGAGGATGGGGGATGCAGAGAAGTTGTGGGAAGAAATGAGGAATGAGGAAATGGAACCTGATGTTGTTAGTTATAATACTATTATTGGTGGGTTTTGCAAGATTGGAGATGTTGGAAGGGCTGAGGAGTTTTTCAGGGAAATGGCATTGGCTGGTGTTGGCACCACTGCTTCAACTTATGAGCATCTTGTCAAGGTATATTGCAATGTTGGGGATGTTGATTCGGCTGTTCTTGTTTATAGGGATATGTCTAGGAGGGATTTAAGGCCGGATGCTTCAACCCTTGACGTGATGGTTAGGTTGCTTTGTGGTAAGGGTAGGGTTCAGGAAGGTCTGGAGTTTGTGAGGTGTGCAGTTGGTAAATTTGACTTGCTTCCAAGGGAGAAGAGTTATGAGGCCTTGGTAAAGGGGTTGTGTTTTGAGGGGAGGATGGAAGAAGCGCTGAAGGTTCAGGCAGAGATGGTAGGAAAAGGGTTTCAACCGAATTCTGAAATATATGGTGCTTTTGTTGATGGATACATTAGACAAGGGAACGAGGAAATGGCAGAAGCTTTGAGGAAAGAAATGCTCCAAACCCAGACACAGAGCTAACTTTGTACCTTGCCTCTTCTGGTGAAAATAATTGTCTTGTAAGGTTCTGGGGTCATCCGTGAGTGAACTTGTTGGGTGTGATAATGAACTGTATCCTGGTCTGTTTTCGTCCTCAGACTCGATTCGTAATAGCGGTTATATCTGATAATCAACTTTAAGATAGATGGCATTACACATTGAAACAACGCTGCCAATTGAACACAAGTCTAGCACACTTTATGAAATTCTCTTCTTGGTGCATCGGATGCAGTTAACGCCAGTTACTTGTCTAATATTCCTACGGTATATTTTGGAAATTAAAAGCCGGCTTGTTAAAGGATATGTCTCAGGAATTTAATTGTTGTGTAGCAGCAGAAATGACAATTAATTAAAGTACACTGGCTTGATATGAGCCATTTCATTAAAACAAGTATACTCGTGTCAGGAACACTCTTCAAATTTATATGTTCGATTCGGGAGATTTCTATGGTCTCTTTTTTATCTTGTTATCTGGTGTAGTGTTATGATCATACCGTAATTCAAAAATGCAACTATTCATTTTGTCTGTTGATTTTGTGTATCGCCGTGACTTCTCAACTCGGTGGCATGAGTTCATGGTGAAATACATGGTTCATGCCCAACCCTTCCACTGTGAGGAGAATTAGCAAACGGCAGAGCTGCAGTGTGGCCTTCGTCATGAAACTCTTGACATTTTACACTCACGTATCTGCTATGAAGCTGAGCATGACATTCATTGGACTCAAGATGTACTTTGCTCCTGTGTACAGTTTAACATTGAGCTTCTCTATACTTTGAACTTTTCCAAATACAAGTTATATGAGTTTTGAACTTCACATTTAAAATCCTGTCCCCCGGTATTTCTCACGCTATAATTGAAGGAAAACTTACAAAATAAATAATGATTATCGAATAATTTTACAGGGGAATTAAATGAGAATCACAAAGAGGGTAAGAGCCAAAGGTTAAATAGAGAGGATGCCAAAGATAGAAACCATGACAAAAAGGCCATAATTGCAGATATCTTGTACCTGCCACAAAACTTTGGAGGGCAAAAAGACCCGTGGGTGTTGAGAAGGAGATCCACAACACTAGCTGTTGAGCAAGCTGCCGCTAGTGTGAGGGTTGATAATACCTATACCAAATAAACTGGAGTCACTAACAGATGGTTGCTAGTATCTACCTACATCAACTGATAGATAGCACTTGGATCAGAAACTACATACCCAATCTCCCACAACAATAATCAACAATATTCCCGGTTGACGAATGGGGCATTTGACCAGAACAGAATATCCATCTACCAATGCTAATGTGAAACTCCATGGTATGACCAACCCCATAATTGTCACCAAATAGCTTGGACATGGATAGTGAACACAAAAATAAACCAGTTAATTAACAGAAGAATCAACAAATTTGATTGTGCTAATGATGCTGCTCAGCTCCTACCATTTATGTGATGCAAATAACATAAGCAGAATTTTAAGCATATTTAACAAGTGAAAGAGAAGATTATGAATAAAAGATTCAATGTGCTCTGAACCTGAACTGCGGCTTTGTTGTGTAAGTGGTGAGATGAGAGAAAAAGTAATTTCAGTTTAACTTAACAAGATGTGCTTGATAATCAACAATACAAAGTAAGCTTTTGTTTTAGGACTTAACAGTGTCACAAACCTTCTGTAAAATACTAATGACAACGAGTTTCTTGCTGATATAATTCTGTGCTCTCTAGGAGAAGAATTTATTATGATTTCACAGTAAGTTTTAGATATGTACAGTTCTATAATTTCTTTAGTCACTTCTCACAAGTTGGATCGACCAAAATCACTCTGGTGCCAATTCATTATACCGACCAGCTCTTAACGCTATATACGTGAACAGAGCTTTGGTGTTTTTGTAGATTAGATAAAGTACAGATGTTGGCAGCAAATTGGTCATATTAAAGAAATAGCATGAGAACAATGAAATTCAACATCCTTTTGTCTCATCACTCGGTGCAAAACAATAGTTAACTGAATCAATTCTCTCCGTCGATCTATGGAGAAATGACTGCACTACGATTAAGCAATCTGGTTTTAATAAGCTGAAATGTCTACTGCAAGAGGAATCTTGCTTAGAAATAAATCATCCTTGGCATAAAATTAACTATTCTTTTCGCTGTTCTAGAGCTCAATGAACTCAATGCTAGATGATCTATGAATAGCATATATATGAAAGAAAAGGATGCATTAGAGAACCTAAAACACTGCAGAATGTCAGGGAGAAATAATCTTGGAAGGTCAAGCTAGAAAAACGAGAGCAACACAATGGCAAACGCCAACTACCCTTTGAGATTAGAACAACAACAAAGAGGGGAGCAGGCAAAATGAAAAAGAAAAGGTACCAGAAGGCCGTGTAGCTGTAGAATTCAACCCCGAGAGACATAAAGAGAAGGGAAGCAGAAGAGAACATGATCTGGCCCAATCTCAGACTGAAGCTGGCGCTGGTGCCCACGGAGCCAGGTAATTCATCCATTAACTTGTTGCATGGGATGTACTGTACCAATTCTATTTCTGGATTTTTCCTCTTTTCTTCTGATATGCTACTATCATACTTGTCCTTCAAGATCAAACCAAACTCGTCTTGTCATCAACATTTACTTCTTTCTCCCTTGTGCTGCTAGTAAGAATGAAACAAGCCAAGGAAGAAAGGAAAAAAACTCCAATATGTAATAAGGACATGGGTTGGCACTTTACAACAATGAAGACCTCTCTCTTCCAAATAGAAACTTCATGATGGAATTCCGGCAAGTTTTTGTTAGGTGCAAGTTTGGACTTTGCGCAAAGGCTGCTTCTGCCTGCTGATTGAGCAATAATGTTGTTGCTTTAATTAGGATGATGGTGTTGACACATGGGCTACTTCGTGTTTCGGTGGCATGTCCTCGGTGCCGCTAAATATATCAGATTTCTTTTACAGTGGGGTGAGTCCTAACTTTTCTGTTTATGGCAGAAACGTTTTTGCCTTCTCCACTCTAGGCGCAAAATAATCCTCATCATGGTACAAGAGTAAAATATTTCGAGATGAGATATATTCAAAAGGGTGATCAAAAGATATGCTTTTTTTGCGCTAAGATTTGATACTTTTTATTGTTTATTTTTTATATTCGATATTTTTGTTATAATTTTTTATATGGTTTTGAACGGTTTAGTCTTACTTGATAGGGACCAGACAAGACAAGAGAAGCATCTGTGTCCAAAATGAATTTATGAATCGAATGACTAGCGGCAAATCGTGTACCAGTGCTTTCTAAAGAGCGAACTCAGATTCGCCATTTGTCAAACCAGTATTGACCCCATTTTCATTGGAAAAGTGACGCTGTCATGTGAAATAAGGGGTACTAGAGAAACTAGAACGGTGGGACAAGAGGCTATAAGAAAATTTCCAACCTTTGTTGTTTATATAAAATTGTTTATATCAAATTTATGGATCCCACAATATCATTTAGTTATAAGAATTTTACCTAAAATTTTATTCTAATGCTAAAATTACTTAAAGTAAGTTATTAACTTATTTTAGTAGATCTTATAATTAATCCCACATAAAATTAAGTTGAGAGGATGATCAATAATAAATAAGTTTGCTTAAGATCAATTGTGAGTTGAATGGCATTTGGAGCACAATTTATAAAAAAATTTACACTAACATTGGACAAAAATTCACCTTAACGATAACTTTGATACCACTTTAAGGTGAAATTCGGAACTGGCTCATAATTCTAAACGGTACAATTTTTACCAAATTAAGTCATAATTACGCATTGAAGGTCCAGCATTCTGGATCCTTCCTTATTTTTTACTCCGTCTCCCTTCTCCCTCCCCTTCACCTCCTAGCCCTTCCACCCTTCTCCCTCCTATTCCGCCTCTCCCCTTCTCCCTCCCAGCCTTTCCGCCTCCAGGGATTTCAACAAATTGATGCAAATCGGAGGATTTCGACAAGTCCGGTGCAGATTGACAACGTCCAACATCACCGCCGCCTTCTTCACACCGCTGCAGATCCAAGTAGCTGATCGGTGGTTTTCGACGAGCCCGACGCAGATTGACGGAGTCCGATGTGTATATCGGTAGATCGGTGGTTTTTTTGCATTATTTTCTTTTTAGATTGTTGTTCTGGTTTAGATATGTTTTTGGTGGTCTATATTTTTTTATTTTTTCATTTTTTAGCCTGTGAATGTCATTCTTTCATTGTGCAAACCATTGTTGGAGGATGATGAATGAATCGTTTTTTTCCCCTCCATTCCTCCGTTGCTTGTTGGACTGAAAAGCAGGTTTTTTTATTCAAAAATAATGGTTAAGCAACATTGCTTATACAAGCAATGGTGCTTGTATAAGCAACGCCACATCAAATGTTCCAATGGTAATTTTTGTTAAGCAACGCACCAAATGTTTTAAGCAACCCTTCTAAGGACTGCGTTAGAGATGCTCTAAGGACTCCTAGTTCTGTACATTTGTGATCAACTCAGTGTCGGAGTCTCACTTTACCTTGTGAAGCTTTACTCAGTCAAGTGATAAACAAAAGGGAACACTAATGCAACATCCTCATATTTGTAAGGAGACTTGAGCCTTATAGCCTTACAAATTCTCTTTAGCTGCAATTATAGGTTCATTTCATTTTGGTTTGGTTTGCTGTGTTATCCTTTTTTTTAGGATACAGGAAACAAACCACTATGGTATGGTGAAAATCAAACCGGATGTTCACCCCAATTCCACCGTGAACCAACCTACCTACTCCTCCATTCACATTACTAATTTGTCTAGTTTGGTAAGAACCAAAAACATAAGTGAGAAATAAAATAAATAAAAAGAGAAAAAGAGAAATAAGTAAATAGCAATAGGTTAAATATATAGTAGAAATAGAGGTAAGAAATAAGAAAAAAAAATCAACTATTATTAGTTAACAATAAACTATTGCATATTGTTGTTTTTGATATAATCAATTATTGTATTTGATTGTTTTTGATAGTTAACTATTGCATTTGATAGTTAATTATTGTTTTTAAACTGTTACAAAATATTAAAAATTGCCATAAACATTAATTTGTGACCATTTTTAACTGTCACAAAATGTTAAAATACCGTCTTCCGTTATTCATTTGTACGTATTTTAGCAGAGAAATAAAAAGGTGTAAGATCTATATATTTTTATTTCCCTACCACCATATTTCCACACAATCAAATATACTTTCTTTATTTATTTTCCTACTATTTCTTCTTCCTCACTCTTATTTCCTTGCTATTTCATTGTCACCAAACAAAAGGAAAACAATGTCAACATTAATGGTATATGAAAAAAAAGATATAGAAAAAAAAAAAAAGGACATTAACGGCATTTTTATTTATTTGATCGAAAAAAAAAGACGAGAAAAATTAATTAAAAAATATAAAACTTTTTCATTCATTTTTTCTCCATTTAAATTTTAAAATTTTCTCCCTTTTATTTCTTTAATTTTAAAATTTTCCCTTTTCTCTCATTTTCCATCCTTTTAAACCACTCAAAAGGCACGATAAGCATATGGCCAGGAAAAATATCCAATCGTCACCTCACCTTTATATTCAATGAATATTATCTAATTTAAGAATTTTATAAAATAATAAAATAAGTAAATTTACATTAATTAAGTATCTTAATCTTCTTTATAAATATTATATAATTCTTTAAATTTAAAAATTAAAAAAAAATTCTACTTTTCCTTTTTTCTAAAATCCAAAAATCTCATTTTTAAACATAACTTCTATCAAGGTGCATAAAACAACCGATTATAAACCATCGCTTCACCTAGAAAATAAACCCAAACATTGTTGAACAGAAAATTCAACAAAATTAAAAAATAAATCTTCGTAGACTTGTTAGCGTAAAACATAAAATAACAATTATTGTCGAATAGCCTCCTCTGACCATATCATTTAGAATATATGGTATATTCAGTAATTATAATATATTTTCAAAACAAAGAAAAAACGACTATAATTATGTTTTCTCTTGTCTAACAATAATCATATTATAATCTTAAACTATTTCTGTCACAAAAACAACAGTAAATAAGCAAAAATTTAAATATTATAATTAGAAATTAACAATTCATTTTCTAGTTAACTTGGTAAAGAAAATTGTTGAACAGATAATTTTCTTGTAACAATCCATTTTCTAGCCTATTAAATAAACCCAAACATTGTTGAACAGAAAATCTTAAAAAAGTTAAAAAGAAATCTTCATAGAGCTGTTGGCGTAAAACAACATAAAATAAAAAATGTTGTCAAATAGTCTCCTCTCACCATATGATTTAGAATATAATCTATTTTCAAAAAAAAAACCCAACAATAATTATGTTTTCTCTTGTTTAACAACAAAATAATAATAATAATAATAGTAATAATATAATCATAAACTATTTCTATTTCAAAAACAAAAGTACATAAGCAAAATTTTAAAGATTATGATTAGAAATTAACAATTCATTTTCTAGTTAACTTTTGTTTTCTCAGTTTATTCCTCATAATTAATTGTTTTAAATACAAAATCAATTAGTAAAAATAATTTCATACTTTTTTGTAAGTTTATTATAAAAAAAAAATCTTTAAAACAATTTAAAAAAATACATTATCTTAAAACCAGCTTTCACCTAACACATCCAAGGATAAAATTTCATATAATCAATTATAACAATAATTGAGTATATCTATAATTGATTGTCGAAATTGTCTATTTTTTCACAACTACTCCAAGCACACTTATATTCCAAATGCAAAAGGGAATGTAAGTTAAACCAAATATATCATCATGGCCTCACAATATCGAGGGTTACATGAAAACATTACTCCATGATAGTCCCGAACCCAAGGACACATCCTACTGCTCAAGACCCACTGCAGCAATAAAAAAGAATGTCACTATGTAAGCATAGAAAACACAATCAAACGGTGGAAAGGCAGACTTGAAGATAACATTTATCTGCCCACTTAGAATTAACATAAGCAAACAAAGCAAAGCACTGCTATAAACTTGTACAGCATTACATGGGTAGAAATGGAAGACGCAGCAGAACTGGATTTCCTTTATGTTTGCAAAAGGAGAGAGAAAAAATCCATAATTAAATAGAAATATTCAGATAAACACCATAAATGAATAATATTTCTGCTAAAAAGGTCACAATTAAAAGTGGGGACAAAACAGTGAGACCATAAATTATGTATTTTAATACTTCATCACTATCAGTATAGGCCTAGAAGTTAATCTTTAGAAAACAAGACAAACATAAGACATATACTACCACTCTTCAAATTCCCAGTTTTTGTTATGGTATCTCCTTATACCAAGAAAAATGCAATCACTTGCAACTAAAGTTTGCAAAAGTTAATCTTAGAAGTCATATTAATATTAATTATTAATGACCAACGCTTAACAACCATATAAATCCAATTTGTAGTTTTCAACTATCTTGATTTTCTTACGGAATGAAAAACAGAGGGGTGCACAGTAAAAGCTTACTCCTCATCCAATATTCCATTCATCATATTATCCAACCATCTTCCCACCATCTTCCCATAAACCAATATTATTTTATCATTTGAATCTCAAATTTTGTTTCAGTCGGGATATCAACCATGGAAACCATTAGATTGACAATGCGGACATCACACGTGCAAGCATGAGAAAATTATATGTCGAAATAAATGTTAATCACGTATAGATTTATAATGAGAAATGCTAGTAATACACTCTCTCTTATTGGTTGAAATTTCTTAGAAATTAAAAACATTTATGAGTCCCATATCTTATTTAATGAATCTCATGATTTTGCAGTTTTCAATAAATTTCAACTAATAATAGAGTGTGTTACGAGGAGTGTGTTAGAGAGTGTGGTGCTAGCATTCCTCATTTATAATTTACAATTCATGTCACCTAGACCACCTATAAAAGGTTTGCACAAACATGAGTGCAAGATCAGCTCAGCTATGCAATATCTATCACAGATTGCAACGATTACTAGAAACAGCACAATGTTCAGGATGCAAATACCACATAAAATGTTGTCATCTGTTCTTTTCATTATTTTTCATCCAGTTTACTGCAGCTAAGGTCATCAGATTCCCCGGGTTTGACTACAGACCAATTTACTATTATAGGCAGCCTTTATTACTCGCCTGTCTATATAATTTTCGCTTCTTAGGCTACATTGGGTGTGGGAGAAACAAAGGCCAATATTTTAAGGGAGAAAGCTTTTATGAAATAATCTAGTATGTTTGGTTGTTCAGTACCAGGGGGGAAAAAAGAAAAAGATTTTAAGGGAGTAATATTTTCCCCTGTTTATATTTTAACTTAACTCTGTTAAAGATGTTTCCACAACGTTTCACTACAGCACAGACGTAGTTCGCAAAATAAGACAGTGAGTTGCAGAAATTATTCATGTAAGAATTGAAAATAAACGAGGAAGGTACCTGAGGAGGAAGAGTGAGAACCTAAAGCTCGAGCTTAAGTTCTTCTTTCTCGGCGTTGAAAAAGTGAAGAACGTAAGGGGTGACTCGAATAACGACAACCCATGCCCCGAACATGGCGACGTGAGATTTCAGCTGCTTCAGTGCTGCAGCTTTATCTGGCTTGCGCATGAACATTCCCGGAAACATTATGCCTTCTCTGATCTGATCTTAAACCCTCGCTCACAATCTTCGCCCCTCTTCTCTTCTCTTCTCTTCTATTCAGGGTTAGCTAGGGTTTCTCTGTTGCGACCTCTCAAAGCTCTTTTTTGCTTTTCCAAACAGAATGCACTCGGGGCCGATTAGGATAAGGGTATACACTGCCCAATCAGGAGCCCATCGGCCCATTCAACCCTTTTCCTTTGATCCACTTGCACTTCAATGGAGCTAATCCAAATTTGAAGAACATATCCTGTACTAGAAAATAATAAATATACATAATTACATACAATTATCTTTTAATCAGAAGTAGCACATTAATCGGTGCATTTGGTTTTATATAATTAAATTTTATAATAAATTATTTTTTAATACAAAATTATATTGTAATTAAAATTTAAAATAAATAAATGTTTTTTTTAAGATGTAAATTATATTTTAGATTTATGATAAATAATTTATATTGTAATACAAGGTTTTTTTTTTAATTATTGACAAATCCTTTTAAAAATTTATTAACATTCAAATTAGAAATAAAGATGAAAAGGATAGAATAAAAGAAAAAAGTGATTAAAAAATTAAGTATATGGATAAATATAAAGGATAGTGGTTTGAAATGATTGAGAAATGAACTTTTTGGTTAGTGTGAGAATAGTGTGGGAAATGCACATCTATACATACATATATATATACATACACATATATATATATATATATATATGACTACAATAATCTTAAAATTTAATTTATCTAAACAATTAAAGCATCTTCAATTTGATATAATATATTCAAATTTAAAATTTAAATATCAAATTAAAATTGAGAAAATTTTTAAAATAAATACAAAATTGAATAAATTAAATTAAATGCTTAAGTTTAAAATGGAGCATTAGATAAAACACTTAAAGATATTGTGAGGTTTAAAATTGAGAACAACATTGAAAAACCATGTGGTAAAAAGGTGGTTATTCATGGTAGAGATTTTTATAAATATTGTTAGTTATTCTGAATGCAAATAGAGCTGAAATTTTAATGGCAACTATTAATTCCTTTAGGGTATGAAAAAATTGTTAAATACTCAATTAAACAAAGAACATGCGATTGCAAAGTAGCTCGAACTCTAAAGGTAGAAAACAGGTGAAATAATTTGTCTATTGGATTCTTGCATTAGGTGACTGAAAATTAGGAAACTATAGTGTGAAACTCATATTTTAACTTCAAAAGGTTTGTTAGTAGTGTGATATGGAAGTCCAAATGAGGATATAATAAGATGTATTTATCCTAATTTGATTGATTATCTTGACAATGTTGACTACTTTAAATATAAGCAAATATTAGCTCCTACATTAGATATACTATAGTCAATTAAAGTCTCTGTCATGTCATTGTTCCCAAGAGAGGACAAGGTTTATCTAAGTTATGGTTCAATTTGGAAAGTTGATAAGGATACTAGAATTCAAGCTAATCGGTTAACTATTGAATTTTTAAATGATATAATGTGTTCTAAACTTCCAAATCATTGATTAGTTAAAAAAAAATGTTCTTTGTAATGCTTCTGATAAATAGGGATATTTTACTTGGTTTTTGTAATAGAGCAATATTGATTGTAGAGGAAATGGGTCTAAATATAATTGGCAATCATATTGGCACTGAGGTTTATATTCCAAGAATAAATTTAGTATCATTTGATCATATGAGTCCATTGAAATTTGAAGGACATCGATTTTCTTTTATTGTGTGTTTTGTTATGATCATAAACAAAAGTTAATGACAAACTATTTCATGTTGGATTTTTTTTTTTAATCAAAGTCAATATTTTTCGTGGTCAATTATATGTTGCAATGTCACGAGTAAAGACTAAATTTGATTTAAAGATTTTGATTTCTAGCGAAGAGAATAAAAGTTCTTCAACTAACAAAAATATGATGTAAAAAATAATAAATTACGCACTTAATATATGTATTAACTTTTACACTATATTAGTTTTTATTTATCTAATAGTGGTAAAGAAAATTCTTTGTTATTTTTCTTAATGATGAATAATTTATTTATTTTTTTTATAAACAACGGGGCGATGAGCAATTATTTAAAACATATAATGGAATTCAAAATTATTATCTGAACTCTTAATTAGACTTCTTAATTTAATAATATCCGTGCGGGGTGAAAAATTAGTACAATTACAACCATTATATTTTAAAGATAATGAAATTTATGAAATTTAAAATAAAATAATATTTAACTTGAGTTTAGAGATAATAGCATATTCATAATAATAATAATAATGATTGATATAATTTAATTTTAATTTAAAAATAATAGTAATTTTCATAATTTAAAATAAAATATGATTTATTTTACATTTGAATTTAAAAATAATAACATACTTGTATTGACAATAATTTATAAGATCTTAAAAAACTAATCTACTCTCATATGTTGTGTACAAAAGTTACTATGAAATGTGAGAAGAAAGAGAATATAAAAGTAAGTTGACCTAGAAAGTGAGAAGGATGTGAGTCTCACCCTCCATAGTGACTACTTAAATTTATAATGTAATTTTTTTTATAATGTCAACAAATTAAAAATCACTTTGTACATAACTTTAAGTAATTATTACAAAAACTACTTCATCTTGCTTGAATGGCAATGTTACATATGTCCTATTTTTTATTACATCATTCATTTTATTTCATATTTTTTAACTTTTATTCATTATAAAAATTATTATGAGATATGTTACAAGATAAAAAAAAAATAGTTTGAATTAAATAGGGTTGAGAACATATATTGAAAAGAAATTCAAGATATAATTTTCATTAGGATAATTTTATATATTAAATATATTTTTTTCATCTGTATCTCTAATTAAAATTTGACTGGTCGTATTGAATAACTTTTTTTTTTATCTATTCAAGTTAATGTTTATTGGTCGTCATCATTAATTTTTCTCATTAGTCTAAATGTTGTATATATTTTCTTTATAATTCTTTTAATCGTATGAACTATGCATTTATATTATGTTTTGGTTAAGGAAAAAGAGAGAAAAGAAAGAAAGAAAGAAAATGATAGTAAATAAGAAAACATAGACAGTGATATATTTTCTGTCACTTGATTAAAAAGAAAATAATGAAAAAAAAAAGAGTTAATTTTAAGAAACAATATTTCAAAATTTTATCTCTTATCTTTTTCTCTTTCATTCAAATTTTAAAATTTTCGCTTACTTTCTCCTTCCAATGAAAAACTCAACGATCCTTTTAAGGTAAATATAATTAACTCCCAGATAAAAT
This sequence comes from Spatholobus suberectus, assembly GCA_004329165.1. NCBI lineage: Eukaryota > Viridiplantae > Streptophyta > Magnoliopsida > Fabales > Fabaceae > Spatholobus > Spatholobus suberectus. Next base: position 82,205,261 of record CM014731.1, on the reverse strand, counting down.
TTACCAAATTTTCAAAAGCATAGTTATATTTGTTGTGTAAATTTTTTCTATTTTTTTATTTAAGTCATTAATTGCTACAAAATTACTTTTAAAATATTAATTCTTAGGAAGAAAAAAAAGTATTATATCTTGATCCACTCCTATATATTTAATTTCAGACCTTGTTTTTAATTTTTATGTTGTCACATTATATTTTCTCTTTTTATGAAATTATGTCTTTCTCATTAATTTTATTAATTAATATTTATTTTCCATAATTTATCAATTAATAGGTTCTCTTTTAAAGCATGGTAATTTTTACTTTCCATAATTTTATTAATTAATTTTTAAATTAATTCAATTAAAATAAAACATGATAAAATATTTTTAAATTATTATTAAAATAATTTTTTCTTAATTAGAAGAATTTTTGGAGTTTTTAAAGCTGAAAATTTTTAAATATATGCATATTCATATTTATTATTATTAAAAAAACCCTATTTATCAATTAATTTAATTTTATATAACATTATTAATTTAATTTTATATTGTTATAAATATACGGTACATTACGAGGCGTATTTATTACTAGCTAAATAATATTATTTCTTCTTAGGAATATTTTTAATATTTTATAAAAAGTATTAAATGATAAAGTAAATATAATTAATATGTTAAAAACTTACGAAAATATTTAATATTTTCTTTATATAATAAATAAGATGATTAATAAAAAGACTTTCTATAAAGATTTAAAATGATTTAAAATTGTTTAAAATTAATTGCACTAAGATCTAAAACAGAGAAGTGTTGGCTGATGATAATTGGTTTTATCACCATATCCTGTTAAAAAAGAAAGAGGATATTAGTATACTAGTATTACAAAAGATATTCTGCTTCGCAGGTAAGAAACTAGTCGTGGCGAATCCATTGAGCACTCAGCACATGCCGTACCGATGACGTGTCGATAAAGAAAGTGATAGGATAGCATGGAAGAATGGTGAGAAGCGCACGGGAATAAAACCATTGCCCTCAACTTGACCAAAGTCCCACGTGTCTCCGTTGAGCAGAGCAGCCACAACAATACTTGTAAGTGAGTGCGCGGAAAAGGGAAAGTAAAAAAAATAATAATAATAATAATTATAAAAAAAAAAAACAGAAGCTCACAACACAGTCAACGTTTGGTGTTTGCTAATGCTGGCTTTGCATTAAACCCAATTGCACAGTCTTCTATCTCTCTCTTTGTAGAAATCTCTGTGAACTAAAACCCTATTCTTCTGTTACCATTCTCATCAAATCACATACATTCTCATCATCATCACGATGATGGCTCCTTCTCAGCCACCTCATTGGGCCCCATCTCCCTCTCCAACAACACCAATCCTCAACAAGTCTTTCTTGCCCCCGCCGTCGACGTCACCGGCGGTTGACTTCAGCCCGCCGTTGATAGCAATGGTCGTGGTCGTCGCCGCCGCGTTTCTCGTCGTAACCTACTCCCGCCTGATCGCGCGCCATCTCAGCCCGCTCATCCACCGCCTCCTTCGGCGGTTCCGAAGGCGGCGCTTCCTGCCGTCGTCCGTCGGCGACCTGGAGTCGCTCCCTTACGAATCACCGTTGGATGGGCCACACGTGTTCTCTCCCTACGGTTTAGACGAAACCGTGATCAAGACGATTCCGTTCTCGCTCTACACCGCGAAATACGACACGCGTTTTGAAGAGTCTCGCAACGACTGCGCCGTTTGCTTGCTTGAATTCGAAGATGAAGACTACGTTAGAACGCTCCCCGTTTGCTCACACACGTTCCACTTGGACTGCATCGACGCGTGGCTTCGCTCGCACGCTAACTGCCCACTCTGCCGCGCCGGAGTGCTCTGCGCCGATTCACCTTTCACTCCGATGATGGCCGCGAGAATCCGACCAAGCCTCGACGACGACACAATTCTCCGCCGCATCAGCATAGACCATCTCCTCGATCCGCCGCCAACAGCGCCGGTGGAGGCGATATCCGCCGTGCCGGAGATCACGCCCTGCGTCGACGACCACTCTCCGAGGAGGAACCAGAACCACGTTAATTCAGAGGACCGTTTCAACGCTAGGGATTTTCTGCTGAAGAGGTCTTATTCGTTTGGGTTTGAACGGAGTCTCGCGTCGGAGAGGATGGTGATGGAGCCGGCCACGGCTTCGCCGTGGCGGTACCGGAGAGGGAGTAGTAGTTTCTGGAGCAAGAGGCCTTCGCCGTTTGGGTCTTTGGGGAAGCCGAGGGTGTTTTCGTTTCGGTATTATAGGGGGATGAAGTCGCCGTTCTTCCGGCGGAGGGGTTTTTTTTCCGTTGTCGGAGTCCAGCGTGAGGTACGGCGGCGGCGGGAGTTCGTCGCGGCGGAGCAAGTCGATAGCGAGTCCGATGTTTCTGCGGTCGTCGGGGTTGGCCGCGGCGGCGTTCTCGTCGAGCCGGCTGAGGTGCGGGGATCCCGAGGCGCTGCTGTCGCCGGAGAGGTTTAACCGGAGGTGAGGTGGCGAAGGTCAAAAATGGGAGGGTTGAAAATTTTTTTGAAGTGAAAATGGCCGGGAAGAGGACACGTGGCAGTGGGTGGTTGGTGGGTTGGAGGGAGTGGGTTGATCGGAGATGGGTGGAGGGAGGAGTGGTGGCGGTGCGGGTCAGGTCAAGGAGGAATTAAATGGAGGTGGTCGCATGCGTTTTAATTTAATGAGACTGGTCTGGCAATTTGTAGAGACTCATTAATGGATGGTAGGAAGAGCATTTAATTGGAGAGAGAGATAGAGAGAGAACTAAGACGTTTCATGCTGAGAAGTGAGGAGTGAGGAGAGTTTTTTCTCTCTTTTCTCTCTCTATCTATTATTCTCTGTGCCTATGCTCAGACTGTGGAGGGTTTTAAAGAGGTAGCTATTAAATGAGTGAAGGATTGGATAGGGGTTGGGCTTTGCCACCCTTCTTTCATGTAATATTTTGCATCCTCAATAGGTTTTGTCAAATGGGTTGGCTTGAAGGAGGGTTTCGGAGTTTTGTAGTTTCTTTATGCCACCGACTGAAACCCCCATGTGGAAGGATTGAAGATGTAAATGACATAGTATTTAGTTATAGTGTGAGCTAGGTGACTCTCTAGGTTTATGCCCACAGACGCGAGGCATTAATTGTGGCATTGGGTATGCTGACAAGCAACATTGGTTGATTCGTTTAGTGTGTGACTCTGCTGTGAATTCTTTCATCGTCAGATAATTAATGTCATTTATAAGATTTTGAATTTGGAATCTTTTGCGATCAATGCCATGTCCGATTTGCGCTTTTTTCTTTTTAACTGATGGGGATTGGGGAAGCTAAACTCACTTTCAATTCTTTATTTCCTTAAATAAAAAGAGTGTTGCTGTGTTGCGATAAATAATGTGTTTTTACCAAAATAACAAACAACTTTTGTTAGCTCTTCAACTAAGTGGCTCAACTGAAAGTCGCTAAATGCTTACAGCCTGTTTGGTTGTGCCTCAAGAAAGATGGATGCGGATCTCTTGGAAGCAAATTGTATTAGCTTTTACGTCAATTTTGTGAATTGAACATGAAAACCTGGGAGTTGCAGATGTGCAACCAAACACACTTAATCATGGGGAGTTGCGGATGACATTGAAAATTTACGTGAAGGGTTATGTGGAACCTTGCATATGGAAAAATTAAGTGTAATTTGATGTTTTACTGTAACGTTTTGTCTAACTAAACTTGTATCCTATGCCTTTCAATGGCAATGTTTGTCAATCTACTTCCTTCGGCTCTCTCAAAATGTGAACTCCATGAATCCATTTTTTTCTTATTTTTTGACAAAACAGATCCAAAGACAAAGTCCACCTTTGGCCTTTTGGCAACCAATAGTGGTAATAGCTTTTTGGTTTGTTTTCCTTTTACGCATAATTAGCAATAGTTGTTAACTTGTGGAGCTATCATGCACAGTCACCGTGCACTTCACAATCTGTCTTCAAGCCCATACCTAACTCTTCTGAGTTGTAAGTGTATAATCCGGCCCATTAGATATCAAGTTGGTCCAAACTCCAAAGTGCATAACGAAAAATAAATAAAACACATATCGCGATATCTTCCTTTCTTTGTTGCGTTTTTGTTTTGTTCGAAAAAGCAAAATACATGGCCAACGGAAAGGATTATATAATTCGTCTGAGACATGCATTGACATCGAGTTAAGAGGTTACATAATCAAAATTCTGTAGTAGTAATATCCATCTGTAGTGGTCACATGCATTATTAATGTTGCAGTTCACATTAAAGATAGCACAAAAAGTTAGGTATGATTTTATTTTTTTAATTTGTAATTTATTTATTTGCTGTGAAAGATTTGAGTTATGATTGATTCTTAATAAAAGTAGAAGAAGAACACAACAAAACAGATCATTTCATTTAGTTTTATTCGTGCGTCAAACATTACTTTAAGTATTCATTATAATCTACCCTTCTATCTTTTAAATTGCCCGCTAATTTTGATAGGGTGAATCTTTAAAAAAATTGAACTTTTATTAATTAAAATTTTAGAAATACTTGACACACACTAACACGTATATATAATTTAGAACAATTCACTTTAACGCTCAATTTTTTCGCGGACTCGCCTAATCTACTCTCTGTTTCTTGTATCCACAAAAATGTTTCTACTATAGCATTAGAAGGTTTGACATAGATGTTTGATGAAGGGTCCACATCATGTGCCTGCAAAATAATGCTATGAAGTTAAATGCATCCATTGAGATTGCCAAGAAAATAAATGAATTTCTATATCCAATGTCTAGGTAGGCCAGGATACACTTTCTTATAAGCCGAGCGCAGAGACAAATTAATTTGCTGCGAGAATTCAATTAAGGTCAGCTAAACCATCTAGTGTTCTAGCCAATGCCAAGGCACTTGATCGGTCTTAAAGTTCGACATTATCCGATCGGTCTTAAAGTGCATTTGACTACTTAAGCTAGGGCAGTGAATATTACTGTTTTGTTTTGAACATAAAGATAGAAGAGAATAGCACCTAATAACAAGTTCTGTTCCAACAGTTCCCCACCAATACAAATCTTTTTTTTTTTTTTTCTGGGGGTTAACTAACTTGTTGCACGAGTTGTTTTGGAATTTGGATATATATAAGCCAACTGATATTTAACATACTCTTGTAAACAAGTCGCTCGAATTACCTGTCCTGTCTATAAAGTCTTTTTTCTTCTTCTTTGGGTTTACTTCTCCATATATCATTTTGTTTTTCGATACATGATTCAATTCATCGTTACCCCAATTGTTAAAATGTCAATACTTGGGAAGGCACGGTGAAGAATACAAGAAACCAAACGTGCAAGTGGAAAATACTGGGAAAAAATATAAAAAAAAAAGGTTTGACTTAATATTTGTGCTGATGAAATTCTTAAACTGAAAAATACAGAATGGAAGCGGCACTGGGCAATTGGCCATTGGGTTCATTTTTCTCCACGGAATCAAAGACGGACTACGGATCCCTAGTCAATGCGTGAGCCGTGAGTATGACACTTTCATTACCTTAATATTGTTGACCTATATTAGCCGGATGATGCAGGGTACTGCATTATTGGTCAGCCAAGTGGCTTCACTATCAGCTAAGACCATTAATGCGCCTGTATTAGTAGCCTTTCATTAATTAGCTTCTAATCATATACTAGTACCTCTATGCACTTGTAAGAAGTGAGTTGATGGTGCTTAATTAATGTGAGATACTAGACTTAAACCTCTAGAGTTTACATCCTTGTTATACTGTTGATATCAGAATTAGTTCCATTGAGTGTAGTATATTTTACTTTAAAATGAAAATTTGAAGATAAAAAATCTAGGACTATAGAAGTCATTAACCATGGAAAATAAAGATCAAAGTTATTGATGACTTCTCGAAGTTATTAGGAGTAGGTATTAGTAGTTACTTTAAGTTAGGATCTTTTGTCTATAAATACCAATTTATACAAAGTAATAAGAGCTCTAATTTTATCATTAAAATTTATACAAATATGAATGAATCAAAAAAATAGAAAGCCTTATGCATCCGTCACTCATCAAGGAATTAAACAATCTCAAGTAAATTTTCAACTACTTTGTTTCTAACTACCATTTCAGTTTTAATAATTTCAATTTTACTTTATTTCAATTGATATCTTTTCAATCAGAATTATTCAAATACTGGAAAATTTTCCAAATTGAGAACTATAGAATCCAAGTTTAGATAAAGTTGTAAAAATTTCATGTAAACATATACACAATATCCATTCTGTGTTTTTTGTATTTTTGTTTTTTTTTTCAATTTTTTCTTATTAATATAAATAGTAACCACCAACCAGTATGCAGGCAAGGGTGCAACAAATTAAGGGTTTTTTTGGGTACATACAACAACTTAAGGTTTAACCTTATTTTATACCATAAAAAGGTATTGGGTGATGGAGCACTCGGGTTTTGATATTTTAAATACATTAAAAAATTACATAATTTTCTAAAAAACACTGCAACCAAACCCACTAATTAATAGAACACGATCGAGCATGTCCTTATGATCCTGACTAATTTACACGTAACAAATAACTGAAATTAATGAACCCTTCTTCGTAAGTTGAAAAACTCGATTGTACATCATGTGTCGTGGAAATTTACCAGGACTATGGACACGTGATAGTCTTGGATACATACAATATGAACCTAGTTTCTAGTTTTTATGTTTTATTTTTAATTTCTTTAACTAAAATAATAGCAAAAGAAAATGTCTTGTGGTCTATATGAGATAGAGGAGTGTGAGTAACATACTTTCTAATACACTTTTTTGAACATATTTTTTTTATTGATTGGAATTTATTGAAAATTACAAAATTAGGAGAGAAAATTATTAAATAAAATGTAAGATTCACCAATTTTTTTTATTTTCAATAAATTTCAACCAACAAAAAAGAGTATATTTAAAAAAGTGTGTCAAATAGTGTATTGCTTACATTTCTCATTTGAGGCAACTTCACCAAACTTTCACAGCCAAAATAAATGCTTAAGGTAGGGTGCGTTGCTGAAAACAGGCGGTGTTGCAAACTGCATAAAGAGGCTAATAAACCTCCCCTACATAAATAGTTCAGATATTCATCCAAAACGTAATCTTGGAATTTATTGCTTCAGCTCAACGAACTCTTGTAACGCCAATACGCCATCCCTCGTTAAATTCATCCACCAAATACCATTCTTTAAAGGCTTTTAGACAACAAAACACCACCATGTGTTAACAAGCGAATCCCCATATCTTCCGTTCATTCACAATGCCGGAGGGGTACACTGTGAAGGTGGAGGAGGCAAGGCCCGCAACTCATGAAATGCCATCAGCAGGTCCTGTCTACAGGTGCATTTATGCCAAAGATGGTTTGACGGAGTTGCCTTCTCATTTTGAATCTCCATGGGACTTCTTCAGGTGACTTCTCATTTTTTTCTTTTCTTTTCATCAAATAGAAAGCTTTCCGTGTTCGAATGTTTATGCACATAATGCATAACCTTTTTTAAGTTATGATGACAAACTTTGGCTAGAAAATTCAGGGAAATCCGTTTTGTTTTTCTTAATTGCCAGATCCCTTCTTGAACCTCACTGCATTGTATACATTTGGACATTAAGCTAATTCATTGCATGAAATCTATTTAAATGTTTCAGTGTTTATGGTTGTTGGGATCGCAGTCCGGTCCGTGAATATTAAGTAAGGATTAAATATATCTTTGGTTCTTCTAAAAATATAATAGAATTGATTTTTGTTCTTAGAAAATATTTTTTTAAATAAATCTCTCAAATATTAAAAATACCTTAATTAAATTCATGTGCTAAATTTTATTTAAATTTTTTGTTAAATGATATCTTTTCTATTAAATGATGTCACTATCAGTATTACAGTTATCATTAATTTGCTTATGCGGCCGTTTATGTCAACTGTTATATTCAAGTCAGATTAGTAACATACTTTTTAAATAAAATTATTACATGTTTAATCCTAAATTACAAATTTTTTTAACCCTAAAACAAAAGTAATTACACGATTTTTTATTAAAAATTATCACTGAGGCACTTCAGGTAATAAAATACTTTATTTAGAAGCTGATATGATCATTATTTAACAGAAAAGTTAAACAAAGTTTAACACAAGAATCTAATTACGATATTTTTAATATTTAAGGAACTTTATTAAAGAAAAAATTTCTCGAGGCGGGCCTAAAACCAATTCTGACATATTTTTGTAAGACCAAAACTATATTTAACCCATTAAGTAATGTATGATTAGAAATATTTTTGAAATTATATTTGATATTAAATTAAAGGGTTAAATATGTTTTTGGTTTTCAAAAAATATGACAGAATTGATTTTAATCCTTGGTAAAAAAAATTCTTAAATAAAACCCCTCAAATATTAAAAATATCCTAATTATATCCCTATGCTAAACTTTGTTTAACTTTTCTATTAAATGATGGTCACATCAACTTCTAAGTAAAGTATTTTATTACCTGAAGTTCCTAGTGATAATTTTTAATAAAAGATCATACAATTACTTTTGCTTTAGGATTAAAAAAAATCTGTGATTTAGGGTTAAATATGTAATAATTTTATTTAAAAAATATGTTACTAATCTAACTTGAATATAACAACTGACATGAACGGTCGCATCAGCAAATTAATAATGACCGTGATACTAAGGTGGACATTATTTAATAGAAAAGTTAAACAGAATTTAGCACCAGAATTTAATTAGGGCATTTTTAATATTTAAAAAACTTTATTTAAGAAAAAAAATTAGAAACTAAAATTAATTATGTCATATTTTTGGAAGACCACAAATATATTTAACTCTAAATTAAAAAAGAAAAAATGTTTGGAAAATAGATGAGTGACCCATGCAGGTCTCGAACCTGCGACCTTCGCGTTATTAGCACGACGCTCTAACCAACTGAGCTAATAGGCCGCTTGTTGGGTGATTTGAACTCCATTTTGTAGAGTAACATAATGTCCACTATCTGAGTAAGAATGGAAATTATGGAAGATTGAATTCCAAGTGGGGGTTTGAGAATTCATTCTTAGCAGTTTTGATGGTTCCCTATGCAGGGACACTACAACGAGGTGCCCCAACAACCCAATGCTGGGTCGGCGTCAAAAAACCGACTCACAGGTACCAACTTACATGTGTTTTTCTTTCATCCATCATTTTTATTTTTTTTTGAGGACTTCCATCATTTCGCTTCGCAATTCTAGTTTAAACTTGGTTTGTCACACACCGATTTTTGTAATTTAGAATTTAGCTCCTTATTTGTTATTTTATCGAGAAATTAAAATTTGCTTAAATATAGTTTAGTTGTATATTTTGATTAGTGTGTGGGTTAAATAAAAAAAAAATGGGGGGACTAAATTAATAATGAACATACAAGTAAAATAACTCAATAGGGTCGACTTAATAGAGAGTTGAACTAGTATCTATGAGGTCATACATTTTAATCTTGACCATTGTAAATAAATAAATACAAGTAAATGACGCAATGGACCCAGCTAAAATTTTTGACATATAGCTTTATAGTGCTACTCCATAAATAAATAAAGTTTTTCAACTGAATTAGCAGGTGGGTCCCTATGAATGGATCACATATCAGGAGGCTTATGATGCTGCCATCCGAATGGGTTCCGCCATGAGGAGCCGTGGTGTCAATCCTGTAACCCATCTTGCTCTATTATGATGCTATGTAATGGGAAATATATGCAATTAATCTAACTCGTGCTTTTATATCACAAGGGAGATCGTTGTGCCATATATGGCTCCAACTGCCCCGAATGGATCATTGCAATGGAGGTATGGCACTTTGTTTTTGTAGGGGAAGTTACACTTAAGCAACTCTTTTAGTATGTTAATCACAATTAGGGACAAAATTAAATTAAGTAGTTATTTGGTTTATGAGAAATGTTAACAACACATTCTTTCACACAGACTCGGCTAATAGAGAGTGGCTCATGATATTTAGTGGTGCCCACATTGGAATTGCATTCAATAGTTTAAGAGTATGATTAAAAAGAGTCTGTTGCTAACATTCCTCTATTGTTCCTAATTATGATTAGGCAACTAAAAAGTACTCTAACCTTGATTGTATTATTGTTCTTTACCTAATATCACAAGGGCTGATACCTTACTATTTATAATATATGATTATCTTGATTAATTATTCCAATGGGACTTGAGTTACTTGATTCAAATTTTCTGTTTGCAGGCTTGCAATAGCTATGCAGTAACATATGTCCCATTATATGACACCCTGGGTTTGTGTTTTGTTCCTTTTCCCAATCACTCTCAATGTGCTTGTTTTTATTTATTTCAAAAAATTTCCCCAAAGAACATGGGAACTCAAAGTTTGTCATGTTTCTTTTACACCCATGTGTCATTCAGCTAGAAAATGACTTTAAATTTATGCCTAACAGGTCCTAACGCCGTGGAGTTCATCATATACCATGCTGAAGTTTCGATAGCATTTGTACAGGAGAACAAGATTCCTTCTGTAAGTTCTTTTGTATTTCTTGGAGCGCAACCTTTACTGTTCCTTGAAGGGATTTTTATTTCAGCAAGATGAACCATCTGAAAGTTTTTCTTTTCCTCTGTTATTCTGGATGCTAACTTCCGTGTATGTCAGATACCTTCAACATATAACTATTTCAGTTGGCTATCAACTAGTTTCCTAACAAATTGTAGGATGAGAAAGTCATTAGCAGTTTTTAAAATGAGTTATATAAATTTATTTTCTGATATTTCTGTAAGTCGCTTTAAACAGTAGTTAAAATCAGGTATTCTATTTTGAAACTGACAGAATGTTCCACACGCTGCTAGTCCTTTATATTGTTATTTACTGTACTTCTTGCAACTTTTTAAGTTATCCAGTGAACTTCTTGAAGATAATTAGCTTATCATCTGGGGCAGCACTGGGTATACCTCTATGTTTGTCTTTTTCCCCCCAGTACTACTAAAGTAATGACTGTTTCCACAGGTTTTGTCATGCCTTGATCGGTGTTCAAGTCTTAAAAGTAAGTCAACTGGGTCTATTTTGTCTCTGGTACTATTAGTTTAAGGGTCTAGTCTTCCATCTTTTAATGGTAACCAGCCTCTGTAATTTCTTGGTGTAGCTATTGTGAGTTTTGGTAATGTTTCATCCACACAGAAGAAGGAGGCTGGAGAACTTGGTGCATCTTGCTTCTTGTGGGAAGAGTTTCTCCAGTTGGTAGGCACTCTGATTTTTAATTTCTATTGACGTTTATAATTAACAGCAAAATCCATTTTGATTGAGTATTGGAAGATAGATTTTTTAATATTTAATACTGTATCTTCATTTCTCCAGGGAAATTTGGATTTAGACCTACCATTGAAAAAGAAGACTAACATATGCACTATCATGTACACAAGTGGAACAACAGGCGAACCCAAAGGCGTTATTATCAAGAATGAGGCTTTCATGGCTCAAGTGTTGTCTATTGACCAAATACTTTTTTTAACTGACAGAGTGGTATGATAATCATTTTTCTACTAGTTTCATGTTATACTTTTTCAAGCTTGGGAAAAATCTAACACCTCCACCCTGCACTTCTGCAGAAAAACTTTTATTAGTTTTGTCATTTGTGTTTTTTTCTTTATTTACAAGTATGTGAGAATGGTACTAGGTGATGATAGTCATCGGGCTTCATTTCCTATTTATTTTGTGCACTTTTATTTTGTCATTCTCATAATAACATGGTGCTCAGGACCTTATCTTGAGAGCTAGGACAGAACATGTGTGCCATAGTCTTTTTCTATGAATTAGATAAATGCATGCTCATCATCAGTCCCCTTGGGATACATGTCAAATGTGTTGGTCATATTCTAGGATAAGTTGATGAATGATGAGGAAAACGACAAGTATGAGTTTGTCATATTTATGTAATGATATGTGCTCACACGAAACATAAACTATGCATTATTGATAGGGAACAGAAGACGACGTGTACTTCTCTTTCCTTCCTCTTGCTCATGTATACGACCAGATAATGGAGACCTATTGCATCTACAAGGGCTCCTCAATTGGATTTTGGCAAGGCGTAAGTTTTGGATTCAGTTCCTATTATTAAGTTCTTGCTCGTTCTATAATGTTTTCTCACCTTGTGTTTTTTTTTTTTCATGTTAAATCTTGCAGGATGTCAGGTTCTTAATGGAAGATGTTCAGGCACTGAAACCAACTATATTTTGTGGTGTTCCTAGAGTTTATGATCGTGCTTATGCTGGTAAAGCTATAATGCTTCTTGTGCTAGTGGTCTTATCTTGGTGTGCACTATAATGTTCTAAGTATTCAATTTAAGCTCCATGTACTCTTGTAACTACTAACTACACTGTCCAATAAGCATTGAGTATAAGCTTTGCGCCTGAAGGTATCAATAGCAAAATTTCATCTGGAGGAGCACTGCGAAGTACATTGTTCCAATATGCATATAACTAGTATGTTCTGCAACCAGACTCTACCATTTTACCCTTGTACTCCTTGTATCCTATTGCAAACTAATCTAGAATCTACTGACAGTAAGTTGGGATATCTGGAGAAGGGTCTTCCTCAAGACAAAGCAGCACCTCTGTTTGATAGGCTTGTGTTTGATAAGGTATTCAGTATTCCATTTTATACTGTGATTCTTGTTCAGAAAATCGTTTAGAAAACTGAAATATTGATTTTATGGATAGATAAAACAAGCATTAGGTGGACGGGTTCGTCTCCTGTTATCAGGAGCTGCTCCTTTGTCTAGGCACGTGGAGGAGTTTTTGAGGGTCACTTTTGGAGCTACTATGTCTCAAGGATATGGTATGTTATTTGAATCTTTTGCTAAAAAGTGCTGGTGGATTGTTTTACGTCATTTTGACGACAACTCTTCAGTACAAAATTTTAAGAAATGGTTCGGTTCTGTTAATCTGTTGTTGCATGATTTTGGCATTCCTTGATTTGATTTAACTTTTTTTTGTTCTTAAATACATTTATAGTAGTGGTCACATGTTAATCATAATCCACTTGTCTATGTGGTATGCCATTTAATTATGCCATGTTAAATTATCATTTTGATGTGACAGGTCTTACTGAAAGTTGTGGTGGATGTTTCACTGCAATAAGCAATGTGTTTTCTATGATGGGAACAATTGGAGTCCCTATGACATCCATTGAGGCCAGGCTTGAATCTGTGCCAGAGATGGGATATGATGCACTCTCCAGTGAAGCCCGTGGAGAAATTTGCCTTAGAGGGAATACCTTGTTCTCTGGTTACCACAAGCGTCAAGATCTTACTGAAGAGGTTCTGGTTGATGGTTGGTTTCATACAGGTAAATCCTCATGCTGTTGTGGAATAGACAGTGGTCTACAATGTCAATGAAGAATTCCTTTTTACAAGCTTCATTAGGATTTCTCCACTTAATGGTTTAGTATTCTTAGTTGTTCAGACACCACTGAGACTCATGCAAACTGCTACTGGATAGAATGATACACACACACACACACACACTCAAAAGGGTTTTATGGACTGTTGAGCACTTGGTAATCTCCCGATATGCTGTGTATAATCTTGCGTTGAAATGGTCAAAGGGGATTTTCATTGAAAATAGAGCAATCCAAAAATACATTCATATAAGAATTAGTTCAACGATTGTTACTAAATTTGGAATCCTAGTGAAGAGGGCACATAGGAGATCAAGTTGGGGAGTTTTGTCATGAACTTCTCACTTTCTCCATTTTGGTTTTTATTTCCATGCATACTGCATATAGATTATTAAAGTTGCTAATTTGCCCCTAAATGCAGTGTGTTTTGGAATGATTTGAAAATCATTACAGGTGACATTGGAGAATGGCAGCCAAATGGAGCCATGAAAATTATTGATAGAAAAAAGAACATCTTTAAATTGTCTCAAGGAGAATATGTTGCCGTAGAGAATATTGAAAACAAGTATTTGCAGTGCTCCCTTATAACAACAGTATGTTTCTGCTTCAATCGAAGAACATTCAGTAAAATTAGATCAACATGAATTCTATTGCATTTATGTTGGATGCCTAGTTTTTATGGGAAAGTGGACTTACAAATACCTCAATTATTAAATTTATGTAATTCAATTAATGTATAACTTTTTTATTCCATATGCAGATTTGGGTTTATGGAAACAGTTTTGAATCTTTCTTGGTGGCAGTAGTGGTCCCTGAAAGAAAGGCTCTTGAGGATTGGGCAGTGAAGCATAATCCTACAGATGATTTCAAATCTTTATGTGGAAATCTTAAGGCAAGAAAATACATTTTGGATGAGCTCAACAGCACTGGTCAGAAACACCAAGTATGTATATAGAATGCCCAATTCCATGAATTTAGTTTCTGAGTAAACACTCGGATTAGTCCTTGAGATAATAGAGTTATGGATACTTTGTTAGTTTCTAACTTCGCAAAAATCATTATTCATTTTTATTTTTATTTTTTTACTTTATTTTTATTGTCGTTTTGCACCCAAAAAAGACTAAAATTGAATGTCATTTTATATAGTTAGGGAACAATCAACCCAAACAATCTCAAGGACTGCTCGTGAGAGCTTACTCATTTGTGGTGTTACACTATATTTGGTGTTATGCTATATTTTGATCTTGCTGGTTACATTTGATGTTATTGATATTCTCTCAGCTTAGAGGTTTTGAACTGCTAAAAGCAGTTCATCTGGAACCAATTCCCTTTGACATGGAGAGAGATCTGATAACTCCAACGTTCAAGTTGAAGAGACCGCAATTGCTCAAGCACTATAAGGTTTGTCTCATGTTCTATGATCAATATTGCAATTAATAACTTTCTATTTACTTATAGTACAATTTTATTTTTGTTATTTGTTTCCTTAACGTCTTGAATTAGTAGTATGATTCATGGTTTGTACCATAATGTGCATCACTTTCGGCTAATCAGGAAGCATTACCTTATTGATAATTTCAATTAGACGATTGGAGTGCTTTACTTACTAGTTATATGAAACGTTACACATGTACCCAAATAAAAATTAAATAAAATGTTACTCTCTGCCAACGTCATTTACAGGATTGTATTGATCAACTATACAAGGAAGCGAAGGCAACGATGGTGTGAGCAGGGTGGCAATCGGGGATTATATATGCAATTATACTGATTCCCGACAGTTTCACAGAATCCATTTGAATTTCTGTACCACTTTGGTTCATTGAGTGAAGTGAAAAGCTATAAACAAAACGTTAAATTGAAATAGCAACTGAGCATGTCCACTTAGCTATTCTTGAAACGATTACAAAATGATACTAGTTGGAAATTCTGCTAAGCTTGATATTTCGTGGCCTTGCAATATCTATTTTTGCACCTTTTTTTTATTAAGCTACTTTGGGCCTAGTGTTTGTTCCCTCATCTAGTCCATAATTTCAGCCATTAGAATATAGTGGATTAGGGTAATGCTGAACCTGTACTTTTTTCATGCCACTCATGACCTTATGCTTGTTAATAATGCTTTGATTCTATGTTAATAATGATAAGTTAAAAAGATTGGGGGAAGTTACACTTTCAAAGTATGATAAAGATAAAAGTAGTATTTTAGTTTTAAAGGACTAAAAAATCCAACACAAAAAGTTGCGACTACGTTTAAAGTTCCAACATAAAAAATCCAACATGACACCCCTGACCCCTGCAAGCTTCGAAAACCTCTGGTGTCTTGACATTCTATTTGGCATATTGAGTTTTCAGTTCCAGAGGGAATTCTGTTGTTGCTAGGATTGCATTTGCTGGAAACAAAATGGTATAATAATGCAGAGCAGCAGCAAATATAAATTTATATTATATTATATCCCACAGATAAGTATACAACGGTTTCCCCAACTTATACATGATTTGTGAATACACGAGCAGCTGAAAGACTACATCAATCCTCTTCATCTTCTGTTGTTGTTTACATTCTATGAAACTAAAGTCTTTCAGGCGAGATTTGATTCGACTTTTTTACACAAACTGTAGTACATAGGTGAATCATAAAACAATGGCAGGGCAACAAATGAATAATACAGAAGATAATTGGTTTAATTCACACATATCAACCAAGTCCAAATGGTGGTGCCTAAAAAAGTATGACCACCAGCGCCCAGATGGGATAGACCAACAGAATTATTATGCCAATGGAATTTGATATGCCGTGGACTTTGGTGAAGGAGTTTCTGAAACCACCAGAAGCCCGAATGTGCTCTTGCAGCAAATAACATGCAATGATGAGGCACACTACCACCCCAACAATGTTGTCTCTAAAGGTGCTTGCAAATAGACTAGGAGCTACAACGATAAGAAGAATCAAAGCACCAGGCAATTCCAGCCAATCTGCAGTAACAATATACCTGATTACTAACCTTATACTTAATTTTAGTATTACTAAGAAGATCGATATATATCTTTGATATGAAGTGTGTGAGTAACCAAGTGGAAAAAAAATTAGATACAGATTTTTAATTGTATTTAGTATTATTCTCCAATCAAAATTAAAGTTTTATCTTGGTAACCTACGCTAATTTTTAATGCAAATCTATATTATGCGAATTATCAAAGTGAAACTTCAATTTTGACTGTAGAACAATTCTAAAAACAGTTAAGGATCTACATCTAAGTTTTATCTAGGAAATATTGACTTGTTTACTTCAATATTTCCTTGTACTTTGTTCTAGAATGACACTGATCAGGAGTAGTGATAGCAGCAAAATACTTGCATGTTGTCAAGTTCAATCAATGGGTACCAGCAAAGTGTTTTAGGACTATAATACTATATTGTGAGCAGTTGCACCATACCAGGGAAGTGTCTCGGAATGAAAAGGCGTAATACAACAGCAATAAAAGCAATCCATTTTCCAATCTCTCCCCTGCGTAGCCATGAAAATAAGTAGAATGATAATAAAAGGGAAATTTAATAATTAGAGAAAAATGATGGTACAAAATTGACAACAATAAAGCATGACACGGTGACAGGATAATCACCTGAAGACGGCGAAAATTAATGAAGGCAAGCTGAAGAAAATGTATGGAATGAGTAGTGCTGTGAGAATATTTGTCCTCCAGTTTGTACGATCCAAAATCAACAGATAACTGCAAACACGTTAAAATAATCAGCGAAGTCATAGTTAAACTACGAAATCTAACATCAAGTTAATTCAAAAGTGTGCTTGCTTATGAAGTCAGGATCCTCCCTGCTTGTGCAATTGGCTCTAGTAAAGTCTATTTCTATTTGGTTGTGCTATATTTGCTGTCTCACACAGCATTGACTTCCATGAAGAAAACACTGACTGGTGACATTTTGACACCAAAAGGTAAAATTTCAAGTGCATGTCTTATTGAAACTTAAATTGGACTATGTATTTTTATCTAAATACAACTTCTTTTATTGGAAAAAGAAAAAGTTAGGCTACACCGTGCACGTGCTTCATAATTCCTCGTGGGATAAAACAAAAATTACTATTTTAAGTAACCGCTATTCCGCTAACAATTCAAAGATATTGAGTGCGCTAACATTAGTAGAGCAGATAAGATGGTGGACCTCTTAGCTATAATAATATCTTGTCTGTCGAATGAACCTTATCCATTCATCATCATATTATAAGGGAAAAAGATACGAAAACAAAATTAATAAAAATATAAATAAAATAAGTCTTCGTATAACTATTTATATCCTTTCATGTATCAAGGTTAACATGAAACTATTCTCATCCGTAACTAACATCACAGAAAAACAGAGCAACAACTACGGGGAGAGAGATATGGGGTTAGACCTAGACCCAATCACAGTAACATCTCGATAAATTCATTGATTCCAGTTGCGCATGCTGGGCAAGCGACTGACATGATCCATAAAACAAGTAACACCTTATATGAGGCGCACGTGATGAAGGTCATTAATTACAAAATAAACGACCGCGAAGTTTGACATAGTTACAAAGAAATTAAAGGACGCCTACTTGGGTAAATAAAATTGCAAAATGGAAGAAATAAAGCATCACCTATGTATTCTGCAAATGTATACACGAAAGAAAATAGTTTGGTATGAGAGTAGAGTAAGAAGAGTACATACATGGCAGCAATGGCACAAATCAATCCGAAAAGAGAAGCTCCAAAGCCTAAGCCACCAAGTTTGATGGCATGATGGGCGAGTCTATTAGCAGCTAGACTTAGGTCCCTGAAATCAGAGTTGATCAATTGAACTGCTTCTTCTTGAAAATCCATTCTCTTCCACATTTTCTTCGGAACTCAGAACAAGCACAAGGGACCAATGATTACTATGCACTCTGATTTCGCAATCAAACAAACAGGGCATGAAATTCAAAACAAATATTAAGAGCAAAGGATCGATCTATATATGCATATGTTACAGGGTCCCTTGCGGGTAACGGAAAAGGAAAGGCCACGTGGAGACTAATGATTTGGCAATATGTAGGTGGATATGGATGTGGACAGCTGGTCTTGCTTTCTCTAAATTGTTTTTTGTAAGAAAAGTCCTGCAAGGCACAAGCAAGAAAATTCCGGTGTCTATATAAACTATATCTATTAGAGTATAATATTTTTTTGACTTAATTATGTTTTTAGTTTTTTAAATTTGAGAAATACATTTTTTTAGTCTCTTAAATTAAAAATTAATTTTTGTAGTTCCTCAAATTTTAAAAATTCTTTTTTTAGTTACTGAACGTTAACGCTGTTTGTAAATTGGCTTACGTAGCTAACAGGTGCAAACGGCGTTAGTGTTCAGGGATCAAAACAAAAAATTTTAAAATTTGAGAGATTAAAAAAGTTAATTTTTAATTTAAGAGACTAAAAAAATATATTTTTTAAATTTAGAGAACTAAAAATATAATTAAGCCCATTTTTATTTATATTATATCATTCATGTGTATGGTGTCATGTGAATACTTTCATATAAAGAAACACTGGGGAAAAAGAGGCTGTTTCTACCAGACTGCCACGTAGCAACACAAACCTTCCTCCTATCGTATGGGCCAATATGTCACATTCGGCCGACTCAATACCCGACTTTTCTTTTGGGCCATTTGGGTTTTTTTTTGGGGCATCCTTTGGGTTTGAATTGGTTTTATGACTTTCAAAATGGTAGGGTTCTCACACGCATTATCTTTTTAACAGCTCTCTTCTATGGAGTAAGAGATAATTTTCTTTTTTATCAACCAAAAATATTTTACTCATAAGGGAAGGATAAAGGGTATTTCAACCCTTTTATAGAGATAACATGAAATACAACCTTAAATGGATTTGTTAGTGTATACTTCTGTTAATGAATATTTGTTATATAGTTTGGTCAAAAAAAAATTAAAATCCTTTTTTTTTTTCAATTTCTAACTTTTTCGTTTACAGTGAATTTAACTTTTAAATTCCGCAATTTTTACAATAGGAAAAGAATAAAGAATAACGTGATAGAACGTACTGTACAAATGTAGATTGAAAAAATTCATGTTTTATTATTTTATTTTATTTTCAAAACATGCAAACGTGGGGCTAGATTGTGAATTGACAAGGTTACCTGCAATTTTATTATTTATTTGTAGGAAAAAAAAAAAAAGGAAACTTGCTAAGTAATCTCAGCCCTTCTGTGTTGTGCTGGTCAAGTGACAAGTGGCAGCTGCCGACAATGTATATATAATAATGCAAAATGAGTGGATTGTTATAAATTAAGTTAGAGAAGCTAATATTGATTACACAGACATGCTTTAGTTGATTAGACATGACAAGTGTAAGAAGGCGCCTAAGTCCTAAAGGAGGACATGACACCACCTATTATGTAATAATATATTTGGATGAAAATAAAAAAATAGAGAAAATATATAGTTAATGATCTTTTTTATTTAATAAAAGAAAAAGTTAAAAAAAGATAATGAAATTATAAAAATAAAAATTTAAATTTTTTTCCAATTTAAAATTCAAACTTTTCTCTTTAATCATTTTTTTCCTCCTACCAAGCATATTATAAATGTTTGTAAGAGATGTTTTACAGCATATTTGGAACTGTGGCATTGTGATAAGAAAACGAGTTCTTTTGTCATGGTAAAAATAAAACAACACTGAGTTGCCTCCAATTTTTTACGGTGATATCACGATTTTTGGTTGTTCACCACGCAACCGGTACACTTGATTCTCAGTCTCACCGTCTTGTTTCCTTTTTAAATAAATACAAATTAACAAATTGTCACCTGACACCTAAGAAAATTATCACTGTACAATCTATTTTTGGTGCAGTAATTGAAAGGGAAAAAAACATAAAAATACAATAAATAATAAATAATGTGATAAATAATATAGGGACTAAAAATATCTATTATTATTTTTTCTTCCTTTCTTTCTATCTTTTTTTTTATTTCTTTTTTTCTATCACACAAATCCATCCTAAAATAATATCGACATTGACTATTATCTCCTTTTTTTATTAGTCATTACTAGTTATATATGGACACTTTAATAATACAAACACTTTATTGACACTTATTTTTTCTCATTATCTATTCTTATTACTCATATTGCTTATTATATTATACTTATATTTATTTTTTCTTTTATCTCTTTTTCTCTCCAAATGTATACTAACATGTATGTGTGCATGAATATTTTTCATTAATCATAGACATTTAAAATATCAATATTTAATGATAACCATTAATGAAAATAAATAAACATCAATTGAGTATTTACAAGTTTAACCTGTATAAAATATCTACAAAAAAAAAAACCTTTGTAAAATAATTCAACAACTGCATTATTTTCTGGGATTGAAGTATGAAGAGTTGTAGTCCCATCAATCAACTCCTGATCAAGGTGATCCCGTTTGATAAATCTGTAGTGTGGTGACAAATTCCAAAATGGATTTTTTTATTCACCTACAAATAAAAAAAAAAAGGTATAAGATAATACAAAATTGATAAATACACAATGAAAATATATACCCATACTAACTCCCAACTTGTGCTTGTTGATCCATTTGAATTGATGTGTTAATTGGGGATGCAACCACAAAGGCACGATGCATCATCGTCGGCTCAATAGTAGCCATAGCATCAAAATCACCATCTACATTTGTGTCATCAAAACTTCCATCTAGAACCTGATCTTCATCAATATGATCATCATCCTCATCACTTACATTCATGGTCAAATCACCAGCCTCACAATTCAACTATTGAGATTCGTGAACATAATTCAACTCCTCAAATACACCAACTCTAGCATCAACAGAAATTTAAGGAGGAATGTCATTTGTCTCAACAGGCAATGACGAAGGGCTGGCATGATCAATGTCAACATATAACTCAATCATTCTCATCATAAATTGTTGTTCATAACCAATAACCATACAATCAACATATATCATCATCATATACTATAACACCAGTGTTCGGATTTTGAGAGACTAACAATCTAGAAGTCAAAGTAGATATTGTTTCATTACTACACAAATTCAATTTATCATGAATCTTGTTCTTTAAAATCTTATAAGTTATGTCACATTCAATTTTAGTGGTTCTCTTCTAACCTTCAAACATTAATCCTTATAGACCTTCAAATTTTCTACCATTTGAATAAATGAAAGTAATAATGGAACTCATTTTCTTGGATGCAAAATAATTTTACCAAACAAAAAAAAAACAAAACAAGCAACAAAGAACGAACACAGAACAACAAAATAAGCAAAGAGAAATAACAAATAAAGGCGCAAAAATTGCAAGTATAAGTACACGTATATAATCTAAAGGCACTTCTATATAAATGAGTTCCATTCATATTCAAATAGAGTGATCAAATCACTTGATTAAAATAGAATACAATTCTCTAGGCCAATTAAAATTGAATATCTAAAAAAACATCATCTCTGATTGCACGCAACACTGCATGTAAGCATGCATGGGAGATAACAAATGTAATGCACAATGAGTAGGTGCCTCTAAATAGGGGGGGGGAGGGGAGAGGGGGAGACAAGGGTGACACTTAAAAATTGGTGCCTTTGCTACAAAATTCCAAAACACAAGAGAGAAAGACACAAGTGACACCTACTTGTAATATACTTCCATATAGGACAGAAAAGAACAAGGAAGGCACCCAGTGACTTGGTGCCTATGCTAAAAGACAAAATTCAAATTCTTTGGCACCCAACAAATATGAACCTCTTATATATATGTCTCTGTGTGTCCAAAACAACCTACTTTAGTAAATATTTTTCTTTTAATAATATTTTGGTTAATAATTTTTTTATTTTCTAATTTTGTCAAAAAGCCCACATCACTACTGTTTAAAAAAAAAAAAAAGAGGCCATCGATCATTGTTGCCCTCAAGACTAATCCTTCGTACAACGATTTAAAATCTATATTTATTATCGTATCACTTTCTCTAGCTGTGGTGCCGAGGTGTCAGGTGGTTGACAGTGAGGCGGACTGGTAGAGGGCCATGTGGATGTGGTGACACCATAATGTTATCGAGTATACATGTCAACCTGCAAAGATGGGTTTATCTTAATTTTTATTTAATTAAAAATTTTAATATAATCATTTATTTAGATTTAAATTTAACCTGTATGAAACGAGATTAAATTAACTCGATTTGTTAACATAAGTCTTAACATTATATAAGTTTAATCACAAAATTAAAAAAATATATTAAATTAAAATTAAGATATATTTTAAAGTCTATATTTTAAAATAAATTATATCAATATAAATATAATATTATGTTATATAAATATATTTATTAAGTTAAGAAACTTTATTATTAACATATAATTATTAAAAAATATAAGATATTAAGTTAGGTCAAAATGATCAAAAGTATAATTTAAATCCGTTTTCAAAATACATTAAGTTCCATTTTTAAAACTTAATACTATTAAAATTAGTTTTGAACGAAGTTAATTGGACAAGACAGATGATGAATACCCCTAGTGTGGATTGTGGTAGATCTAGAGCTCAATGCTAAAAGAAGTATTTATTTATGGTTTGTCATTTAGTTAGTTTCCCTTAGTACAAACTTTTTAATGAGAATAAAAATGAAATATATTATATTAAAAATATGATATATTAACAGCATTATTTGTTAGAGAATATATTATATTATTAATATAGATCTGTAATACTTATATTAATAATTTAATTGCTTGTAGATAAAATTTATACTAGGAAAAAATTAAATGACAAATCATTAATAAATGTTTATTTCTAGCGTGCAAAGGAGATGATTCATCCAAATTTGCGGGTTAAGTTCACACAATATATAATATTAATATAAATAATATGAGTCTGTATTGATAATAAATATATTATATTAATAATATGATGTACTAATCATGTATATCTTACGTAATAACAGAATTATTTATTAAATAATACATTATATTATTAATATAAACCTGAGATAATATTTATATTAATATTTTTTTAAAGCAAAATATGTACCAAAAAATTTAAATTTAAAGGAAAATCATTAATAAATGATTTTTTTTTTTCCTTTTATCGCGGCAACGATAGGGCCACTGATCCAGCATTGTGAGTTACGTTCATGATGAGCACGTGGAATTTGTGTCAAACATGCAGATTGGATGGCAAGGAGCATCACGTTTAGTTGCTCCATGCATGAACCTATCTTGTGAAACATCAGCCCAAATTGGTCTCAAATATGAGTAAAAGAGGGAAATTGTATTAGATTCTTAGCCTTTAGTGTGTTTGGTACAACATAAATTTCTCATACTCGAGAATCATGATTTTTGGATATCATGAATTTCAAGAATCATGATTTATAGGAATGACAAAAATGTATTTGGTTGGTCATAAATATTTTTAAGAATATTTATATTTGTTACTTGAGAATTAAAGATTTTTACGTTTATTTTTAATAAGACTTTCCTAGAAACTTTAATTATTTATCACATTAAATGAGTTAATAAAAGTAATGTGATATTTTTACCACACTAAAATTTTTCTTCAAATTCAGGAAAGTTAGATTCCCACCTTCTTCCATGAGAACAATTTTGTGAGAAACATAGATAAAAAAAGATTCCCAGAAAACAATATTTCCTGGAATTGTTATTTTTTAAATAATAAACTAAATATGAAAAACAAACATTCTCACCTTCAGATTCTTGAAAAACTAAAAACTTTTCTTATATCAAAAGTCCCCTTAACGTAAAACTTGTTGATATACTATTTCTATTTTTTTAAGTGTGTTTTAAGGTTTTTATAGATAAACTAATAAATATAATTTTTTTTGTTTTTTATAAAATAGTTTTAAAGTTTCTTATTATACCACCTTTTATTTCTACTTCATAATAAATGCAAACTAGTTATAAATGTGTAAATTAATTAAAAATTGAGTGAGAAGTAAGGATATAATTGACAAAAAAAAATTAATGTTATCTTAAACTTTGAAAATGACAAATAAATATAAACAAAATTTTTTAAAAAAATTGATACTTAAAAAGAATCAGAAAGAGTATTAAAAACGAATTACCCACAATAGATTTTGTGTTTATATTAGGCTTTTATTTAGAAGTAATGCATCGTATACCTTGATTACAATGTTAAGTGAACTAAAGTTGTTGCATTGTGGTTGAATGTAGTGTTAAATAAATAATGATTCTCATATTTTTTTTTTAACCAATGTAAGTAAAGAAATTAATTAAGAAGTGCATGATTAGGATTGCTAATTGGAATATTGTTTTTTGACAAGTGATGGACACCATGATTCAAAGTAGGATTAACATTATGTGCTTCCAAGAAACCAAATAGGTTGGGGGGAAAAAACTATGGAGCTAGACAATACAAGAATTAAGCTTTGGTACACATGGGAAGTTGGAAAAAAGAACAATTTGAGTATTATTGTGAACAATGATTGGAAGTAAAATTGTGAACAATGATTGGAACTAAAGTGTGGCGGATGTAAAAAGGATTGGAAACAGAATATTAGCCCTAAAATTAATGGTTGCATCAGAGACCATCAGTATAATAAATGTTTATGCACCACAAGTATGATCAAAGACACTTATGAAAGAAAAGTTTTGGAAAAAAATTGAAGGAGTTGCTTCACAGTGTCCCACGAGAAGAGAAGGTTCTCTTAGGCAAGGATCTAAATAGACATGTTGGTATTGAGATAAAGCAATTTATATGAGCTCATGATTACTTTGTTTTGGAGAACTAAATGAGGAAGGACAATGCATATATAGTTTCTTCTCTATGACTTATGGTTTCAAGATTATGAACTTGTTTTAAGAAGTGAGAGAAAAGTCTAGTCATTTATAAGAGTGGAAGCTCAAGGTTGCAAATTGATTTATTTTTTGGTAAAAAGTGTTGATAAAAGAGTTTGTAACGATTGCAAGGTAATTCTGGGAGAGAGGCTTTCTACACAACACAGCGTATTGATACATGATGTTCATTTTAAGAGGCATAAATAGAAAATTTGACAAGTTACACATTCAAGAATCAAGTGGTGGCAACTTAAAGGAGATAACACATTTAACATTTAAAAAGAAATTATTTGAGCAAGGTAATTGGAAATTACAAGGTAGTGCAAACCTCATACGGGACAAGATGTTTAAAAACAAAATAAGAAGGTTGTTATAGTAGTCCTAGATGAATCGAAAAGTCTCTTGGCCAAGGGATAAAGAATCTTAGTGGAGGAATGAAAGTGTACAGATAAGGTAAGAAACAAAAGAAAATGCTTTACAACCTTACATTGGTGTAATAATGTTGAAAAATGGGCATGATATCATAATGCTAGAATTGAAATGAGCAAAGTTGTGAGTGAGTATACTCTAAAGCTTTTGAATATTTTTACAAAGATCTCGAGACAAATATTGAAGATCATAAGATATATAACCTTGTTAAAAATAGAGAAAGGAAAACAAAGGATTTGGACCACAGTAAAATGTATTAAAGATGAAGATGAAGAAGGAAAAGTTTTGGTAACAGATTAAGACATTAAAGTGAGATGGGAAAATTTTCCGTATAAGTTTTTCAATGATGGACAAGGATTAACTTGTAATATGGAAGGACCAAAAATCCAAGAAGACGAACAAAATTTGGTTTACTACTATAAAATTCAAGTGAAAGAAGTAAAAAAGACCCTTAAGAGGATGGATAAGAGAAAATTATTCGTATTCCTATTAAAGTGCAAAAGTGTGGAGGAGAACAAGACTCACTAAGCTATTGAATGAGATTTTGAAATCTAAGAAAATGTTAAATAAGTGGAGAATGAACACTTTGGTTCCTATATTTAAGAACAAGAGAAATATTCTAAAGTATGTAAACTACGAAGATATAAAATTTATAAGTCACAATATAGGAGAAGGGTGATTGGGCGTAAATTAACATAAGAGGTGAGGAATGCATAAAATCAATTTGATTTTATGCTAGGAAAGTGTACATCAGCAATTGTATCTTTTATGGAGTTTGATAAAAAAGTTTCAGAACAACGAAAGAGACTTGGATATAATTTTCATTTGGAAAAGATAAATGTTAAGGTGTCAATCCCAGTATTGTGAAAGACTTTATAAAAGAAAGGTATTTATGTAACCAATATGCTACTATATTTTTCTTTTACTTGTACTATTTTTATTTCTTTTATCTTTGTTTACTTCTACTCCAAGTAGAGTTTTAGTGAAAGGAGATAATTAGCCGTAAAGTGACAAACATTAGAATCACCATCAAGAAAAAATTCGGATTTGGTGTCTCGTCAAGTTGATCGAACATGTTCAACTTGCTTATCACTTGCCTTATTAAATAAGCTACAATCATTTTAAAGTTCCACTAATCTAAGGTTGATCTGAGTGAATCAGAAAAGGACAACTCACACACACACATTCTTTATTCAGAAAACAAAAAAGGCAAACCTAATACACCGATTCAGAGGAAATTAAATTGTTAATTTGCCAACCAAAACACATAAGTAAAATTATAATGTACACACGTAATACATCTCACAAAAAGCACAAAGTGGAAATTCATCATGAGTGCTTCTGCCAGTGCACTTCCTGCCCGAAGTACCATTCTAGCGCGAAATAAAAAATATATTTACTTAATTTTAATTTACTCATAACACACAGAAAAAAAGATTTTAACTTTCAGCTAGGGCAGGTGATTATGACGATCAGAATGAGGAGGCCTTGGTGAGTGACTTGATGGTAACGTCGGGACCCAGTACAACTGGTTTAAAGTCGATCGTAAACGTGTCGTAGCGCAGGAAGAATTCCACCAAGTATAGCCTGCACAAGAGCACCACCAGATTCTTGGCGGGGCACTGTTTATTATCCGGTGTGGGGTCGTCCGTCTCGCGTCCGTTGGACCAGAACACGTGTCGCAACATCTTTTCCCCATCATGTCCAACGAACCTATCCGCCACGAACTGCTCGGCGTTCTCAAAGATCTTCGGATCCTTGGTAGCGAACGGCTGATATCCAAAGATCATCTCCCCCTTCTTGATCTCATAGGCCGCATCGTGGCTCTCCACCACCAGATCCTCCCTCGCCTTCGCGTACTGGTACGGCACAGCAGGCTCTATTCTCAGCGCTTCATACACCACAGATTTGGTCAAAGTCATCTTATCCAACGCACGGAGAGTGACCCCGCCTTCGTCCCTAACAACGGCCCTGATCTCCTCCGCGAGCTGTGTGTGCAAACCCTCGCCACCCAATCCGAGCCACTTGATTAGAATCGGAAACTGGTTCACTAACCCACCCTGCGCGTTGAACCCAAGCATGAAAACCAGGTTGTGGCACGCTTCGTCCCTCTTTATCCCCACGCGCTCCGCTTCGTCGAGCACCGCCGTGCCCGCGGAAGAGAAACCTTCGTAGAGTTTCTGGTAGCTTGACTTCACGGTCCACGCGGGGAAGGGAATCGTTCTGATCAGGAAATCTTCGACGTAGTTGAATATCTTCGGCAAGCCGAGGGTCGCGAGTGGAGCGAGCTGAGCCGCGAGCCAGGTTTGGACGAGCGTGGGGCCGTCGGAGCCGATTTTGGTCTCGGCGGGGTCCTTGTCGGTGAGGAGGCGGAAGAGGAAGTTGAACGTGGCGGAGCCCACGGAGGAGTTGAAGCTGGCCTTGCCGGATTTTCCGGCGAGCTTGTCTTCGAGGTCGGCGAAGTGCTCGGCGAGGTTGTTGCGGAAGAGGGGGAGGAAGGCGTCGTGTTTGGCGGCGAGGAGGTTGAGGTAGAAGCGCTTGAGGAGCGCGTGGGAGGGCTCGGCGGTGTCCTGGAAGGCGCACGCGCGGTAGCCGCCGGTGTAGGAGGTGGAGGGCATGAAGGTGCCGTCGAGGACGTCGCGCTTTTCGACTTTTGAGTTGTCGAAGAGGATGGGGAAGGAGACGCCGTCGAGGAGGGCGATGACTCTAGGGTTTGAGGAAATGAAGGGACCGGGCGGCATGTTGGTTCGGATGACGGTGGAGTTGTACTTTTGGATTCGGGTGGCGAAGTACTTGTCGCGTCCTTGGTGGTAGAAGTAGTCGTGTCTGTCGCTCATCGGTCCGAAGAAGGGGAGGCCGTAGCTTCCGGGGATTGGCTTCAGGGGAAGTTTGCTGTCGGAAGAAGCCATTGTTTGCTTTGCTCTGTCTTTGCTTCGGTGTAGTGAAGTTGTTTGTGGCAGGGGGGGAGAGAATAAATAACCTATGTCTGACCTGATTTGAAATGTCCATTATTACTTCTTTAAAACCTCCATCAGTATCAGTGAGCTGCGTGTGCAGCGTGGAGTGTGAACGCAATAATATATATATATATATATATATATATATAATATTGTTGATTTTTATTTTTGTTCTTCAAAAATATTTTGACTAGTTATAGTTTTTTATAAATTTTTCGTCTGTATTTTTAGTTTTTGTCATTAACTTTAACCTTTAAATGATAACGTGGATTCACATGGGTTGCAATGTGACAATTTTTTTATAAAAAATTTGATAGAAAATATAAATTATGAAAATGGTTTCTCATTTTATCACGATTACATTTTTAGTCCCAAAAAAAAGTCTGACCGGTTTTAGTCTTTCAAAATTTTTTCATTCATGTTTTTAGTCCCTTCGATTAACTTACACAGTTAAACTTTAATAATTAATCAATTAATTATTATTTACACTCATACAAGTTTTTTCCTCAAATTTTATTTTAACCAATAATTTATTAATTAATTATAGCTCAAAAGCTTATCACAACACTTCTCTTACCTCTTCATCCTATGCTTCGATAATTCAAGGTGTTCGTAATCTCTTATGAAAAGAGTAGTAATCTAACTTCCTTGATTATCCTTTACAAGTAATCTTCTTCTTCCTTTTTGCATTTTTGTTCTGAAATAATGTGTAAAATAATAATATGTGAAAATAATAATTGATTAATTATTAAAGTTTAACTGTGTAAGTTAACGGGAGGGACTAAAAACATGAATAACAAAATTTTGAGGGACGAAAATCGGTCAAACTTTTTTTTGGGGGACTAAAAACGTAAATTGTGATAAAATGAGAGAACATTTTTATAATATACATTTTTTATCAATTTTTTTAAAAAAAATTGCCACGTGGCTGCCACATCACCCTAGTAGTCCACGTGACAAGCCACGTGGTAGCCCATGTGGAGCCACGTTATCACTTAACGGTTAAAGTTAATAGCAGAGACTAAAAACACGAACAAAAAATTTATGAGGGACTATGACCGGTCAAAATATTTTTGAGTGACTAAAAACAAAAATCGACAAAAAATGAGGGACCAAAAACATAATTAACCCATATATATATATATATTATACAACAATGGATGGTTTGGAAAATTATTGGGTGATTTTGAATTATTATAGTTTTTATTAATTTTTATATAATGACTTTAATGGTTATGTATTATTAGTGTAAAAAGTTTTATATTGTCATTCACTCACAAATCACTATTAATATGATTTTTAAAATATTTATTATAAAAATCAACAAACTTACAATAAATGGTAACATGTAATTAGATGACAATAGAAAATTATTTTACATTAGTAGTGTATGACTATTAAACTCTTATATAATATTTAATAATTTTTTTTTCATAAATTATAAATTTAAATATGTATTATATACATATTAATTGAGACACACTTAATAGTTTTGGAATATTTAATAATTTTTAACGTACATGATACATCCTCCATTAATAGAAAATTTGTTTGCCCAGCGAAGCAACCCTAACGTTGGACTGTTCATGATTTCATGATGCTTTACTCTTATTATTTAAACTGTACTGTCTGTACATATGAGGGCACGTGCGATGCATTACATAGGAAAGCAATACATTCACTATTCTCTATGCATAAATTTTCGTATGATTTTTTAAAATAAATATTTTATTTTATTTTTGCTAAAACTTGTTATTCATTATTAGTGTGTAATAAATTATACTAAAGCAAAACTGAAAAATTATTTTTCCACTATAAATTTGATTAGTCAGTAGTCACCACTTTGACTTGATTATTCTGTCAACTAGTATCGTTGCCATAGATTACTTCATGATATCTAATGTGGATTTGGAAATTGGAATTGCATGAAACAGAGACGTCTGTAATATAGGGGGAAAAATCGTACCTTCAGAGGCATACACGAAGAAAAAGAAGAGAGAAATAGAAAAATAAAAAGTAAATAATTATGATGACTAAGACAAATAGAAAAATATATAAGATAAGGTAGATGAAGCAACGAATATGAAGACACTAGGCAAATTGAACTATTTGGAGTCTTTTTGTAAATATTTTATTAAAATGAGATTTTTGAAATAAATTATTGGTATGGAGTTGTTTTAACTGTTGACCAGTCAAACTCATTATTTTGACTAGTAAAATATTATACACGTCAGTTTTTTTTTTTCTATTTTGTTAAATTTATACGTGTGATGCTGCATGTAACCTGCTAATCAGAATAGCAACATATTAAAATTGTTGGTCAAAATAGCGGGTTTAACTAACAGCTAATGTGACAACTAAAGATGGCAATGTCAATAGCGAAATTATGTGAGAGTGACATGTTGCACTATCCTGCTAATGTAGTTAGCAAAACTAGCGAATTTATAACAGTAACAGCTTGAGTGATTGAAACAATTTCTAATAGGGGTAGTAGGGTAGCAGTGTGCGATCAAATCACCTGTAACTTGCAAGTTGTAGTAGCGGGTTTAATGGGGAGCTGTCATGTGTAATTATGGCTTGTATGGTGTTAATCGCAGTAGTAGGTTTTAGAGGAGCAATGTGCGATCAAATCACCTGCCAGGTGCATGTTGTAGTAGCGGGTTTAATGGGGAGCTGCCACGTGTAATTATGGCTTGTATGGTGCAAGTTGCAGCAGTTGGTTTAATGGGGAGCTACTACTAGTTGTATGCTGTTACTTGCATTTGCGGGTTTCAAAGGAAAACGGTACCAAAAAAAATCAACCTTTTGAGCGAGTTTGCAATAAGAGAGCAGTGTTACGTTAAATCACTTGCAACGTGCAAGTTGCTGCAGCGAGTTTTAGGAGGAAAATAGTAAAAAAATAATTTTTTTTGCACTTTAAATTGTACCCCACCACACCCCACCAAAAACTACAAGACCGCAATTGTTCTCCACTCTCTACTTTATACTCTCTCTGTTGGTATTTTTGCATATATATTTGAAGTTAATTGTTTATGTATATTTTTCTATTTAAATAATTATTTATTTATGAAGATTAGTTTGTTAACTTATTTTTTTTTTTTGTGAAATAATTTATAATTTGTATTTTTTTTTTATTTATTTGTTATTATGTAAACTTTTATGTTATATAATATACTGTAATTCTTTTATTAATTATATGTATTATTGCATAGTTAAGTGATTAATGTGTACATTACTAATTAATTTAATTTTGTTTAATAAAGAAATTTTTTCGTAATTAAATTAATTATACTTTTGTTTAATAAAGAATTTTTTCCATAATTAATTTAATTTTGATAATTTTCTATGTTGATTTTAATAGAAAATTTTTATTTGCATTAATATAAATTTGAAATTAATTACGTTAATTAATATTTTCATACATTTATTTTTTATATTTGTAATATAGCCATATCTATTTTATGTTTAGGTATATATATGGTTATTATTTAATTTTAATGATGACAATAATTATATTTATTTTTAATATGACCGTGTATATGTTATTTATTTTATGTGTTAGGGAATTATATATGGCTATATATATTTTATTCTAAATAATATACAACATAATATTCCTAAACCATTCCGTAAAGAATTATGTAGAACCTATTATTTATTACATGCAAATTTTAATATGACTGTGTGTATGTGTGTGTATATATAATGTAGTAATTTATATTTATTAATGATATTATTATTAATATTATGCACTATGGTAATTCAAAAAAATTTCTTGAGCATATATTTTATGTATTTTGGTTATTTTAATAATTGATTAGTTATATTCATAATTTATATTTTTTAAAATTTTATGGTGATTTGACCACACACTGCTCCTTTGAAACCCGCTATTGTGACTAACACCATACAAGCCATAATTACACGTGGCAACTCCCCATTAGACCGGCCACTGCAACTTGCAAGTTGCAAGTGATTTGATCGCACACTGCTGCCCTACTACAACTAGCAAATCCTTATTAGAAATTGTTTTAGTTGCTCAAGTTGTTACTGTTATAAATGTTAAGACAAAGAACGAATTTATGACCCTAATTTATTTTGATAATAACAAATAGTCTTTTTGAACAATCGTCTGATTACTCATTTATATAGCACATATTCGCCATCATCTGTCCATGTGTTCATATATCGTCTTTCTTTTTCTTTAAAGATTTAATAACTAACTCCATTCAGACGATGCTTTACTAATCTGTGCTCTGAAGTTTTTTAAAAGCATAAATCACCTCGAAAGAAAAAAAGTCTACGTACCTATCCTAGAGAAAAGTCTACTTTACGCATAAAAGAAGGAATTTGTGTGCAGATGTCAGTACAAAAAGCAAATATGTCCATTGTTACAAGATTGAGTACGAGAAAGACTAGATAAGTGGACTGTTTTATCTTATCAGAATAACTAGTTGGTAAAATGACATTAAATGCTGCATTTAATACTTCAATGATTCTTTTCTACCTTTACAACACGAGACGAAGGATGTCTCCTGTAGCACTCACAACAGACACTTTTTCTAGGAGAACACTATAAATAAAAGAAGAGACCCCAGTCTCAAATGCTGATAGATTTTGATAGTGCATGGAACTATTGAAAAATTCTCTCTCAACTTGTAATATATGAATACATTGCTTGTCCACGCATTTCCTGAACTTCATTGTATATTCGTCTGATAAGACGTTAGATAAAGTGAGATAATTCATAATCAACCATTTCTCTAAGAAATTGGTAGAAGCTGGAAAGGCTTTGATTCAAATAATACTTGGGTTTTTACTTGGAGAGACAAGTTAAAGACTACTTGAGTTGAGCCGAAAGAGGCTTGGTTAAAAGAATACTTGTAACTTGTTTAAGTTAGTGGGATTTGGTTGTTGCCAATTAGGGATGTCAATGGGGCGGGGGGTAGTAGCTACTCACTACCCATCTCACCGGATAAAATTCGTACTCGTGTCTGCCCCATTACCCGTGTGAGTATCCATTCCACGGGTATCCATGGATATCAACAGATATTTTTAAAAAATAAATAAAATAAAAAAATAACAAATTTATTTTGTGTATTGTGGACAATTATAAAGTGCTGCAAATATTACTTTGAATTTATAAATTAAAGAGTTATTGTTTAAAATAATCACGTTGAACATAAATTTTAATTATTCTAACAATTTTTCTAAAAAAAATATAGTTTAAATGCTCACAAATTTATGTTCCTTTTCTCTTGTAATATAGTTGTATAATATTTCTCTCATAATGAACAATCATTTTGAAAATTTTGAAAAAATTTATGTAATTTTATCTATATTAATATATAAGGGTATTTAAGTAAATATATAATTGCGGGTAGCAGGTATCAGTGGGTACGGGTACCA
The DNA here is from genome assembly GCA_004329165.1 of Spatholobus suberectus. NCBI lineage: Eukaryota > Viridiplantae > Streptophyta > Magnoliopsida > Fabales > Fabaceae > Spatholobus > Spatholobus suberectus. The sequence goes on along the minus strand of CM014731.1, from coordinate 82,171,206 downwards.
TGATACCCATACCCTCCCCGTTAATAAACGGATAGCGGATATACCCTATTTAGAGTATCCATGAGTACCCATTTAAAGTACCCGATTTTTTACCCGTGACGGATTTTATCTGCGGGCGCAAGTTTTTTTGCCATCCCTATTGCCAATAACTAGACGTAGTCTCTGGGGTAAGACGAACCAGTATAATCTCTTTGTGTTTCTCTGGTTTGCATTTTTCTTTCGTCTTTATTTAAAAATATTTTGTTTAACCCTTCAGACGAAATGTTCTTAAAAAGGTTTTTGTGAAAATTTGGTATAACACAATTCAATCCTCCTTCTTATGTTATTTTAGTTTTTTACAAAATTCGCTAGTTGTGCTAGCTACATTAGCAAAATAGTGCGACGTGTCACTCTCACATAATTTCACTACTGATACCGCCATCTTTAGTTGCCACATCAGCTGTCAGTTAAACTCGCTATTTTGACCAATAATTTTAATATGTTGCTAGTTTGATTAGTGAGTTACATGTGGCATCACACGTGTAAATTTTTTAAAAATTAAATAAAAAAGCTGACGTGTACAATATCTCATTAGTCAAAGTAGCAAGTTTGACTGGTTAACGATTAAAACAACCCCATGCTAATAATTTGTTTAAAAGAACTTCATTTTGATAAAATGTTTGCAAAAGGACCCGAAATAAGTCAATTAGCCAAAGACAGTTTGGTTTTCAAAGTTTTTGCCTATCAATGGCCGTAGGACGCTAGCGTTTAAGTGTGTCTTTGTTTTCACCATTTTTCACTTTCTAAAGCATATCCAATATGAATCTTACTCTCTCGTATCATTCATGTTCAGGCGAATTCTAGCGTGGGCTATAGAATCAAGTCTCCCACAGTGGGAGGTCTGTCATGGGTCGTTAGATGTCACCTAGTTTCAAATGAATGGATGAGATTAAAAAAGGTATATCAAATGACAATGGTAATTAATACCTACTAGATAAAAATCAAAATTATAGTATAATACACATGTATTAGTGACATTTGTTTTTTTTTTAAATCAAAAATCCACTGTGGTTATAATTAACGTTGGTGGTATAATCGTAAAAGGACCCATACCCCTCTGTTCTTAACACAATCAAAAATGCCCAATGCTGGTGCCCTAATAATGTCGAAAGCCTATGCCTAGTAGTTCATGGTTGCATTGTGGAAGGTATCAGTCCTTTAAGACGCGTCAAAATCGAATCAAAGCATTGTCGAAGGTGGCACTGGTGTGAGTAGTGTGGGTTTAAAATCGTAACTACGTGGAAGGTAGTATTGGTCTTAGTTGCGACTTCTTTGGGAGACATAGTGAACGAAGTAACAGTAAGGAGCAGTGTTTTAAAACTCGGACTGGTTATCGACTCAGTCAGGGCACAAGATCACTGGGTCAATGGTCGAACCGCATGACCTACCTCTATTAAAAAAATTAAAAATATTCATAGCATACAAATTTGATACCTGTAAAATTTTATACCATGCTTTAAAAAAATTCCCAAAAAAATGACAATACAAATTAACATAAATCCACAAGAGCATTCTTCAAATTCATATCTATTGACATTGATCAGCCCATGAGTTCTAAAGTCTAAACAAAACAAATTCTTAAGAAGCAACAAACTCACATAAGTTACAAATTTTCAATGACATATGAGTTCAAACAAGTGACAAACTCACATAACAAAGTCCAAAAATAAGTTCTAAACATAATTAAACAAGAAGTTCCAAACAAGTCCAAAAGCTATTTATGCCTAAGGAGTAAAAGTTGGGCCAACTTCAAGCACTCCTTCTTCATCAAAGAATTCAGAACCTTCCCAGCAGCTTCCTCAACATTGCTTTCATTTAGATTCATGTTTTCCATGGTATTGTCTTGTGCATCTTCATCCTCAACTATAAGAACCTACAACTATAATACAACCACAAGCATACCAACAATATTAAGAACCTATCATCTCAAACAAAAATCAATAGCTCCTGCACACTTTATACAATCATAGGCAATATGCACATCAACAATGTAATTAAGAACCTGCACTAGCCACTTCACTTAAAAAAGATACAATTTTATTCCATTCTATCAATGCAGCAAGATGCAATGAAATATACAGAGAATATGCTCCAAAGTCCAAACACAAAGTATTCGTATGATATAGCACATATTCGGATATTCCACACAACATAATTACAGCTCTAAACACAAACTATTGATATCATCTCTAGGTTCAAAGGAACCAATTTGAAGCATATCAAACAAAGGGACTGCAAATAGAATTATATCTAGGACAACCACAAACTTATAATCAGGGAACAACAAGAGCAAGTAAGTATGGATAGAGAGAATCAACCTCCATACAAAGAAACTAGTGTCAAACAGAAATAGAGAGTGTGCAGCCGCGCAAGGAACAGAGCCGCGCAAGCCTTGCGGAATAGGGAAAATGAGGAACAGAGTCGCGCACGACGACTGGATGACCTGTTGTAGGGCGACTAGACGACTACTTCGGACCAGCGACGGCGGCACGAGGCGACGCGGCACGACGCGACGGTCACTTACTTTCACGGCCTCACAGAGAAAAGGAGGGACAAAGCCGCGCAAGCCTTGCAGAATAGGGAAAATGAGGAACAGAGCTGCGCACGACTTTGGACCGGAGACGACTGACTTCGGACCGGCGACGGCGACGAGTCACTCACTTTCACGGCCTCACAGTCACGGCGGGAGCCGAGAGCATAGGTCCCTTAGGTTTTCGTTTTTGTCACTTGGTGTTCAGCACTTCAGCTTCGTTTCAGTCTGAAGAGAAGAAGGATGGGTATCCTGGATCTGAAGCCAACAACGATGTCGTTTGCTTGTTTTTTCAAAAAAATAATCATTTTGCATTAGACCGGCCCAAGTTAACAAAAACCGCGAGTCATGGTTGGACTGTAAACCCAGCTGGTTCATACTGGTTCAAATCGAGTCAGGAAGCACAACCGATCTAACTATAGACTCGAACTGGTTAGACCACCGGTTTCCTGATTTGATCAGGCCGATCTGATCTAGTTCTTAAAACACTGATAAGGAGGACAGGAGGTTACTGTTGAAGTATCACATGTCATATGTATTTTAATGTTAAATGTTGTGGCAAAAGGAGTGAAAATTGGTGAGGTCGGTATGAGAGTTTAATTTGCGATTTTTGATGGGACAAGCTCACTAACAATGTTAAAGTACCCAATAATTTCAGGCTGTCGTGTGTATAAAATTGTTATTGATTATTGATGTCGAGGTTGCTGGGGGATCTTCGCCGTCCACTACTGTCCCTTACATTTCAAGCTTATTTTATTTGTTCACCTTTCATGGGTTATGTTCAACAGTTGGAGATTCCTTTCCTCTCAAGAACGATATAATTCAAGGGAGAATTATAATGTAAATTTGATACAGGAATAAAAAAACAACAGAGGAAGAAGAATAGCAGGAAATAGCAATTCTTTTGTATCATATCCTTTCTTCTCATAATAAATTATTGGCTTAATTGTATTTTGTGTTATCCAAGTTTTATTATTTTGAAGATTTTGTCACCGTGTTTTTTTTCTCTCATATTTTGTCACTTTATTTTTGAAATCTTACAAATTTTATCCAATCATCAATTGTTCATTAAATAAAAATTAACAAGATTGGACAAAATTCTTAAGATTTCAAAAATAAGGTGGCAAAGTACGAGAAAAAAAAATACGGTGACAAAATTTGTAAAATAATGAAACTTGAGTGACATAAAGTGCAATTAAGCCTAATTTTTTTAATAAAATTAAATAAAAAGTGGATACAAAAGGTTGTAGGAGTAATTGTTAGCCAATGAGAGAACTCATAAAAACGTTGAACTCAACAAAAAAATTACAAGTCAGTCTGATGGAACCAACCATGCGTATATTATGAGTGTATATTTAATGAGTTGTCTCAGGTATGTAATGAAGTTGTTCGTCATAAGTATACTTGTTTTGGACAATATTATATATGATCATATTTCCATATATCTTTGTTATGTGAAAGTGTATAATTGAAATTTCATTGATTGGTATATTTGCTCTTCTATTTTGAATTTTGCTTGAGCATTTCAAGGGAGAAGAAATGTGGGTTGAAACTTAATGAAACAGGTGTATGCACATATAATTAGCTAAATGGTTGGGGTTCTTCTCATTATTATAATGAAAACTCAAGTCTTATATATCTTAATCTTCAACAAGAGTTATGTTATTGTTATCTTTCCAGAAACTGAACAGTAGAAAAAAAGAAAGTCAGTTTGCTAATTTTTTCCTTGCTTTTCTCCCCTCTATATCCTATGTTTTATGCTGATCTAAGTATGTCTTACTGTGCTAAAGAGACAAGCCAATGAAGTTCTATCAGAGCTTGGATTGATGAAGAATCAACAGGATTTGGGGACTGTTTCGTGTGTTTCAATTAGTATTATTACTTAATGAATTAATTGTTATCCAACTGCAAAGTTTAGTAGCTAATTACTGAATTAATCAGTATTATTACTTAATTAATTAATTGTGACCTTACAATCTTCTTCTCTTTTTTTATTCCTGTATCAAATTTACATTATAAAATACCAACTGTGATTATCAAATTAGGCAATTAGCAACAAAAGGATAATGCATTAAATTTACACTATAATGAGTAATGAGTAAAAAGATCATTCTAGCACTATCAATGTTGGGATGCATTCTGTCAATTTTTAATTGCCCAAAAAGCTGATATTTCCAGCCACACTAATATCCATGGTTCTAGAGCTCTCCATCATGTCCATCGTCATCGATTTTTGCCGCATGTGATACACTGCATGAATATAGCCATTTCTAGTCATCTCCATATACTATGAATTTAATATAAATGAATTTTGAGACTTCAGAAGCCGAAATGAAAATTCTAAGTAAAGATTTAAAGCTAGTAATGAGAGTGTCAAAAACATCATTTCTTTCATTATAATCTGAAAATCGATAATACAATGTTCAAAATTAGTTTAGACCTTAGAAATTGAAGAGAAAAGAGAAATATGTTTACCATCACTAACAAGCTTGTTTACATTAAAATGTATAAAAGTGTAGCACATGTTAAGCTCTCAAAGGGAGTGTAACTTTTAAAATATGAGGAGAGGACATGATAATTTAAGCATCTCTCAAAGGATGAGAATGTATTTTACTCTCTGAAATTTGATTTTAATGTCCATTGGCAGGTCGTTGTAGTTTATCCTACAATTACCTCGTTTGACGGCAATGTTTACTCAAATCTTGACAACGAACTTGCTCACATCTCCCACGTGAACAAATTATTTTTTGATCAATTCAACCGATTGCAAGATTGGCATCATTTGAAAAATAAATAAAAAATAAAAAAATCATCATGGCCATATAATGCAGATGAACATATGTACATTAAATGCTGAAAAATCAGAACATGAAAATTCACTTCATCCTCTGTTTCTTCAAGTAATCTGGTCATAGTGCATAGATGGTTAGGTGTACAAATGCAGTATTCAAATTTTAATAATCACTTGTTGCAAAAGATAAAGGCAAAGCTTTGATGCCATAAGTATTCCAAACTGCAACCACAAGGATTCAACAAGAACAAACTCTCTAGATACGAATAAAGAAAATTAAGATACAAGTTAAAGAATCCCTCATTATATATAATTACCCGAGGCACAAAGAATAAAGAAAATTAACATTAGTATCGAAAAAAAAATAAAATTAACGTTGTTCTACTGATCTTTATTTGCTATCGACATTGTTTGGGCACCAACAAGGAGGAATTTTTGATTGTGTCAACAGCAAGGTGGTACGAGTCTTTTACGATTTTACCATCAACCTGTGGAATACGGAATAATTATGATTTTTCTCTAATGCTTTGTTTGAATAAAGAAAAAAAGTAGAGAATATATAAGTAGAAAAGAAAGAAGTAAGAGAAGAGAGAGAATGAGTAAAGAATAAGTATATTTTTAAGGTATTTAAATTAAAAGAAATATGAGACAAATAAAAGAGAAAAAAAATTAAATATGTATTATAAAGACATATTTATCTTTATTAATATATTTGTATAGTTCAAAATTAAAGGGTAAATAAGTTATTTTAATTTTTTATTGGGTTTCACAATTTTTTTTGTTATTTTTTTTCAAAATTTCTTTACTTATAAGGAAAAAAATTTTTGTGTGGATCTCACCTATATTTTTTCTCTTCTCCCATTTTTTTTCTTTTCTAAACAATCAAAAACTTTATTCTCTCATACATTTCTTCTTCACATATTTCTTTTTTTCAAAATCTCCTCAACGAAGGGTAACAGATATTAATGACCACTGTCATCCGGTATACCTTTTTTAATCTCATCCATTCATTTGAAACCGTGACATCTAACGGCCCATATCAGTCTTCCCACGGTGGGAGACTTCTTTTGCTAGCCAAAGCTAGAATCCGCTTCATTCGGATCGACCTCGGTAGAACCCCACCTCAGGTAAACGTTTATGGTGGACATGTGATATGGGACGCTTTATATGTCTATTTTTGGAAAGTAAAAATAATACTATTCAAAACGAAACATGTTCGATTCCATTGTTTGCATCAATAATTGATATGAATAGATATTTAATGAGACTCAATTTGAATAGTTAATGGCCAGTGATTTAAAATGAAATAAGATAAATCGTATTGAAGTAAAATAAAATAAAATAAAGCTATAATGTTATTGTTTGAATTTCTTATATTAAAATAAAAAATGATTGATAGAGAAACATAATATAAAATAAATTCAAGAGTATAAATTTTTGCAAGATACTCTCCTAATAAATAAAAAGTACTCTTTCGAGTTAGAGTATTTTTTTAACTCAAAGTTTATATATTTTTTAATAGAAATTAAGGTGCATTTAGGTAAATAGAATAATTAAGTAATTGCTCAATAAATTTTTATCTGTGAAGGCTTATGTCATAAATTTAATCATGAAACTTATTAGAATAAACTAAAAAATATTTTAATAAGTTTCGCGAAAAAAATTATTTAAAAATAAGTTGATTACAATAGTGTATGAGAATCACAACATATTCTCACTAGCTCAAATATTTTATAACCACATATTTAATTAGATAAAAAAAATTAAGTATTTTTTAAAGTACATGTATTGTTTATAGGATAAAGTGAATAATTCTAATAATTGTTACTTCAGGAAAAAAAATCATATTTTAAAAAATAATTGTTTACAGTAAAAAGTCATCATATGTGAAACCCGAAGATAAAAAGTTCTACTTGCTACTCAATAAAAGTACAAAAAGATAGATAAAATAGAGTACTTTATCAAAATATACGTGTCAAAGTGGAAAATGCATTTAATGTAATATTTAATGCTTTCACATCATATTGAGCTTAAGCTTCAACGTACTTTTCAATCTTTGCTATATAAGTCACAATAGTTAACACGTTATAGAAAATGAACAATATAGAGCAATCAACAAAGAATAAGAGAGAACTTGCATTTACTTAGCCACATTTATTTTTGTTGGAACATTCTTTATAAACCTTATACATGCTTTAAGCACATAGGCTATCCTTCATTTCTTGTTAAGCTTATTGTACAATAACCTATGGTTACCTAGGTTAGAACTTGACCTTAAAGATATTTTAGTGCCTAGATAGGCAAAAAATAAAATAAAAAAAATTGGTTAGTGTTTGGAGAGGCAAGTGTTAAATAATATTTGATTTTAGGCATGAACAGACTTGCTTAAAAGAGTACCAATGCAGAGTGCCTGGAGTGGTAAAACGAAAGAATACTTGTTAGAAGCCCAAAATGGTTTAGAGAAAAGAATACTTATAACAATCTAGAACTTGGTTCTTGTAAATCTGCGAGTTAGTGATATTTTTGGTTGTAGCCAAGGATTAGACATAGTCTCAAGCTATGAGATGACCAGTATAAATCTTTGCGTTTATTCTCTTTCCCTTACTATATTTGTCTTTATTAATGTTAAGGAAGTTGAACGCATAACAAAAATGTTTTTGTGTTTTTAACTCAGCGCTTAACTAGATGCGTTTTTCCACTTAGGACAATACATTTGTCTTTTCTCATTATGTTTCTAAAAAGATTTGCAATTTTTTTTAGAAACACTATTCAACTCCTCTTATTGTATTTCCTTGTGTAGTCATAATATTAAAAATATACTTGTATTTATGTAGGACTGTCATAAGTTAAAGGTGGACACTCACAGATGAAAAATCATGGACTTCTACATGGAAAACGAGCAGATGGTGACCATGGTGCAAATGTCTGGGTTGTTGCCCATTCTACAAGCATGTTACTGCATAGTGGAAAGGCGCATCTTGTCTGCTTCAGCTAAGCAGTGGCAGACGGACACTAGTTCCTTCCACCTCCCAATTAGGGAGATGGCCATCACTTTAGATGATGAGACATCTCTTTGACATTTACCAAACTTTAGGGAGTTGTGTTAATTCTCATCCTTAGTCAGAGACAATGACTCCTTGCTCTTGGTGGAGCTCATCAAGTCACCATGTTGAAGGCACTCACAGATATGATCACAACTCAATGAGCACACTTGCGATTGAGTTGGCTACGAGATTTGTATAAGGCACACATTCGGGATTGATGCTTCGATTGTGCAACAAGAGCTTTTCTCTTACATTTAGTGGGTTGCACCATCTTTGTTAACAAGTGTGTTACATATGTTGATGTGCCATTCTTGGAACTTTTCTGCATCCTCTAAACATAGGATAGGTGTGCATGGGGTGTCTCTGTGCTAGCATACCTATATGATTAGCTTGATGATGCTAGTACGCATCAAATGCACCAACTAGCAAGATATATGACTTTTCTATAGGTACAAAATTTGTATTTTATTTTCATAAGCTTTGTTGCTTTCTTTATTATTCTCACACTCAAGTGCTACCATTCATTTTACTACCCCTGTCTTTTTTTTTTTTTTATGTTTCATTTTTGTTATATTTGTGACACCTTTTACCCCGAAAACATCTATTAATTAAGTTTGTTACGAAAATAGGAAATCGTAATTTATGGAATGATAAAAAAATACATAGGTTTTTAAATTCCTTTCACACGGTAAAGAACATCACATCGACTCATTCATCTCAATAAAGTCTCATAAATTATCATAAAATGTTGTTTCACAATATTCATATAATTTATGAATAAAACCAATATAAAACGTAATTTATAAAAACTCAAACAGTATCCACTGATAAAAACTAGCCCCGATGTCACACCTATCAAAGCTATACAAGTCTCAACCAAAACAAACTAAAATAAAACAATGAAATAAGGCTAGTGCCTTCACTCTTCTGCAAAACTTCACTTATACGCCAAATTCACATAGGGAAAAACACAAGGAAACAATAGAGAGTGAGACAAATCTCACATCATGCTCAAAGTATAATAATAGAAATAGGTAAATCATACACACACACACTTCAAACAACAAAATACAAACACACCTGATAAAAGAATGCTCATGCAAATGCAATGTTCCTCAATTTCTACTCCATATGCATATGGTACCAATCCTAACTCAGGAAAATAGTCTAGGAATATGTGCTAGCCATAAGGAAACGTCATTAGCGTACTGATGCCTTCGACTTAACACTCTACACTAGATTGATATTCTCTGGTGACTAGTTAGGGTTACCTAGCTTTCGAAGTACGCCCTGATTCCATGAGTCATTGGGTTTCCACACCAAGTATAATCACTTCCAAGACCGAGTTAAACAACCCTTCAGGGTTTCTACCATCCAAATTCATATATACTTTCGGCCAACACAATCATCTCAAATGTTATGATGCATGTCTTATACATATAATGGACACAAGTGTCCCTTTAGACCTTTTATCTACAAATAAGTTAGTTCCATCCTCGCCTCTCACAGGCTAGGTTCCTCACAAACGAGATATCACCCGAGCCCATTTTCGCCTCTCAAAGGCTAGGTCACTCATCACAATAATATCAAGTCATATCATACACTTCATAGCATAATGTCACAAGTCACAATCACCATACAAGTAAACTAATTTTAAATGCTTATTATGACTTAATATTTGGCTTAATTTAATGTTTATAGGACTTCATATTGGTGTCCTAGATGAATTTTGCATGTTTGGATTCAATTGGACTTTAATAAAAATCTTAATTAATTTTCGCATTCTTATGGGTTTTGACCTTTTGTCCTGTTTGGGTCATAACTTGAGCCATAGAGATGCGTTTGAGGTAATTTTGGTGTTTATGCAAAGATAAAACAAAAATATACAACTTTCATGAATAAGTCGTGAGCTGATTTGGCCTAAATCATGGACAAAAATTGACTTAATTTTAAACACGTTTCTCACTGACAGCCAGAGATAGGTGTTGTATTTTGGGCATATCTTGAGTTTTACATATTATTTTTGAGTGATTCCAACGCCATTAGTTAGCTAACATCTAGGGATACAATTCTTATGTAGACCACGAAGCCTAATTTGATCGTTTTCATACTCATTTTTGAGCATTAATTTGACATACGATGTTAGGGAGGTAAGCACGAACATGCTCATCACTTGACAAATTGCAAAATCATAATTTCAAACATGGAGGCTTTCTAAGGCCTCCCTAAACTACCAGAACTCCTGTATGGTTGTATCCTATTATCTTAATGCCCACTCTTCTCCAAAAGAGGGGTTTTCTATCAATCTAGATCATTCTCATTTAAGCCTAATCCTTTAATTCCTTATCCAAAATAGGGAAAAAGCCTCAAGTTAACCTAAACCCTCACAATAATCTCATTCTACCCTCAAACAGTCATAGGTTCAAGCAATTCATATCAAATTTATCTTAAGGAAAACCAATATAACCACACATTTATGTGATACACATGAAGAGTAATAATTACAATTCATAACAAACCTTAATATATAAAAAGGCATTACAATCAATCCACGGGAATTCAGTCCCAAGGATTCAAGGGTTTGGGAATTCATATTCCCCTTCATAATCACAATCAAACACAAATAGATACCTAGAACAATTAGGGTCTAGGGCCAACCCTCTATCCACACTATTGCTACACCCATGAGCGAGATGGTCTCACTCCCCCTTACCTCAAAAGAAGCGAATCTACAACAAGAGGATGAGGATGACTTGTTGGCAAATCTTACAATTTCTCAATCACGGTTGCGACAGTTCTTGCAAGGGCTCCTACGGCAACTCTATAGTGATGGCATAGGTTCCAAGAGAAACAAAGAGTGAGGTGGGGAATAGAGTATTAGGTCTAAGAGACCTAATAAGAGCTCTTAAAGATAAGTTAGGCTGCAGAAGATAGCAAGCCAAGGCCTAACCAATAAAAAGGCCCAACTAACACAAACTTTAAAAACTTATATATATATATATATATATATATTATATATATATATATATGTTAAGACAAATGACGATTTTATAACTCTCAAATATTTTGATAATAACAAACAGTTAAAAAGAGTTTTTCAAGCAATTGTTTGGTCACTCGTAATCTGCGTATTCACTATCGTCTAATAACTTGAGCTTATAACATCTTTATCTTTCTTTTAAAAGATTCAGTAACTAATGGCTTTTAGATGAATATTCAAATGATCTGCACACTAGTTTGTTATAAAAGCGTAAACTATCTTAAAATGAATGAAGTCTACATACCTACTCTTGAGGAAAGATTACTTTACGTGTAAAAGAAGGAATGTGCGTGCGGATGTCAGAACAGAAAAGCAGATATGTCCACTGTTACAAGATTAAGTATGAGAATGGTAAAGATAAGTAGACTGTTTTATCTTATCAAGTGACAAGTTGGTGAAAGGAATTAAATGATGCATTTAATGCTTCAACGACTTTTTTCAACAGATGAAGGTTGTCTCTTGCAAGCACTCACAACGGATACTTTTTGGAGAAGCCTATAAATAGAAGAAGAGACCTCAGTCTCAAAAGTTAGCTAGCTAATTGAAATTCTTTAACTGTTAAAAAGCTCTCATCTTGTAATACTCTACTTGTGAAAAGTTTTATTTGTACTTCATTGTATATCTGTCTATTAGGACGTTAAATTCAATGAGATAACTCACACTCAACCTTTTTCTTCAAGAAATTGGTAGAAGCCTGAAGAGGCTTTGATTCAAAGAATACATGGGTTTTTGCTTAGAGGGACAAGTTAAAGACTACTTGGGTTGAGCCTGAAGAGGCTTGGTTGAAAGAATCCTTGTAACTTGTTTTAAGTTAGTGGGACTTGGTTGTTGCCAAGAACTGGACGTAGTCTTTGGGGTGAGATGAACCAATATAAATCTTGTGTGCTTTTTGGCTTTTCTTTCAACATTCATCTTTCTCTCTATATCGTTTTAAAAAATCTTTTGAATAATCTTTCGGATGATACATCTTTGAAAAGGTTTTGCGAAAATTTGCTATAACATAATTTAACTCCCCCTTCTTGTGTTATCTGTGTTCTACAATATATATATATATATATATATATATATATATATATATATATATATATATATATATATGTATGTATGTATGTATGTATGTATGTATACAAGAAAAGAAATATCGAGGTGTTACAATATTTGCTTTATAATTTCAAGATGATTGTGTCATTACATGACTTCTACAAAGTTGTATGTTTAAGGTTTAATTTTTATAGTTTTTTTGGGTCACTAATGCATTTATTGTAGGTCTAATTTTTTTGCTCCTTATTAATGTAGTTCTCGTGTTTGAAGCCTTAATTTTTATAAATTTGGCTTAAATAATTATTTAGTCCCTATAATATAAGGTTGTTTTTGTTTTGGTACTGTAGATTTTTTGGTCCCTCTAATTTTTCTTTTCTATTTTGGTCCCTATAATTTTTTTTTGTTAAATATAATTGACAAGACCTAACAACAGCAACCATGATGAAACAAAATAATATAGTAGGTATGAAAAAGAAAACAATGAAAAGCAAAACACCCCTTTCTATAAGGACTTAAAAATTATTTAAGCGTAGTTTCTTTTATGAATGATATGAGTGAATTTTTGAGATACTTTAGTCCATGCTTTATCTTAAGATGGTCATAAACGAGACTGAAACTTGGAACACCACACAAGAGGCATCAAACATCTTGCAGGATAACATTGATGTGGGTTATACATATTAGAGGAAGAGAGTAGTCTGTTTTGCCACCTTTAGGGCCAATAGTGGAGACTGAGCAAGTGACAAAGAAGACTGCTTGAGAAGCATGGAAGATTGAGTGAGAGGTGGAGAAAGACGAACAAGGATATAGGAAAGTATTGAATGGACGAAACAACTTCTAAAAATATAAAACTAAAATTAGGAAACATTTTTTCCCTAAAAAATTGAGTTAAAATGCTTTTAAAATTAATGTAAAACTCATTTCAACCCCATTTTATCAAAACATGCTTTGTTTTCAAATTTAAGCTTGAAAAGAAAAACAAAAGCAAGAAACTTACGACTACCCTAAATGAGAGTCTTAGATAGCAATATTTAAAATATAAATTTTAAATTAAAAGAAAAAGTTAATATTTTGAAAGTAAATACTAATTATGATGAATATAATAAAAATTATATTTTATTTGATGATGATAATATTTTTATTTGCATTAGAGTAATTTTTAAAAATAAAAGAAAATATTTAAATTATTTATAAAACGTCCGACACAAACACATATATATAACAAGTCCAACGCACAACATAGACGAGAATTACCATTTGAATTTGAAGTACAATCCAACTGATTGATATTAAAGTGCAAAGTATAGACGATTTATAAATTAACATAACATTGTCGGGCTCCATCATGACCATGATTGTCATGATTGATATTTTTCTAAGCCGGTAATCAGAATCTAAAATCTCGTGTATACTATTTAAAGCTCGCACTACTAAACTGATCATAGTATGTTATGATCAAGATCGATATTTGCCAATGATATGTAGGAAAGCAATTTCAATATATATATATATATATATAGGGTGAGAATCAAGTTATTATAAAATAACTTTTGGTAGAATTATTTCACTCAATAACTCTTGGTATATATTAAATTTCAATGATCTAACCGTTGAATTAAAAGATTATATTAAGTAGATCAAGTCTACAAATTTTTATAAAATTTGAAAATTATTTGATACTTTATTAAATAGATTCAAATTGACATATAATATACAAGTTATGAGTAAATGTATACTACAAGATTAACTAGTTACAAATATCTAATTTATCTAAAATTTGGTGTACATGATCATTGACATAATATTAAAATATTCAACGGTTAAATTATTGAAATTTAATATATATCAAAAGTTATTTAGTAGAATAACTAACCTAAGAGTTATTCTTAGAGTAACTTGATTTCTACTTATATTTATATATATATATATATGATTTCACTTTATATATTGATGAAAACCTTTTTCTTCGGTGAATGATAAAAATCTTTGTATAGTTATAAAATAAATATTTTCATTTTATAAATTTCTCTTTATTAAAATTTTATTATTCATAAACGGTAATAAATATTACTGTAAATAAGTACTTATTTTTCACATAAAATTAGATGATTGGCCATTTTAACTTGATTATCCAGTTTATTCAGCATTATCTATGTCAGAGATTCTTAAAAACTATTATTTAAATATAAAAGGTTGAGTATTTTCTCATTAAATAGTGAATTACAAAATATTTCTTTTACATTATATAATAATAAATAGAAAATTAATTTTAAAATATTCCATCGTAATTTAAATGAAAAAAAACTAATTAATATCAAACTTTTATGAAGACATACAGACAAAGTATATATATATATATAAAAAAAACGGTGGTTTATCTATTTCTAGTCAAACATTGACAAGTTTGTAGATATTTGGGTTCGGTCCGTTCGGATATCATGAAGCTTTTAAAATTAATGGCCGAGGAAGCAATGGGTAAGAATACGATTGGTTATCAAAGTTTCGGCCTACCAGGGGAAGTGACAGATATCAGGACGCCAACGTTTAGCAAGTCATTTTCATTTTTCATATTGTATTCTCTCGCTAATTAGTGAATTACAAAAGATTTTTTTAACAAAACATAATAATAAATAGCAGATTAATTTTAAAATATCCCATTTTAATCTAAATGAAAATTGTTAATATCAACCTTATATTAACAAAAAATGCAGGCGAAATAAATAAGTAAATAAATGCAAGATGGTTTATCTTTTTCGCTAGTCAAACATTGACTAGTTCTTAAAAATTTGGATTTGGATATCATAGTTTATAATCAAGAATAATACTATATTTTTAATAAATTCTTGCATTATATATGTAATCACATTATTTATCTTACACTTTTTTCTCTTTTCTTTTAATCATTTTTCTAAATTGTACGAATTATTATAAAAAATTATGCAAGTAAAATTTTCCCGCAAATGATGCTAATGAAGCAACGGGTCTATTCATTTTCATAGTTTACGTGCTACGGTTTACACCTTCGAAATAAAAGTCTAAGGTGTGAGATACTGAGATGTGATGCCTTATCCAGTTTGTCAAACAGATTTTGAATAAATTATAATTCCATCATAATTAAAATAGTTATATTATTCTTACATAGGACTAGTTTAATGTTTATCTAGACTTAAAACAAAATTTAGGCTGAGATATTTTTAAATTAATAAAAATAACTTATTAACATTTTCTTTAAAGTTTATTTTTCAACCTTTTAGAAATGCAAAATTGAGGAATAGATATAAAGTCATAAATAAATAATATTTGACCTAGTCTTTTTTGAATCTTGAAAACTACTTTACAGTTAAGTCCTAGAAATCCTATTTTATTTTAAGTTTATTTTTCAATTTAGAAATCCTATTAAATGTCTGTATTTTATACTAACACTTCATATAGATTAAACTCTAAAAATAAAAGTTTTAAAATTAAAAATCTTTAGTAATTATATAATTTTTTTGTTCAAAAGTTACTTTTTAATAACATACTAATAGCCTCATGGGGTAATAGGATTGGGCTCCTCTAAAGTGCAGCGTACACTTTAGATGATAAAGTGCATAAATCCTAATCCTTAAATTGTTTAAATTAATACACCTTAATTAAAATTGCCATATCAAGTTTTTTTAACAAAATAAAAATTATTGAATTAAAATAGGAAACAAAGATACAAATTATTCCCACATGATTCACTTGGATATCTTCATCATTTTGGATAAGAAAAAAAAACCTAATACTAACCAACGAGCATGATTTCAAGCCTTACCTTTGTGAGGACAAATTCACGAAACAAGTGGATGATATGAATAGCTTGTTTTGTGAATTCATCATATATCAAATTTTGAACACTTTTGGCCACTACTTGCTCACGAAACAAACAATTTTGTAGATAAATGAAAAGATAAATTATTAATAAATGATACTAGTACTCCTCTAATGCCTATTGCACCATAAAATGAATTTAATACCAATGGAAGTAAATTGGAGTCCAATGTTTTGACAAAATAAAAAACCAAAAGGTTCAACTTTCTAGAAAATATTAAATACTTAAATAGTAATAGATTTAAGAGTTATTCTTGAATATATAAAACTAACCAAACACAGAAATTTTAGCATATAAATTCTGGGGAAATATATTCAATATATGAATCGGTTATGTTGATATTGCACTTCTCACTCTTTTTTTAATGATCTTTTGCCTTGTTTTTTTTTTTTTTTTTTTTTGCAAAATGATGAAGATATCCAAGTGAATCATGTAAAAATAATTTGTTTCTTTGTTTCCTGTTTTAATTCAATAATTTTTATTTTGTTAAAAAAAATCTAATGTGGCAATTTTAATTAAGGTGTATTAATCTAAACAATTTATTATTAAGGGCATTTGTGCACTTTATCCTCTAAACAATCTAAAAAATTTGTGCACTTTATCCTCAGCTTGCACTTTAGAGGAGCCCAATCCTGGGTAATAATACTTAATGACCTTCAGAAGACAAAATCCCCACACTGAGTAAAAATATATTGTTAGATTTCACCTCTCAACGCATATCATAACATATATGGGCGTCATCGCTGTTTGATTTCCATATAGAGAGACTCTAAGACAACAATTTCCATCTTCAGCCCGCCATTTAATTTTACAAATTACATAACCTAACCTTAGAAGATGGACAGATCTGGGGGTGGTCCATACACAGTCATCCAAGAAAGTGGAACTCGCCATTTGCCACCTTCAATTCCTGAAAATGCAATTATAGGAAATATTATCAATGAACTTCTATGATTTTTTTACTTGCAAACATATCTATTCACCTGTCACAATTAAATCTTTAACTAATGCAATAAGAGGGAATAGGGGAACAGCTAGTATTGTGTGTACAATGTAGAGAGCTAGGGATATTTACATTAAGAAATTCATCTGTGCCAGAAAAATGGTTTCCGGAGAGACAAATAGCCTCAACAATAGGACTAGGGACGCAGGGATCAGAAATATTAATTTGCAAAATCCACATTCAAGTGAAAAATCAGCGCAGAAAAATTATGTCGTGAGAGGAAAAAAATAGTGAATCATAATATCCTTGGAAAAAAGATATTGGTATGATCCGTCAACTTCACAAGGCATTTATTCAAACAAATGCTCTATTTATTTAGCAGAATAACAAACAATAGATAAAAAACATTAGGGTTAACTATGTTTTTGGTCTTCCAAAAATATGATAAAATTGATTTAGTCCCTAGAAATTTTTTCCTTTGAATAAAGTCTCTCGAATATTAAAAATACCCTAATTAGATCCCTATGCTAAAATACTTTACTTGAAAGCTGATATGGCCATCATTTAACAGAAAAGTTAAACAAAGTTTAGCATAAGGATCTAATTAGGGTATTTTTAATATTTGAGGGACTTCATTCAAGAAAAAATTTCTGGGGACTAAAACCAATTCTATTATATTTTTAGAGGACCAAAAACATATTTAACCCAAAACATTATAAAAAGACAACAAAGATAAATAAAGCATAAAAATCATTATAAAAAGACAACAAAAATAAATAAAGCTCACCAGTAGTAGGGTGACTCAGCTGTAGAAGTTTACATACTGCATCGGCTAATTGAAAAGCATCCGATATGTTGTCTCCTTCTGAGCAATAACATAGCAAGCAGGTGACCTTCAAACCTTTAGCCTGATAAGTTAAACCAAAACTTTATATCCATCAATCCATATTAATGCTCAATTTTTGCAATTTTGCAATGAAAAGGTAAGGGATAACCCACCCTGTTCCCCTTTTTTTAAAATAAAATGGCAAGCAAAGCAACTACACTATTATTTTTCACCATTCTATGACATGGAGGTTTATTCTGCATATGAAAACAAAATTCCTAATGCACTTGGCCTCACGTTTATCATGGCATGCAACCTAGGTAGAGCCTTATAACATGCCAGGTAATGAAAACTACTTCCAATTAGAAGGAATTCTTTTTAAAGGAAGTTCAGGACAACAGCCACCAATCATAAAACAAATTTGTTACATGATGAGAATGTTTTTCCTTTCCTCGTTTAAATGTTTACAGGAGTAACAAGAAATATGGCATCATCAAATCTAAACGCATAAAAGTTACCTTGAGAAAAGAAAAAAGTGCAGCAAAAGGCAAGCTAGCATAATAATTTTCTTCTTCTAGCTCATCTTCTACAGAAATAATATCTTCCAGAGTAGCATTTCCTTCAGCTAAATCACTAAGATATTTCCAATGCTTTTGAGAAGGGTCATACTCCTGAAGTTTCTTCCATCCAAGCTGTTCACAGTTTTCATCTGTTCCATTGCTGTTGGCACTAGAAAGGTAATAGATCTGCAAACCACTAATATGGTAGCCAATAGATATATCAGAATGGGAAGTATCACAACGCAATTTCCTAAACCAATTTGGATTCTCACATTTCACAAGATTATCAAAGTGAGAAAAGACATAATCTTCATGCAGTTATAATTGAATTAAATATCTTAATCACAAAGAAGAGCTATTTCAAAATATACTGTCTCACCTTGACATGTCAACTTTTTGCCACTTTCCAAAATCTAAGCTGGAGAGAACAATAATATGCTTCTTTCCGCTATCAGCAACAAAGTCAGCCATGTTTTTTGCGAACTCAACCATCATGCCCTAATGACCATGTATTAGTGCAATTTCTTCTTACAGATTCCAGAATTACTTGTGCTAATTCCATCATTAAAGCTAATAGAAAATATTAAGCATGGAACTAACATTAAGGTGAGGTATAGTGCAAAAGCATCAAGAAGATTAATATTAACAAGAGGCATGCACAATAAATTGTAACTTACTACCAGCCAAACCACCAGTCAAATACCCACAATTCTATGTTATTGTTGATTCAAATATTAGGCAGTAATTATAAATATTACTGTTCATACCTACACTAACAATCAATCTGGTAATTGGTATACCCTTTAAAATTGGAGTGTGAAATTCAGAAAAGAGTTGTTCATATAATGCACATACTTTAATTTTCTCCTCCATTTTGAAGGGGACAGCAAACTAACCATAAAAGAAATATGCGCAGCCTTAGACAATTATAGATTAGTAGGGAAACTGCCATGATGTCCAACATGGAAATACACACAAACACTAGTCTAGTAATATCTCCATCCATCTATTAATAGATCTATGATAATCTATTGATTATTCCCAAAGGAGATAATAATGTCCATCGTTGCAGGGAATAATAACTAGGAGACAACCAGCAGAAACATCACAAACTTGAATGACAGAAGAAGGGGGGCCGAAATTAATGCTCACAAAAAATAAAAGTCAAAAAGCTAACACTCAAGTCTCAGCTTGTCCATCCATATTCGACTATTTACTGCCAACAACTAAGCTTTCAAGGAACAATCCACACATTGCGAATTACTTAATGATAGCCAGAAAATCAGCATATTAGATTCAGGCAAGCAATGCCAGATTAAAGGAAGGAACAAAGTAGATACCTTAACCACTGGCGATCTCTGTTGGATGATAGTGAGAGCATTAGAAGGGGAATCATAGGCTGCAAAGAAGTGATAAGAAAGAGCAGCACATTTTAAGAGCAGAGAATTTGAGATTAAAAAGAGTAATAGCAGTGAGAAAACAAATAAAAAGCAAAGTAAAGAAGCACCTTCAAGAGGAAGAGCAAGGTCTCCTTGAGGAAAGGGTCCATAAGCATCATTGCCAACACAGGGCAAAACGTTAGGATCATCCAAATACCCAACTCTCTCTGAACCCACTGATGAAATCAAAAGATCTGCAACTAGCTGCCCCACATTACCAATCGACAGAGCAGGCTGAAAACACACAAATTACAATGATGCAACATACATACACAAACAAAAGCACCCGATTAATAGTTGGGTGTGAAAGTGAGCTAACCCCACGTCGCTCCAACAGCAATGAAACGAAAAGTTAGTGTCTTTTTGCAGAATAGAGAGATTACACAGCGGTTTAAAAGATAGAGGAATGAATGGGAAATAAAGAATGGTCGAAACCCTAGAAAATGAACTCACCAAAATCAAAGTGGAGCAATCCTCGTGAGGGTGCTTGCCTTCTTCAGGAACGAACTCCATTTTCTATGCTAATGCTCAAATTTGCTACTTTGTCACACACCTTCACCTCTTTCTGCCTTTGCTATCAAGTTTTCAACTTCTTTTTTTTTTTTTTGCCCCTTGATCAACATCAAGTTTTCAACTTGAGGAAGACGAAGCAGAGGATCATCGCGTGGGCTTTTGGATACGGGTCACTGTTGGGCTTATTAAAGCCTTGCAACATGCTCACATTATATGTAGCAATTGTTAAATGCACCTCTTAAATTGTTAAATATACCCCTATATTTTTTTTTGGATTTTTTATTTTCAAAAGGCTTAAATATGTTTTAGTTTCTTTAATATATATTTTTTATTTTGGTCTTTATAAAAATATTTTTTTAAATAATTCTTGTAAAATTCTCTTTTTTTTTGTTTTGGTCCAATTATTTTGTTTAACCTTATAATATATTTATTTTTTTCATTTTTGTCCTTATAATATGTAAACAATTTTCTTTTAGTCTTTGTTAATATTTTTTCAAAAGGACTAATTTAAAATAAACAAAATATTATAAGAACTAAAACAAAAAAAAAAAATATTAAAAGGATTAAAACAAATAAAAAGACCAAAATAAAAAAATAAATTTACGAGGAGTATTTTAAAAATAATGATTTTATTTTTAAAAGACCAAATTGTATTTAAATATTTCCAAAAGTACCCTGAATAGTAACACATTTCGAAAAATTAGTTTCGTAAGAAAAATGGTGCGTCAGGTTTGCAGCTGAAGCTTTGTGAATGGTGGGTTGCTTAGAGACGGTAGTGTTCCTGGTTCGGGGAGTGGACTTGGTTCGAAGCCAGTGCGCAGAGTGGTGTTGCTGGTTCGGTCCATGGAGGCATGGTGTGAACTGTGAATGCTTGGGCGATCGAAGTGTGTTCATGGAGGTTAGTTCATGTGGTTTGTGTGGGTGGTTATTTGGGCTTCGTGTTGGTGTAGGTGTGATGTGACGGTGGTGCTAGATGGTTGCGGGAAGGTTGGTTTGGGATTCGCTGGTTCGATGGCTGGCTCTGGTGCGCGGTGGTGTGGGTTGATAGCTTGCTTGCCTCTTGGTTCGCTGGTTGGGTCTGATAGTGCTCTGATTCAGTGTACGTGTCTGGGTGATGTATTAGTGGCTTTGATGCTGGTGTGTGTCTGGTCTAGTAGTAGACTTTCACGATGGATCAAAATATAATGTTATATGAACTTTTGATTTTTAAGGATGAACTGGTGAAGGCCCTGACCCTGTGTATGTGAGTAGCAAATAGATATATTTCAAGGATCTATAACTTTCGGAAAATTATTTCAGAAAAAGGGTATTTTTAGGGGAAAAAAATACTAAAAATATAGGAGGTATATTTAATAATTTAAAGGGGTATATTTAACAATTGCCTTATACATAGGGGATTCTATTTACAGTCCTTTTTTTTTTTCTTTTCTTTTCGTGTATATTTTTCGTATTTTTTAACAGAAATATTTTTTAAAAAAAATTAATTTTTGGCATGCAATTTTAGAAAGCTGTTATACAATGCGAGAATTAGTTTTCAGTTGTACAGTTATTTTTTAATGCATTATAAAAACTAGTTTCTGTAATGTAAATTTTTAGTAATTATTTTTTATATATTAAATAAAAAATAACTACATTACAAAAAATTAATTTCCGTGACATGTAAGTTTGCGAGAAGCGACAAAAAAAAGACACTTACCGGAGACAATGGATGCAGGCGAAAAGCGAGAGAAATCAGAAAATGGTGCCGGTGAGAATGGAGTGTCAGAAAGAGGGAAAGGGTGCCAGTGAGAAAGGAGTGCTGGAAAGAAAAGGAAAATAGGGAAGAAGGAAGGACATTTTGGATACAAAAAGGGTACAAAAAAAAAAAGGCCATACACGTATGAGATGAGAGGCCTATGTCTGGTTATTAGTATCATTTGGCCTACTTTACATACCTGATATATCCACCCTTATACGCTTGATTGTTGTAAAAAATGAAACATTTTGAATATGACAAACTCATTATTTGTGTATCACAATTTACAAGTCTTTTCTTTAAAAAAAAAAGTTAATATTTTTTAATTTTGATACTCTCTTTTATCCTTTATTTTTCTTTATTCCTATTTATTTTTTTAAATATAAATCTTCATATAAATTATAAAATATATGAATTTTGATAAAGAAAATATTAAGTAATTTTTAAAATAAAATAATTATTTTAAACATATATTTTGGTTCTAGAACCACCTATATCTAAACATTACATTGGATATCCAATTAATTTAGATTTAACTAGATACAATCATTAAGTAACAAAAAAAAAATCTTATTTTTTTAATGTGCAATTGCATTTCTAGGAATTGAAACTTAAAACCTTTTGGTTAAGATAAAACAACTACCAAAACCTACTAAGGTCAGCTTAATGGTGAGAAATTTTAGATAGTATGCACATATGACATATTTAAATAAGACCTAAGAAATGATCAAGTCATCAGAAACTTTAAGTAACAATATTTATTTTTTCTAAATTTAATTATCACAAAAATTTGTCTTTTTGTCTTAGGACTTCACATATGGCATATTTAAATAAGAAGAAGCTATAATTTCAAATATTACGTGAACTATGATACAATCTCAACTCAAAGGCTCAAGCTAAAAAAAAAAAAGCCAACCAAACGAGTCAACCAACCCAACTCGTCATTTGACCCATCGAGTTGGTGGGTTGAACAAGTTGGGTTATGTGGGTTGGAGGACCGAACTACATAATCCAACCTAACTCATTTTATTGGGTTATGCAGGTTGACCTGCCGGGTTGAACCCATTTTAACACCCCTATGCATAAGGTCCTAAGTTTTAGCCTTATTGTTATCATTGTGTGTGTGTGTGTGTGTACATATAAGTAGTGATATTTTAAATGAGTTATGTTTTTCATGCACTTTTTTATAACACTATTTTTTCTCTCTCTCCATAAATCAACATTCTTATCTTAGGCTTCTCTTTCTTATCCAACTATGTCTCTCTTTTGCTATATGTTTTGTTGTACAAAGAAATTACCCTCTCCATTTTAAATTGATTGATATTTAAGGTTTTTTCACATATATAGATTAAGAAAAACAATAAATAACTTAATTAGTGAAACAATTTTACTTGAATATCCTTACTTACTTTCTTTTTCGATTTTTATAAATGCATTCTTAAGTATTACAAAGACAATAGTATTTATTTGGAAGCAAAACTAGAATAAAAATTCTAACGTTTCATTGAAAACTGAAAATGTTAATTAATATGAAGTTTTTTTAATACTAATACGTCAATCAATTTAAAATAGAGGGAGTATATAAATATAGTTCTCTTTATTTTTTTTAAGGTCTCTTTAAAATGTTAATACACTATACATAAGAAAAATAGAAAATTCATCATATATACTAAATAATATAATTAAAGTTTCTTAAATAATGAAAGGTACAAATTTACACATTAAGAGTGTGTTTATTTTGCATCATTCCCATTTTCTAAAACACTTTCAATGTCAATCCTTTTCTAACCATGAAATAGCGATTAGCGTTGAACGTGATTGAATGAGTTTTCAAACACAACCTAATAAGAGAGTTTCAACACACCTAAGTCTAATTACCAAATGTCTGGTTTTGCTGATCTTGGAAGCATTACAGGTCATTACTGATTATAGAGAGTTAGAATATCCATGTATTACTGTTGAATCATTATGTATTAGGATTGTTACTATTTTCTATCAGAGTTAAGGTTTGATTGTGTAAATTTATTAAAATTAAAATTATATATTTTGTTATATATATAACCCCAGAAATCTTTGCTACCACAGTGTATTGATTTCTTACAATGGATCAGGTCATCTCATCAGAAATTAAGATTTAGGCTAACTGTGTGTTGGAAGTGAATGCAAACCGCAATTAGCAACGTTTAAGAAGTGTGACAGCTCTAGAAATTGCAATTATTGGTTTATCATCCGTCCCAGCATTATCCATCCTCTCCTGAACCTCATCTTGATAGTTTTGTACAGTGTACCAACACCCGACACGTACACTAGAGTTCCTTGATTAATATGTTCAACATCCCCACAAAATCACTTCTGTCGGACCAGAAAGAAAGAAATTAATGAATGAAATTACTCCAGTTACAAAAATCATCCTGTGGCAAAAGAAGTTACAGTTAGTCACAAAAGAAGTTATAATAATTGATCAATCCTGGTTCCATCATTGATCAACATCGGAGATATTTGTTTGCGAGTCAAAAGCGGAGCTTGACTGTGTTCCTCAGAGACCACAGCTTTTTTGGCTAGTTGTTTGGGGTATGGTTAACGGGCCGAAGCATAGGGGTAGTGCAGTGAGCAGAAGATAGCCATCTGTAGAGTACTAATAACGGTTGGTGGCTACCATTTTTTATTTTGTTATCTTGGATACACTCGAGTCTTGTCTGCCCTATTGTCCCTTCTGGGCATCCCAACGCCAATGTGGTGCAAAAATTCTGCAGAAGCGCGCCAAGTGTATAGCACTAGGATCCATGGTTCATCATTCGTCATCTAGAAGTGGAAGTTCTAGATCTGCTGCCCACTCTTCTGATATTTTTATAATGTCCATACTACATTTTTTTTTATGATAGTGAGGGCCTAAACCTCCATACTACATTAAGAAGTTATAACATTTTATTTATTTAACATTTTTTGACAAGTATTTATAAAAAATAAGTATTTATTAATTTTTGAATTTATTTAAACCGTTTTATATTTAAAAAAAAACAAAATATTATTCATTATTTTTATTATTTGATGTCTTTATTAAATGAAATGAGATAATGATAATATATGAAAACATCATATAATTAGTCATACTTTGAAAAATGATTGTCAACATGGGAAATATCGAATGAATACTGGTTAGAAACTTAAGCTTTTGTTTGGTAGAGAATAGAAAAATAGATAGAAAAAAAATATGTGAGAAATAAGTTAAAAAGTGAAAAATAGATAAAAAATAATTTGAAATTTTAAGTTGTTTGATAAAAGGAAAATAGATGAAAAAAAAAATAAAAAAATAGAGAATAATAATAAATGAGAAATAGAATAAAAATAAATAGTAAATTTATCACAAAAATTTAAATTTTTTTTACCTCTGCTCTCCTTAGTAACAAACACATCATTAGAAAGAGTTTATACGGTAGTGATACTGATACTGATAACGCTCAGCAATCAACATGAGGCGATGCTTTGAACAGTCTCCGGTGGGCATTCAAGTGACATTTTTCATTTAGCAGCAGACGGTCAAAAAAAGTACTAATACTCTTTGATCACTGTTCACAAGCAGAGGGAAGGGCACCAGTAAAATTTGGGCTTTATGTCAGTATAACTGAAACTGAAACTATGAATCAGAAAGGCTTGGTATACTGAAAATGACAAAACCTGTGGTGTCTTGCTGGGCACTGTTTCAGTAAAAAGTTCTTAATTGGCTGTTCTTGAAATATATTTTTCTTTTTTTATTTTGTACTATCAAATTTGCTTTATTTTATTTATATCAGTTATTATTGTCATTTTGTACCCAAAAAAAAAAGTTATTATTGTCATCGTCACCGCTTTAAATAACATAATCTAGATGATAAACATTTCATTATATACATAAAGGGTATTTTTTATTTCAGCAAAAACCAAAAAAATTTCCAGTTTGGAAGTGTAACTCGAATGTCTGCAGAAAAAGCTTTTTATTTTTAAATAATCTTTACATTGTTTGTGGCTAATTTGTGGCAGAGCACAAGAAAAAGAGTATGGGATGATGCCAAGAGGGACAGAGGTGTGTGCCTGAAATCAATGATTGTGTGGGGGGCAAAAAGATGGAGATATAAAAATTTACTGGGTAGTGATGTTTGGTGTTGGTCTGAACTCAACAAAATTATTACTTAATCTTCTAATATGCTATTGTAGCTAGATGCATGTGATTTCGTCATTCATGCCGCCAGTTTGAATGTTTGCTAATTGTCCCTTTGTTTCTCTTTCACATAAAGTTCAGAAATTACTAGATGAATGCAGGATGAGTGCCTCTAATTAAAAATTTTGTTTTCCTTTTGATAAGCCAAAAATTTATTGGTAAAGCACAAGGCAGTATTTCAATTCTTATACCCACAAATAACAATTAATATAAGCTCAAGTAAAACTTTGACTTAAATGCAGTTTGATTCTCTTAATTTATATTTGTGCAATTTTGGCCCCTATATTTTTAATTGAACAATT
Source organism: Spatholobus suberectus (assembly GCA_004329165.1). NCBI lineage: Eukaryota > Viridiplantae > Streptophyta > Magnoliopsida > Fabales > Fabaceae > Spatholobus > Spatholobus suberectus. Next base: position 82,144,355 of record CM014731.1, on the reverse strand, counting down.
TTATTCTTTGGATTTTATCGGATGTTAAAATTGGATTCCTCCATTAGTTTGACATTTAAAATGTAACGAAATTTATTGACATTAACTATCTGTTACTTAATTGATAGATTGATGTGTAACTAATCAATGATGTGAAAAATATTTCACTTTCACATATTAAAATATTTTTAAAAAATAATACAAAATTATAATATATTGAAACTCACATAAATTCTAATATGGATTTTATTTATTATTTAAAAATATTTTGATATGTGAAATATTTTCCACATCATTAATTAGTTATATGACAATACAATTAAGTAAGAGATAACTGATGTCAATAAATTCCATTAAAATTTGGATGTCAAACTAGCAGAGGGATCCAATTTAACATTTGATAAAATTTAAGGACTAAAATTGCTCGATTAAAAACATAAACACCAAAATTGCACAAATGTAAAAGTAAGGAGACCAAAATTACATTTAAACCTTTTAAGATGTTAACATCAGTACTTAAAACTGATTTTAAACATCTAAAACTAATAAACTTTTATTGAGAAAAATATTTATTAAATAAAAATATAAAGTATAATAAATATTCTCTCTTTTTTTAAAATTACATGTTTAATATGTTTAAAATCAACGTTAAAAATATTAACAAAATTGATCCAAAATGAATTTAGAAATGCCCTCCAATTTTGTAGAAACCTAGTACCAAAGGTCGTATATTAATCCTAATAAAAACCAGCAGAGAAAAAAAAAATTAAAAATACATTTTGTTAACATTAATCCTTCGATTCATATTCAAAATATAATTTTTTAAGAAAATATTTATTATATATAAATATTAAAGTTAATTATTTTTCTAATGAAATTTTTTCACTTTTATATGTTAATGTGACAATATTGAATTTTAAAACCCAAAAAAATATTAATTAGAATAACAAAACTTTTAGGAGAATGTGTGTTACTAAGCTTGACTTGAATGATCTATTTATTTAAAATGTCTTAACACATTGGATTCCTAACACTCTTACTTATATGCTCTTAACTTTTCTGTAACTTACCAATGGTTGGGCTTTAGAAGCCACGGCCTAAGTTGGTGTTCTTTTTTCTTGAATTTTAGAGGCTTCAAGTGTGTTTTCATACTTTTAGGCCTTATTTGTTTGGTTTGATCCTTCTATAATCTAGGCCTTTTAAATTTTTTTTAGCCGGTCTCTTTTTCATTTTTAGTTTTGGGGTTACATATAAACTCTCTCATCATGTTAGAATTTGTGTGTACCAAAAAGATATTAGAATTTGTGAGTTTTGATTTAATAATACGGAAGAATGGGTTAATAAATTTCTAGGTTGAGTAACTTGTTTACGTTGTTTTTATGATGCAACAGGAGCAGGTGTGACAGCTCAATGGGACACTTGTCCCTGATTAATTAATTTCTTTGTTGAGCATTGAAGTTTTTGCTAAACTACTTCCCGCTTTTCGTAGTTATTTAACAACACTTTTTTCTTCTAAAATTAGATTGTCACTGAAGTATATTACGTAAGAATCATGCTTGGCACTATGATAACGTGTTTGATGATTAGCAGACACTAAAAAGCAAAGAGTAAAAATAAATAAATTAAAAATAATATTTGCTTGAATATATATATATTGTTGAATGTTTCTCATTTAGAGTTTCACTTTTTATATTCTATTTGTAGCCGAGGCAATACGGCAAGGATTGTTCACTTACACATGTTCAACAGACAGGGCAGTTGGGTGCAACTACGAGCTATTGGCAAGGAACTCTGCATTTTCAGCCAAATGAAGTCTGCATTTTTTCGCCAAGTGTCCAAGACAAACTCCTAGAGACATTTTAGGACTTTAGGTGAGATTTTGACTTGGTGTGGCCTCACAGCTGACACGTATATATGTAGATAATGAACATTTTTTTTTTTATGCATTTTTACCAGTCACAAAATATCACTGTCTTGTAGAGTTGTATCAGACATATGAACGACGCGCGTGTATAACTGCACCCCTTTTGGAACTTGAATTGATCGACCTTGGTGTAATTCATTGAATTTAAGCATGAATACACAACGTTCATTCGAAACACATGAATTTAAATGACACATGTGCGAGCCTTTGTATCAAGCTTGTGCGATATGACGTCTTACACGATCATGAGACATCCCCTGTTGCGCATATATAGATTACTTTTGGATTATATTTTTCTTCTCTCCTGCGTAAGATTTATATGATTTGTACGTAATCATATGAAATTTGGTCGTCTCACAAATGCACTATATTTTGGTAAGTTCGCGATGAACACCGATTAAAGAGAATATTAATATTGAAGGATTATATAAAAAAATAAAATAAAATATTTAATATATTGATAATTTGAAAATTCTTTATTTTTTATGACTAAATATACACAATAAAGTATATTAGATGATATTCGATTAATTAATATCTTTAAAGTACTTATTAGAAGCGTTGATAATATTTTCTACACACTTTTTACATTTTTTTTTATTATTGAATAAATTTTATGTAAGTCTTAATTACTAAATAACCTATACACACTCTTTATTTGGTAGCATGTACATAAAATTCACCCAATAATACAAAAAATTATGAAAATTTTATTAAAAATAAAAGTATACTACATCTCCAAATTAAATAAATTTTGATCGATAATGTTAAGAGCTAAAATTATGAAATTATCATTATATAAAAAGTTTTATTTAACCACCACTTTAACCTAAAATTAATAATAATAATAATAATAATAATAATAATAATAATAATGTTATCATCATCATCATTATTATTGTTATTAGAAAGTGAATGACTGTAATAGAAAGAAAATGATTTATTGTATATGTACGCGCAAGAAGGCTCCCAATCACTAACGCAATTGCAATGATATGCAAAGTCAAAATGTAGGTAAAAAGGTTAGCTTACATTTTGAAGGAAGCTAATATAATAATCATTCCTTTACCTACCAGCGAAAAAATAATTTATATACATTGAATTGAATACACTCCTCCGCAAAGAAAATTTATGCGAAATCGGTTCTTTTTTCGCCATGTCTTCACTTTAAAGCCTTATATAAATACTGTCCAAATCCAAATACGAATTACGATTAGATACTGTAGATTTCAGGTGACGTCTATAGAATTTCCTCTTATTATATAATTTGCTTCATATAAATAGAGATTTTGTTAACCATGTCTATAGTTAATTGCTAACTCCCCATAATTTTTAATTTTCCCTATTTTAATATACGTACCGTGTATATGCGAAAAACTTAACACTCAACAGCCCGAAAAATATTTAACATAAGATACGATATAGAATTTGAAACCTCTAGAGTCAACTGTAATGCAGTTCAAAATTTATTGACATAAGATATAAAATTTAGATTTTTTTAACATACATTTGCATACTCGTTGAAACTAATAAGCGTGAGTTCCAATGTTCTATTCCGTGAGAAGCAAAAATTATACGGTTGGGCCACTCCGAACAGGAAAACAAGCATGCAAAAGTCATGTGAACATTACACTGTATTAGAAAGAGAAATAAAAAGAAATAGTAAGTCTTGATGAAGTATTTAATATATAGAAGTGTTTATATATCATTACTCAATAAGTGTGTATATTTTGTTTGGACTAAAAATGAAATAGAGAAAAAAAAATAAGATAGAGAAAAATAAAAATGATAGAGATGAAAGATAGACTAAAAATGATACATTGTTTGAATAGATAGAAATAAGAAGGAAAAAATTAAAAAAAATTCTCTCCATTTGTTTGGACAAGTAAAATAAGGCAAAGAGAAATAAATAATTTGTATAAAAATTATTCTTATACTAATTTAAAAAAATTAAATTTAATATAAATAAACAAACTTTTAAATCCATTATTTTTAACATAAAATTATTTCTTATTTTAATTTTTATGCTATAAAAAATTATTTAAATTTTTAAGAAACTAGGGCTCGTTTGGGATGGTTGTGAGTTTTTGGTTTTTGATTTTCAAATTCAATTTTCAAAACAAAACGCGTTTGGCTAAAATGGAACTAAAAATGGTTTTTACTCAATTTTAAAACACCTTTATATTTATTTTCAAAACCAAGAAAAAAAGCTTTATGAATCTAGTTTTTAGTTTTTAAAAAAGTACACATCACTACATTTGACAATGGGTCTTTCCACCACCACCACTAACACCATCGTTGTCGCCGTTGCTACTACCTACTACCATCACCACCATGACCATCAGCACCACCACCACTGTTACTATCGTTGTCACCACCACCACTACTGCCACCACACAAACATACTCTTAAACTAATTTTAACAAAATAAAAAAAATTTCAAAATGAGTTTATTTTGAAATCAAAATTTTGAGAAAAAACTAGAACTAATTTTTAAAAACTAAAAACAAGTTGTAGTTTTTAAAATTTTCGAAACTCACAACTAAAAACCACCCCAAACAGGCCCTAAAATAAAAAGGGAGGTTTTCATTTCTTTTCTATTTTATGCCAATTTAGGTGAGATGAGTTTTTTCGTATAAGTCTCACAGAAAAAAAAAATCTCCTCATTTTTCTTCTCAAATAAATTAACAGTAAAAATTATTTTTCTTTTTTCCCCTTTCTTTCCTACCTATTAGTTTCTTCCACAAAAATCAAAGGTGTACTAAAACTTTTGAATCGTATTCACTTACTTTTTCTCATTGTGCTAACCACAAGTATCGGAACTGTACATCTTAAATATATAATATAAAATTATTTATGAACTTTATTATCTAATAACTTTAACTTTTATACAACATAAAAATTCTTTAACTTTTACTAGAGTTAATTTATGATATAACATCAGAATCTATGCGACCAAGTGATCTAAAATTTGATATTTTTTACACTCATTCTTATAATTGAAAAGTTGAATTTCTGTCCAAAAAAAGTAGGCTTCTATATTATCCTTGGTTGAATCTGTCTAAAGGAGCTGTGAGGAAACCGGAGTGTGTTAGAGATAAAGTACAAAATCGTTCATGTATTTTAACCTTACGATTAAAATGTTTATTTATTTTAAAATTAACCATAATTGGTTTTGATAAAATTGATTTTAAACATGTTTTAAACGTGCATGTCTTCAAATTAAATTAATAATAAAATTTATATTAAAATATGTAGAAAATAAAGAAATGAATTTTAATATAAAACAAACAATTCCTAATTAAGTTTATATAATTGATTCATGACTCTACATACTCCAAATACTATTGAATTATAACATAGGGGTTTCATAACTTATCTTGTCTCACTAATTTGACCTAATTTGAAGAGATTTTTGACTGGTTCAAGTTTAAGTAAATTGACCCGATGTATTTTATAAACAGATTCAAATTATATTTTCAATTGTCCTAATTCAGTCCTATGTTATATATTCTTTTAAAAGTATAATTTTTTAAACAAATATATATTAATAATAGAACTTTTTGACTTAATGATGTTTAATCTATCATGATGTTATATTTATATTAATATTATGTATATATTGTAAAATATACCTTAATTATAGTTGTATATTTATTTAGTTATATATAATGTTAAGATTAAAATATTATACTAACAAGTTGGATTCATTCACTCTTATTCCATATGTTGTCGAATTTTTATCTAATCGAATTCAAATTAAAAAAATAACCCTATAATAATTTTGCATCGGGCAAAGACATAAATAAACAGGTCTCAACCTGTTCCACAATCACCAATAGTAACATCTCCATGTATAATATTTCGTTTTCACAATATATTTTTCGCTGCAATTATAAATTGGAAAACTCAAAAATGTCTTCAATAATTGATCTCTCAGAAGCAGCTAGGTGCCGGTCACAACCTAAAAACTGAAACTTGAATAAAATAATTGATGTAGAGATCCCCACTCGTAGATATGTAAACGACGTACCTTTGTATAATTTTGTATTATTCCGGTCATTCTTCTCACATACGTCATGCTTACGCATTGAGATCTAAATCGTCCATTGAGCTTCCAAACCATGTCGGGAACACGTAGAATTTTTTCTTTTTTAACTTAGGTATCCCCAAGTTAGAAATTAAAGACTAATTACTCAAGGTATTAAGGTTCATTTAAAGAACTCTTAACTAGATGTTTTTCTATAAATACAAACTTGAAGATTAAACTTTTGACATATTTAAAGGTACAAAATTATCTGTCAACTATATTACATCATGCCAGGTAAAAATGTAGAATTATTCTATAAAGATTTCCTCATGTAATTATTTTACATTATTTAATTTGTAAGATAATATATATTTTAAAAAATATATTAATTACATAAGTTAAAATGATAAAATATTTTTTCACAAGAGTACTTTTTTTTTTAAAAAAGTTAAAATATAGTTATAAATATATACATTTAAACATTTTACTGAAATATCAATAAATAAAGTTATTATAAGAAAAAATAATTAATATTTTTAAATTTTTTCAAAAATGAAAAATATTTTAAGATAAATTAAAATACTTTAGGAAAAATAATTTGAGATGGAAGGAGTAGTAGACTTTAATTTGAGTAATTTATAGATGACCATAGAATTTTGGCTAATCAATGAAATAGATGCTGATTCAGCCGTTTAAGTAAAACAAGTGATCTACTTTATACAGCAATTATCCATTAACCAAGATTTATAACTGCATATTCAGCGGAGATTCAAGTTCACATTACTACTGTTCAGATCCTAGTAAGTATGAAAGGGGAATAACAACTGAGGAAGATCTTTCGCCAGGTATTAGTTCGATCTGGGCAAGCCCTTTTTCAGACAAAGAATTAGTGGTCCTCAAGCCAACGTTTGAATTTGATAGCAATATTAAAGACGTAGATAGATGCAATTTGTGCGAGAGCCGCAGACATTATAATGCGATTAAGTAAGCTAAAAAAGGAAGGGCCTCAAACCGCGGCTGCGAACAGTTTGGATTAGATGGTACTGTAAAAGGCCATGTGGTTCAACAAACATTTTGACTTGACACCCAAGTTTTTGGCCGTGTCTCGAGTCATGTGAAAAATTCCTAATTTGTGATGGAAACCGAATTGTGTTTGCATGCTTTTGGCTAGTAGACAATCGGGCACTGAGCACGGATTCAGCTTGCACTCCGAATGTTCGTTAATGGCCGGTTGTGCCATTGCACATATTCCTTAGACCATGGGAATTGGGAATTTAAATTGACCCAGTGAACGTGTTGAACCTTCTAATATATTGTGCTATATAATTGAATATTTCAAATAGTAATAGATTAATCCATAACGCCATGTATCATAGTACTTAGTCACGTGTTTATTAATGTATGAATTTGATATTTAAATATTTTTACATTATTAATCAATCATATTATCCACATCTTAAAAATAAATGATATAATATGTACATCTAAACTATCAAATTCTGAGCCTTTTTTTTTTCAAAAAAGAAATTCTTTTATAATACAGAAAATACTTATTCTTAATAAATTGAAATAATTCAACTTAATGCTTCCTTCCGGATAACATGTCTTCAGTTTGTTCCTCTTCATCATTATCACTAAAGGTTTGACAATTAAAAATCTCATCATAACAACGAAGAACATATTTCCAAAAAAAAAAGAAAAAAGTGAAGAACATTAATTACATATGCAAAGGGGTTAATTAACATATAGTTTTATTGCTATTTATTTTTTGGTTGTTGTAACCAATGCCAGAATTCAATTACATTATTAATCTGGAACTACGTACCAGAAGATTTTTAATTTTCAAGAGATGTATACGTAGCAGCATATATTAATTTGACATTAAATTCATGAAACATTTTCAACATTAACCTGCCTCCATTGTATAGAGTTAGGTGATCATTTGTTTGAATTATATGACAAAAGAACATTGTCAATCTTTGTACGTTGCACTTTAAATTTTGTATCACATGATAAGTTTGCGCTGCAATCAAAAGTCATGGGATTCAAAAGGAGGACAATTTCACTGAGTGTAAAACTTGTGGAGCTAGTACATATTAAACAGGTAATCATTAATGGTTAGATAAATAGTGACTATTATCACTGATAAAATCGAAATGCACTTCCATTTGGCAATTAAAGAAGCTGCCTTCGGCACGATGTCTTTATAGCACTAATAATACATTCAGAACAATTCTAGATTTTAAAAGTCAATATCTTTTTAGTATTTCTTCTAATTAATTTATATAGAAAATGTCCAATAGTAGTTTGACCATGTTTCTGAAAAATTAAATCCAGCGGTAGATTTTCTTTTCCCCTCTGATAATAGAAAATAATAAAAACATCTCCTGTATTCATTATTTGACATATAATTAACTCAATAACGACCATTCCAAGCAATAAAAATAGGAGTTAGAACTTATAATAGAATCACTTGTAGTAACCAAATTAATCCCAGTCAAACCGTCCACGACAGGCCACACGGCATGTGTAAATGACGAGATGCCTAAAACGTCGTCGTGTCATCAGCTGAAAAGCGCCATTTTGACGAGCCAGAAGTTGAAGATTACACAATCCCTTCCATCCCCAGTATAGAAATTCAAAAGTCAAACATAGCAATCCCAATTCACAAATTGCATTCTCATTCATTTTATGGAACACACAAGCCGCACACACAAAAGCACGTACTCAACCAGAATCCTTACGCAACGAAGCTTATCCTATTTTTCTCCCACAAAAAATCGTTACCATTTTCGTTTTCCACATTACCGGCTCCCCCGGTTTCCCGGCACCACACGTGTCGCTCACCCATCCTCCCAATTTCCCTCCACCTCTCCCTATATATATGTACGCGTCCCCGAACCTCTCGCTCAACTCTCCATAATTCCACTCCGCCACACAAATACAACCTCAAACACAAACCTCATACCATCAAAAAAAAAGAAAAGAAAAAGAAACACAAACCTCAACAAACATTTTCCCCCTGCGTTCTCCGAAACGAAAAACCAGACCCAGTTGTTGTTCAGTTTTTCTCGTTATTGGATGACAAACGCAAACCGTGGCACAATGTTAGTAGAGCGAAATACAAACACCTTGCACAGACCCAAATTCGGAGCCCTATTGCACTCCGATACGACGCCGCTCTACACCTCCCACCACGACGACGAGGACTTCTCCCATAACCGCCACAGCAACGCCAGCCCCAGCCCCAGAAACTACGCCGATAGCAGCACCACAAGCAGCAACAATGCCTCTCCCAACACCATGTCCCCATGGAACAATCAAGCTCCTTCCTCTCCTTTCAACAAGTCTCCATGGCTGTTACCCTCATCACCGGCGTTAAACCTCTTCCACCACCACCACCACCACCACCACGACGATAACTGCATCCCCGAAAACGGCCTCGTCGGATCCCTCGTTCGCGAAGAGGGTCACATATACTCCTTGGCAGTTTCCGGGGACTTGTTATACACTGGCTCCGACAGCAAGAACATAAGGGTGTGGAAGGATCTAAAAGACTTCACGGGTTTCAAATCAAGCAGTGGTTTAGTCAAGACCATAGTAATCTCCGGCGGGAAAATCTTCACCGGCCACCAAGACGGGAAGATCAGAGTGTGGAAGGTTTCGTCGAAAAATCCCGCCAACCATAAACGCGTGGGAAGCTTGCCCACGTTCAAAGAGTACGTGAAGAGTTCGATGAACCCGAAGAACTACGTGGAGGTTCGGCGGCGCCGAAACGCGGTGAAGGTGAAGCACTTCGACGCCGTTTCGAGCCTGAGCCTCGACGAGGAGGGAGGGCTGTTGTACTCGGGCTCGTGGGACAAAACGCTCAAGGTGTGGCGCGTGGCGGATTCCAAGTGCTTGGAATCTATCAACGCGCACGACGACGCCGTGAACTCGGTGGTGGCGGCTTTCGACGGTTGCGTGTTGACGGGGTCCGCGGACGGGACGGTGAAGGTGTGGAGGAGGGCGGTGGAGGGGAAGAAGCCGAAGCACGTGTTGGACCGGGTTTTGCTGAAGCAGGAGAACGCCGTCACGGCCCTGGCGGTGAACCGTTTGGCCACGGTGGTTTATTGCGGCTCCTCCGACGGGTTGGTGAACTTCTGGGAGCGCGACCAGAAGGGTGGGCTCTCACACGGCGGCGTTTTGAAGGGGCACAAGCTCGCCGTGCTCTGCCTCGCCGCCGCCGGGAACCTCGTGTTCAGCGGCTCCGCGGATAAGAACGTTTGCGTGTGGAAGCGTGGTGAGAGTGGGTTCCACACCTGCCATTCGGTTCTCACGGGTCACACTGGTCCCGTGAAGTGTATCGCGGTGGAGGAAGAACGACCGCAACCGGAGGGTCGTCGCGAGAAGGGGGATCAGCGGTGGATTGTGTACACCGGGAGCTTGGACAAGTCGGTCAAAGTGTGGCGCGTGTCCGAACACGCGCCGGAGTTGAGCGTGTTCGAAAGCTGGGCCACCCCGAGTCATGGGGGTTCCCCTTATCATTCCTCACCGGGAAAAATTGGTGTTAATTCCTCCCCAGCAGGATGGAGTTATTCCGCACCGGGAAAAAACACAGCTAATTCCTCCGCAGCAGGATATAGTTATTCCTCGCCGGGAAAAATCAGTGTTAATTCCCCCGTAGCAGGATTGAGTTATTCCTCGCCGGGAAAGATCAGAGTTGGCAATGGCAATAACAATCACAACAGGGATAGTACTAAAAGCAATAGAGATGACAATAGCAACAGCAGGAGTGATAGCACTAAAAGCAACGGCAACGGCAGCAATAACAACTGCAACATTGATAGTGCTAAAGGCAGTGGCGATGGCAACTGCAAAAGTGATGGTGCTTATGGCAACGGCAATAACAGCTACAACAGTGATTGTGTTAAAAGTGCTGGCAATGGCAACAACAACCGCAGTTGTGATAGTGCTAAAAGTGGTGGCAATGGCAACAACAACGACAACTGTGATAGTGTTAAAAGCGATGGCAACACCAACCGCAACAATGATAGCGCTAAAAGCAATGGAGATAGCAACAACAATCGTAGCACTAAAAGCAACTGTCATGGCAATAAGGACGACAACAATAATAGTGCATATGGCAATGGCAACAACATTCGCAACAGTGACGGTGCTAAAAGCGGTGGCAATGGCAACAATAGCCGCAGCAGTGATAGTGCTTATGGTAATGGCAATAACCATCGCAATAGTGATAGTTCTAAAAGCAGTGGCAATGGCAACAACAACTGCAATAGTGGTAGTGTTAAAAGCAGTGGCGCTAGCAACAACAACCACAACAGTGATACTGCTTATGGTGATGGCAATATCAACCATAACGGTAATTGTACTAAAAGTGGTGGCAATAGCAACAACCGTGCCAATAGTACAAATACTGCTTATGGCAATGGTAATATCAACTGTAAGGATGATTGTGCTAAAAGCAGTGGCAATGGCAACAACAACTGCAACAATGATAATGCTTGTAGCAATGACAATAACAACTGCAACAGTGATAGTGCTAAAAGCAATGGCAATGGCAACAACCACAACAGTGAAAATACTTATGGCATTGGCAATAACATTCACAACAGTGACAGTGCTAAAGCAATAGCAATGGCAATGGCAATGGCAATACAACAACATGCAATAGAGATAGTGCTAAAAGCAATGGCAATGGCAACAACAATCGCAACAGCGATAGTGCCAATGGCAATGGCAACAACATCTGCAACAATGATAGTGCTAAAAGCAATGACAATGGAACCAATAACCACAAAAGTGATAGTGCTAAAAGCATTGGTGATGGCAACAACAGCCGCAACAACAAAACTGTTAAAAGTAGTGGCAATAGTGATAACAATCGCAACAGTGATACTGTTAAAAGCAATGGAAGTGGCAGTGGCAACCGTAACGGCGATGGTACTAAAAGCAATGGCGATGACATTAGCTATAACAATCGCAACAGTGATGGGGCTAAAGGCAATGGCAATGGCAATAGCTATAACAATCGCAACAACGATGGTGCTAAAAAGAATGGTAATAGCAATAACAACTGCAACAGTGATGGTGCTAAAAGCAACTCCAATGATAATAGCAATAACAATTGCAACAGTAATAGTACCAAAAGCAATGGCGCCAATGGTTATGGCAACGATAATTACACAAACAACCCTTTCCAAGACAATAGCATTGTTGTTGGTGATAACCGAAATAAGAAAGAGAGGCAGTTGCAAGGTAGAAATCAATATTGTAATTAATTATGTATTTTATTAGTTTGTTGCAAAATTAATTAATGTTTAGGAAGATGTGTAAATTGCATTGCATGTACATAAAAGTGGGATGGAAGGGGAAGAGTAAAGGCAAGAAGATGGAAAGGAGGTGGAGCTTACGCGAGGTGGAATTTGGATGGTTGGGTTGGGGGGTAATAGTGACAGGAGAGTGTGCTTGGGCCTTAAGTAAAGTGATGGCCCAGTTAGGTTCCCTACAAAGGAGAGCACTTGAATTACTTTGGTTGCTTCTTTGATTGAGTGAGACGTGGAAAGTTATGCCCTGCTGCCCTAAATGGGAGGGACTAATGGTGGCCTTGCTTGTCATGCATGATATTTTACAGATCAACATTCGACAAAGCTTCGCTTTCAACGTGCAAAAAATGGCCAACACACCGTGAGAACATTCTTTGTTTTTCAATTCCTCAAAACTGAAAGCTTACCTTAAATTGGATTTTTAGGATGGTCTTAAGGTATAGTCATCAAAAGAACTGTTGACATTAGGATTTGCCCCTGCTTGCAGTTGTTTGTTTTGGGTAAGTAAGTGGGATCAATTAGAGTTTGTAAATGTGGTTTTCTAGCCTGTATATAAATAGCCTTAATCTTAATATTTACCTTTTGCAGTTGTGTCTTTTTTTTCACTTTACAATTATAATTTCTCATCTTCTTTTCTCTTATATTTCATGTACACTTTTTCTTTCTTTTTATTTTTCTCTTCTTTTGTTGTTATATTATCCATCACATCTCTCATTTTTTTCCTTTTTCTTATTTTTTTAATCTATCTCTGTTCCACCGCCCATTGTACATTTCTCCAAAGCGTGTGAAAATATTATTATTCTTTCTTGTATATAAACGTTGTTTGAAGCTTGCATGGTCAAACATATAAATATCAGTTACGATATGATAATTATATTTGTAACAAATAAATAATTAAATCACTACTAAGATTTATTAGTGATTCTTAAGCAGTAGTTCATTTTTTTAAACCGTCCATATTAATTCAAATTATTAGACATTCTTGGGTCAAATCATGAAATCAAATAACATTATTATGAGTAACAAAATATTTCTGCTATACTTTTAACAAAACTGTATTTTGACAGACAAGCAAAACATAAAGTCTTTTTCTCCATATAAGAAGAGAATCCAATACACAACAAAATGTGACATAAAGTATGTTGAACGGTAGCATTTTTTTGTTTTTTGTATTGACCAATAGACATTAAGGATACTAAACAATTAAACCTAAGTTAATCACCTAACCAAATTTATTAGCACTCTCACAAACAAGATTTTAGTTACATCTTATAAATAGTTATGTTCAAATCTTGCTCCAAACTTGCTTAATTTTAATGTTACTTTATAGGAAGTAGAGCGCACAGTCCGTTCATTGTTGAATAAAAATGATTAAGAAGCCGAGAATGAAAGCTAATGTCTTATTAAATTGTAAATTGTTAATTTAAATCATACAATTTATGCATACATAATTTCATTAAATTTCAAATCTAATTTTGTTATTTTGCTTCTCAACTGTGATCTACCAAGGTTATATTTAACCAAAAAGAAAAAAAGAAAAAATTAGTAGAAAATTTTAAAAAATATTTAAAAGTTAAAAAGCTAATTATTAGCTGAAAATTAAAAATTGGTAAGTTAAAAAGTTTATTATTATTATTATTATTATAAGCACTGATTAGTACTTGCCTTAGAATTCATCAAAAAAGAAGAAGAAGTACTTGTCTCGTCTTGGAATTATTAGAAGTGATGTAGAATGAGTGATGTAGAATGATTCAGAACTGATAATATTATGGGATGGAGTCTGCATATCATAGATGAGCCCTCTTGTCCATGCCTATTTATTGGCCACACAGTTAACCGACCTGCAAAGCGTGGGCCTTCAACATCAACATAACCTATTGGGCTTGTATTTTGGAGTCCACAAACCTCAAGATGTCAACGTCTCTACTTGGCGACTTATCAGGCCATTCCAGAAAACATCCCCGAAGAAAAGTCAGCTTCCCTTCTTAATAATAATAAAATAATTCCAGAAAACAAAACTTCAAAAGTCCTAATCCTAACTTGAGACATGGAAAAATGTACGTAGGATAAATTATTTCTTAAAAGTACGGCACTGCGATTCCAACAATCAGTAACGCGTGAGAATTACGTATATTTTTTTATGTACTGCTTAGCAATGCTAGTCGTACGAGTCTTTTTTTTTTTATTAATTGTTGACTATTTTAAAATAAATAACGTGATCTTTTACATTTTATTCAAAGAAAAATAATGTCAAATTCAATTGACCTGTTCCTTTTTTGAGCAAATTGCATTTCCATTTAAATCAACTTATTTTTATATTTAAAATGCTTTACGATTCAAAATTGTGCAAAAGGAACAAGTACTTAATTAAATTCATCCATTATTCAAAGGTAGTAATAAATATCTAAGGCGTACAATGTTTCTAACAAATACACATCACGAAAGCTGTCCCTGTAGTTTGAAAGGTTCCAAGCCGTCGTTGTTGTCCATTTCTTTTCTACGTTATTTCCGTTCCAACCTTTCGAATACGTTGTTCATTACCAAAACCTGTGCCACACTTTCCCTCTCCGGTCTCCTTCATATACAATATTACGTAATTACTACTCACTTTGCCTTCCCATTCCTCTTCATGCCTTAACTTTCTTCCGCACTTTGCTGTTTCTCGAGTCACGATCACTGATGACTACGTCTCAAACAATGAATGAAGATTGAAGAAGAGCATAAGCAGCGAGTTGGGTTGATGAGATCAGAGTGAAACAAGTAAAACAAGTTTGTTTGTTTTACTTGGCTTTTGAAACTTTGATGGCTTTGCTTCTGAAAAAACTACGTCCTGGTGTACCTTCAGTTCATGATGATGGTGGTGATTACAGCTATGAGTACTCTTTTGCTGAGGAATACAAAGGCCCTCCTCTCAGTTATTCCATCCCAGAAGCACCTCCTTTCAACCATGACCAAATCCCACTTGCCCAAGTTGCTCATTCTCCCCCTCATCACTTAACACTCCCAGTTGTCCAACCCTTTAGAAAAACCAATGCAGAATTGGCTTCAAGTTCTGCTTCTGTTTCTTCTGAGACACTTTCATGCAGAGAAGAGGATGGTGACAATGACCATCTTAGTCCAAAACATGTTAAACGGCCTTCCGTGGTGACTTTTCGTCATCCTGAGACAAATGACACGGTGGATGGTGAAGAGTTTGTTGAATCTGTTGGTGGGGAAAGTAATAGCAATAGTAATAGTAGCCGTGTGAGGCCGCATGCTGTGAGAGGTGGGAAGAAAGGCTCGTGCTATCGGTGCCTTAAAGGGAATCGTCTCACCGAGAGGGTGGTTTGCATTGTTTGCAGTGCCAAGTATTGCCGCAACTGTGTGGTTAGAGCAATGGGGTCCATGCCTGAAGGCAGAAAATGTGTCACTTGCATTGGTTATAGAATTGATGAGAACAAGCGGGGGAAGCTTGGCAAATCTTCTCGGATGCTCAAGCACTTGTTGTCTGAGTGGGAACTGAAACAAATCATGAAGGATGAAATGTTTTGTGAAGCAAATCAAATACCAGCCGAACATGTTCGTGTGAATGGAGAACCTCTTGATTGGGATCAACTCATGCTGCTTTTGACCTGTTCAAACCCACCAAAAGGATTGAAACCGGGTTTCTATTGGTATGATAAGGCTTCTGGATTTTGGGGAACGGTGAAAATCAAACCTCCTTCATAGATACTCTTTTTATGTTTTGGCTTAATCTGAGTGAAGCTTAATGAACTTACCCTTGATGTGTTTTTTACAAGCAAAGCTCAAATATGATGTACTGCTTGATCGTGCAGGAAGGTCAACGGCCAAGTCAAATTATTAGCCCACAGTTGGAGGTTGGGGGTCACTTGCAGAGAAATGCAAGCCATGGAGAGACAAATGTAACTATAAATGGTCGAGAGATTACCAAAGAAGAGCTATGGCTACTGAAGGTTGTTATTAATCTGGACACACTCATATTATGGGGTTTTGAAACTGTTAAACTGAAGTGTTACTTTGTTTGTTTACAGTGGGCACGAGTGCCCTGTGAAGGAACAACTGACTTTTGGGTGAGCCATGATGGATCATACATTGAAGTGGGACAGAAGAATATCAAGGGGCGTATATGGGAGAAGGTAATTCATGTGTAGATGGATGTTGAGTTTAATTTAGATGTAAAGATTTTACACTATTAATCAATTAAGAATCACCCTAGATATGACTTTTATAGTAATTATTAGAAAGTTAACAATCTTACCATATCACAAATTGGAAGTCCAATTATTATCACGGTGTAAAGATCTTTTAAAGTCAGTTGATTCGTAATAAATTCGATGGATGCATGTTGCCTTGTTTGGCTTTTCTTATAGTTAAAATCTCTCATCAATTACTGTGTGGTGTGCATGTTCTTTAACAGTCTACGGTGAAGCTAGCTGCTCTAATTCTGTCACTGCCAGTTCCTTCAAAATCTTTGAATCCTGTGGGCGAAGGAGAAAATGGAATTAGCGAGCACAACCTTCAACAGAATACGCTTCACAAATTTTTACTTGTTGGTTCTGACAAGTCTGGAACATGTACCATATTTAAACAGGTAAGATGCTGCTAGAAGAAAATTATTTTGTCAATCATTTGTTTGGTATTTGATGTGCTGCCAATTTCAGCTCTTTAATTTCCTTGTAGTCCCATAGTATGGGCTATGTTATGTCCAAATCCAATCAATATAGTATTGGATATAAAACTTACATTAGTTTGAGTTTACTGCAGAATGTATTGAAAGCTCTTAAGGTCCCCCCATGCAGCCGCTTTTGTCCTTTTCTACATAATATCGCTTTTAGAAAGTAGAAATGCACAATTTATAAGCTCTGTTTATGTGTGTAAGTAATGTCAATTTAGCATATAAACATTTTGATGGTTGATTCTTGTCAGTCAGATTGCTAGTGCTTAATCTTTGCCTTATAAATTGCTTCTTGATATAAATTATATTTTATGGAAGTTTGGAATTTTTTTCCTTTTGTGGTGTATAGTTCCCTGGCATCTGAAGAACTCTATGTAATTTTTAAGTTGAAGCCTTGTTTTTTAGTAACACTAAGGATTGAATCTCTTATTGCAGGCCAAGCTTTTGTATAATGTTCCTTTCTCTGAAAACGAGCGCCAAAACATCAAGCTGGTAATTCAAAGCAATTTGTATAGGTACCTTGGTATACTGCTGGAGGCGCGAGAAATTTTTGAAGAGAGTTTGTATCAAAAAAGTAATGGACGACATGTTGATGAATCAACTTCTTCTGGTAATTCTTTTTCTTTGGATAAATAGCTAACCAGGAGGCCTGTACCGTTTGAATGATGTATTTGTCTGCATTTCTTTAAACACTTATACTTTTGCATTTTTTTTATCTGGATAACGTAGACTATAAAGTAAAATGACTTTATCCATTCAATCTTTAAAAATGTTAGTAACAAGAGTATTGTTAATTTCCTCATTTGCAAAACAGAAAGTTAATTTGCTATTCAATATCAGTCAGGCACTCTAAATTGAGTTTCGCTGTGGGGTATTATCATAGTGAAGTTAGTTTGGTTAGTTAAGTGAGTAATCTAGTTACTCATAACTACACATGTGATTAATTGGTATTGTTTTACTCTGTAATCTATATAAGCCATGTATTAGTATTGGATCACACACCCTTTGTTCATTAGCTGACTGAAGAAGCTTTTACAATATATTGATAATTTATATTAGGGGCAAAAGTTTTTGATGTGTAGTTTCCAACAGGGATTAGTGGGGAAATTATTGACACGACAACCTATTCCATTGGCCAAAGACTGAAAGCTTTCTCAGAATGGCTACTCAAATATATGGTGTCAGGTAACTTGGAAGCAATATTTCCAGCTGCTGCTCGTGAATATGCGCCACTGGTGGAGGAACTGTGGAGGGATGCAGCCATTCAGGCCACATACAACAGGAGAAATGAAATAAAAAATCTACCAAGAAGTGCGAGCTATTTCTAGAGCGGGTGAGATAATGTTTTGCCCTCCATATATTCATCATCACATGGTAATTCATTTGTACTCACATAACTGATTTCACTTAATAACATTTAATATAGATTATTTATTTATTTATTTATTTTTTCTGAAGTTGTTCTATTTCTACTTTGTTGCCATTTTCTATATTCGTTCTGTTTGGGAACAGAGTTTGGATAACTGATTTGACACAATGTAGACTGTTAATAATGGTTTAACACTCTATTTATCATATCTTTTCTTTTCTTTTAATCCCATTTGGACTCCTGGAGTTACTTTCAATAACCAGATTATCACCTCAATCACTTCAGTGGGAATTTTGTATGGAGATTATGTAAATATAAGACTCAGGATTACCTCAATCACATCAATATCTAAATCTTTTTCTGGATGCAGGCTGTCGAAATTTCCAGGATAGATTATGAACCCTTGGACATGGACATCTTGTACGCTGAGGGGATAACCTTATCCAATGGCCTTTCTTCTATGGAATTTTCATTTACTGTGTCAGGTCATGAGGACTCATTGGACCCTATGTATCAACATGATCCTTCACTCAGGTCACCATTTCATTGAGTTTACACATGATAATATATTACTCCCTTTCGTACTTAATATAAGACACTTGTGTCAGGTCATGAGGACTCATTTTTAGCCTCGTTAATCATTATTAATTTGTTTTAGGTGATGTGAAGACATTAAAATTTGAAAGCATTATGCACCACTATTAAATAAAAACACAAATACTCAAAGTCTTTAATAGGGGAAAATAAATAAAAAAAATTAAATGCTTCATAAAAATTGTATAACATCTTATAAAAAAGATCATCAATACTTTTTAGATAATATCTTATATTAAGGACTAGAAGGAGTACTTTTGAATTAAACTCAAGTCTAGTGAACTTCCAGTGATAACAATGTAATGCACTGAATCTTTTTTAATTCCAAACTAAAATTAAGCTAGCTGATATATGTCACTCAAATCATAGACATTGTAATGACTAAAAACAACTTGGCAATGCACTGAATCTTTGTTACCACATTTTTATGTTGTGCTTATAGGTACCAGCTCATCAGAATACATCCAAAAAGCCTAGGAGAAAACTGCAAGTGGTTGGACATGTTTGAAGACACTGATGTAGTCTTATTCTCTGTGGCCTTAACTGACTATGACGAGTACACAGTAAACAGTAATGGAGTTGCTACCAACAAAATTTTAGCAGCTAAACATCTCTTTGAAAACATCATCACTCACAGAGTCTTCAACAACAAGAAATTCCTTTTAATTTTGACCAAGTTTGATCTGCTAGAGGAAAAGATGGAACGGGCACCTCTAACACAATGTGAATGGTTTTGTGACTTCGATCCAGTTATTAGCCACAATCACAAAACGGCTAGGATTAGTAAACATAGCAATCATCCTCCATTGGCTCAACGTGCTTTTCAATACATTGCTATGAAGTTTAAGAGATTGTTCAATTCTCTTACTGGCCGAAAGCTGTTTGTTTCACTAGTTACTGGGTTGGAACCTGGTACTGTTGATGAAGCTCTTAGATATGCCAGAGAGGTTATGGTGTGGGAAAAATGGGACCCCTCTTTGAGAAATGAGAAGTCTGAGATAACATCCACAACCATTGAGCCAAGCTCTTATTAAAAATATAATGACTATTATCCCTCCTAGAAAATTCTACAGATTTTTTCTCTCACATTTTGGAATCAATCAATACTGGGGTTAATATTGAAGGAAATGGTGCAACGTAATCTTGATTATGCTAGAGCTTATATTGCCACCATATGGTCTTATTGCATGTCTCCCCAAACATGTGTTCATTTTTGTAAATGTGATCTTACAATAACAATGTATGATTATGATAAATTAAAATTAAATTTAGTCTTAAAAATACGTTTTATTAGAAATAAAAAAAATATTTTTATGTTCAGTTAAAAAAATTATATTAATTTTTCTAACAAACTTTAAGATAAAACTTTTTAAACACAAATCACTTTAAATGTAGTTTTAAGTGAAATTAATTTTATAAAATTAAAATCACCCAAAAGTAACATTTATTAAAAAATCAAATTCCGGAAATTATAAATGATCATTTAACAATGTCGACTTAATTAGTTATAGATGTTGTCATTTGTCTGAGAGTTAGAGATAAGCTTTATGTACATGATTTTTTTTTTTAAAGGATTTTAAATGTACCTAAAATCATGGCCACTGGCACATATAATTATTTTTTCTTTTCAATTATTTTAGATGAAAATAAGAGAAAAATGTCAAATTAAAAGTACCAATTGTCAAAGGAGTATAAGACACCAAAATAATTGCTTATTTAGTTTCCTACAATAGCCTTGTATTGCTTCCACTCATACAAAGAAATTATTATCACAATATTCCCTTGCCCACCATTATAAACTGGTCTACAAGATCTTAATGATTTCCTTAAAAAATTTCATACACGGGCTGTTTCTGCAAACATAGTCCTACAATTAGCTAGGAAAAATTGATTTACAAACAAGTAGGGTCATGACTTGATTCAGAGTTTTAACATTGGTTCATGAAGTTGGACCCTGGCCCATATAATAAATTGGCATTAGAGGGGAACTTTTTCCTGTCGTCGGTCTACAAAATTTTGCATATATATACAATACATCATACATGTACACTACACGAATTATATAGATATGCAGAGGATTAGAAAGAGTGTTTTTTTTTTTTTTTTAATATAAAAAATATCTTTGGTATGAATGGAAGGTATTTTTTTACTCAAAACTGAAATAAAGTTTTTTGTTTGTAAAAATATTCAGAGAAATAGTATAAAAGAATCTGTTTCTTTCTCACCCTCTACATTATGATGCAAACTGGTAAATGGACCTTTATCACAAAACCAATGAATTTAGTAGGGTATGACTATAACTATCTTGTCTCGTACTGACCCTGATATTTTTTCAGGCTTGACAAATATCCAGAGACGAGAGGGCACTTTATTTCTAATAATCGTAATATCTAAACTTTTATGCGCATAAAAAGTTCTGAGTTTTAGAAGCAGTAACCAACAATTAACATCGAACAATTTAGCCTAAAGGCACGTCCATGTTCTCCCGTATGATGAACAGACAGTCATTCACAATACGACCTTCTAAACTCGAGAAATTCTAATCTACATTTCCTATGAAGTATTATAAAATTAACCTCAAAATACAAATTTTTATGCCAAGTAATATGTTTTGATTAGATCAGTACTTCCGTACAATAGTTAATAACATTTCCATTACATATCTCGCGGACTAAGAACTCTTAGATAGAAATAGCATATACAAGATATATTGTAACCAGAAAACGAGAAGAAAATACAAGACATCTTGGTTCTGCTATTGCTCATGCATTCCTTGATGTCAGCAAGAACACCTTAATCAAAAACATATCACCAAGGCACAAATCGATCCATAAGCAGACACACCGTTGCCTCTGACATGGTTCCACTAGTGTCTCTCTCCCTCTGAACTGCAGTCTTCTTCTTTTTCTGAGTTTCCTTTTCTGCTGCTACTTCTACCTCTGATCCTTCTTTGGCTTTGGACAAGAAAGGCTTGCGGGCAAGAACTTTTTCTCTAAGCTTTGTCAGCTCCCCAACCCATACCTCTACCATAGCAGACATTTTTCTTTTCCCAGCTCTTAGAAACTAATGAGGTAAAACACTTTGTTTTCTTCTATTTGCTTTGCTTTGTTGCATGAATGTTGGAGGTGAGGTCAGTGTGGTTTATATAGCAACTATAAAGGCTAATGAATGAGGCTTAAGGCTTTGTGAAGGTGCGTGTGTAAGTATTGGTATGTCAGAAACTAGGAGCTTTTGGCGCACCTTGGATGCGATGGCACACAGGACTGAGTCAATTGAATTGGATATACTTAAAAAGTTTGGGATATTCGGTGGGAGAATTCTATTGGCTTACTATCAGTATCTTTTCTGAGTTGTGGTCCAGTCCACTGGCCCTCGTAATTGTGGATGGAATATGATTGTGATATATAGTACCGTGCTTTGAATTAATTTACTGAGGGCAAGGATAAGTATGACACGTTCAATTATTGATTTTCTTTTTTCTTATGAGAACGAATTCTATCGTTCATTTCCCAAATTTCAAGATAGTTCGTTTCTCTTACAAAAGACACATAAACTTTTGTGTCTAGTTTTAATACATATAGCATCACCCTGTATTAAAATTTTAGGTACTTAACTATATTGAAAGCTTATTTAAACTTAGTATAATGGAAAACAAAATAATACACACCACTCCTCTGTTGTATCCTGCTGTTTATATTTAGAGGTGGAGTCAGTCTAGCGTATAATTCGTGCGCTGTTAATATGGGTTAAAATAGAACGTGATGTGCATACCATCTTTCTTGCGACACAAAATTAATAATACATTCTTTGATATATTCTTTATAATTCATTTTTTATTCAATAAATTTTATGTAAATCTCATTTGATTTACATGAGTCTCACTCCTTATTTAATAATAAATTCACTTTATGAAAAAAAAGAGTCAAAAATAGTGTATTTATAGTGTTTCACTTGTACATTAGAAAGCGCCACTTTCCCCGTTCTAACACTTTTCGTGAGAAAAAAAAAAAGAATGCCTTGGTTCAATAATGTTCACATGGGGATAACAAGACGTGTCTCCGAACATTTTGTTTGTTAACAAGTCTCCTCATTGTGAATTGTAATGGTTCAATATAAACAAACTCTTATAATGGAAGAGAGAAGGAAATCAAAGAAAAGCAAGAACAATGAAAAGTCCGTAACTTGGGTCAGATTAACAAGCTGACACGAGCAGCTTGTCCCACCCCCACTACAGTCCCATTCATCTGCCTTGATATTTAGATTTAATTTCTTTAAAATGAAGAAATTTGTAAAATAAAAAGTTTATTTATCATTATTTAAGGTGATTTAAATTTATAACTTCAATTTAAATTAATAAGAATATATTTTTATTTTCTCATTTTACACATCTTTTCTATTTAGAAAAACTAGATCTGCGTTAATTTGTCTCCTACGTCCAAAGGGACTAGTTTGTTTTTCTTTCTGAAAACAAGGTTTAATTGCGCAGATTTTTTCTTTGGTCTCAATAGTTAGAAATAATCTATTTTAGCCTCTATATATATATTTTTAATATTGGTTTAATTCTTGTCATCAAGTGTGTTTTAACTCTGTAAAAAAAAAATCATAAAATAAAAATTGACGGTGTAAAACTGATTTTGGCATTTTTTATTTAATTTGTGACTATTTAAAATGATAGGAACTAAACCAATATCAAAAGTGTATATATAAGAACTAAAACGAATTATTTTTAACTATAAAGACCAAAAGAAAAAATCTGTAACTATAGAGACACAAAATGTAATTAAACCTGAACAATTTAGAGGAAGCTACCCATGGACCCGGTTGTGGAACAGGACAAAACAACGGTGCTTCTATTACAAGCATACTATTCCAACGTAGAAGGATTAAATTTATACAATAAATATGTACAATAAAAAAAAATTACATAAATCGTTGTATGATTTTATTGTATGAAAATGATATCCCTTCCGTGTCTGCTGTATCAGTTGTTACTCTGAAATCTGAATACACGTAATACGAGAAACTGCTTACATGCACCAGGTGCGCCATGTGTGCAGTGTGATGAGTGCACTAGAGCAATAGGAAGAGGGAAATTTATGATATGCCCTGTGAAATTTGTTATGGTTGATCATATAGATAGTACATAATAAATCCATTTGAACATTGTATGAATTAAAGTTATAATTTATTTGACAAGATAAACGATATAGATAAAATTAAATTTCATATCCATTCGGTTAAAAAGCTCGCATACGATGTCTGTACATATTTATTTATCATTAATTGTAAAATTCAAAATGAATTGTGTTACAATAAAAAAAATTAAATAAAATGAATTGTGTCTCTAAGATAAAAATTAACAAGGGATTTTATTAGAAATTTGAAGGAGCACTATATACACACACATCATTCTAAGGGTTAATATATAAAACCAAAGAAAGTCACTGAAGTGTTTCTTTTTGTTCAAGGGTTAAAACATTCAACAAGCATGGAAAGTGAAGCCTCCGAAAAGATCAACCTAGGCTTGTTAAATTGCATAAGTTTGCCAACGACTACATCCAACCCAGATGAAATCTTATCCTTTTCCTGGAAGGCTTGGGCAGATTTATGTTGAGTGGCAGCAGAGTAAATGGTTTGATCTTTTTCCCTCAGCTTGGACAGATCCCTTGTCCATAAATCCACCAGTGCAGACATGACTTGAAACCGAAGCAGCAAAAGTCAAAAGCAGTAAAGAGCTAGCAAGAAAAATATGGGACTGAAATCAAGATGTAAAAGCAAGAAAGACACTTGTGGTAATGTTTGGTTTGAATGAGATGCTTTGCCTGATGTGGGAATTGAAGCAAAACCGATCGAGGTATATATATAAGGAGACCAAGGTCATTCGGTTATGCAAGAAAAATATTAAAGAATAAGAATGTAATCTGGTGAAATGCTAGAAAAGTGAGAATATTTTATTGCGTTACTGTCATTAAATAAATATTTAAAGGTGGAGCCCCCATGTAACTGTGTTCTTTTTGTCTGTGTGCTTTGAAATTGAAACGTAAAACGGGAACTAGAAGCTTTAATTTCATCGTGTGTTATTGCTAGTGTTATCTTTTTTCTTTGTTCTAGTATTATCTTACACATCTGCAAAACCGCTGGCGATACGGTGGTATGAAGGAAAAACAACTGGCGTGGCGCCATACAAGAGTCAACCTTATCAATAAATGGTGTAAACGTTGCAATTATTCTTTTCTGTTGGCTGGCTCAATCAGATTCAGGAACGAGGTTTGCTTTAACAAAGGCAGAGATACCCAAAAGAAGAGTCTCGCATCTATGGCCACGTGCACACTCCAACGCTCCAAGTGACACTTCCTCAAGTGTTGCGCAAGGATGACTATTAGCCTAAGCCGGCCTCAGGTTTTGGTGCTCACCCAAACCAAAAGGGAAGCCTTGTTTTTTGCATCTCCTCCCTCCCCATTTATTTTAGAGTTTATTTTCTTTTTTACCCTTCATCCCAATTCAAAATTTATGTTAGTGGTGTGAAGTTTAGGTAGTATGCATGAAATTATAAGTTCTAACCTTAATGCTATTATTGTACATAACAAAAATTATGTTATACACGAAAACTAATTTTTGTTGTGCATCTTGTTT
The DNA here is from genome assembly GCA_004329165.1 of Spatholobus suberectus. Taxonomy (NCBI): domain Eukaryota; kingdom Viridiplantae; phylum Streptophyta; class Magnoliopsida; order Fabales; family Fabaceae; genus Spatholobus; species Spatholobus suberectus. The sequence goes on along the minus strand of CM014731.1, from coordinate 82,118,825 downwards.
AGATACACAACAATAATTAGTTTTCTTATGTAATTATACACACGTAAACTAGTATTTGTCAAATCAACAATACACGAAAAAAAGGCAACAAAATAAAGCTGGAAAATAAGAAATGGAGAAGGAGAAGGAGTGAGTGGTGAATATCAGAATTTTGAGAAGAGATACAGATCACACCTAATTAATGAGGCCAAACATCATAGAGTTTAAAGAATAAGAGAGGACTACCATGAAAATATCCCAATATTGATAAAAGATTGCAACATACTCTTATTTATACTAGTGTTATTTGCCTAACTAAGTAAGTGAATCTCAACCATTGATTACTTACTAATCAATGTACATTGTTAAGAATAACAGTGATCCAAGTGATGCTTAACACCCTCCCACAAGCTCATAAGTGGTATCACCACAATGAGCTTGAATTACAAATAATAACAAAGGAAAATAACATGAAGAGAATAAACTCTTTTTTTTTTACATATGCAGATATTACAAAACAAAAACGAAAAAAAAGATAGTGGCCCAAACAAATGAAGCTTGAAACCAACCAGCCCAAACAAATGAAGCCTGAAACCACCAACCCAAATATTGGCCATCTAATCTCCTGTGTTGTGCCCAACTTCATATCCCTAAGCAAAAAACATCCTCTGTCGTCGTGGCAAATTTGCATGATTTCGCCGCTGATGGCTAGCTTTAGTGCACCATATTCATAATCCAAATTGGGTAGGGCCAGCACACGCAAACCATGGGAATGACTAGATATTACTATGTCAACTCCAATAGGCTTCGCGTTATTGTGTAACACCAAGGCTAGATTTTTTATGCTCAATAGGACTCGTGCAATCATAACTAAAGAGAACGGAGACACTTCTGCAACACCACTAATGTTGATGGCTTTGTGCTTATAACAGCCCAAGCTTGAGTATAAAGATCTCTGCTACATTTCGCCCTCTATTTTGCAATGCAATTTCAAGAAGCATTTCCTGGGTGTTTCCAATGGCACCCAAGGCATACTAAAGTATGGTGGAGAAGGGATATAAAGAAGAGAAGTCCATGGCAAATAAAGCAAGAAGAACGAGGGAACTTGGTGATGGCGACGGTGAAGTTGCGATACCATGTCTATTAGATTTGAATCCACTTGAGCTACCTTCTTGAAGAGATCAATGACAACTTCCTTTGGTTTCTTAGCAATTCTAGATACCAAATCAGTGGTGGCAAAGGAGCTATTCGAATCTTGATGAATTCCTTCATTGTTTCGATGCTCTTCAACTCCATTGTTATTTCTTGCTCGTACTAATCTTCGACAACTTCAATTTCAATTTTCATCTCCTTCTCCTATTCTTTTGTAGTAGAATCATTGCTCTCTCCATGAGAGAGCTCTGATACCATATCAAAATTTTGATAAGAGATAAGGATCATGCCTAATTGATGAGGCCAAACATCATAAAGTTCAAAGAACAAGAGATGACGACCATGGAAATATCCCATTGTATTCATATATTGATAAAAAGATAATGAAAGATTACAACATACTCTTATTTATACTAATGTTATGTGCCTAACAAACTAAGTGAATCTCAACCATTGATTACTTACTAATCAATGTACACTGTTAAGAATAATAGTGATCCATGTGATACTTAACAGTGAAAATAAGAAGATGAAAGGGGTGGAAATGAAGAAGGTGAAGAGGTGGGGGGTGCATGAAAAAAAGTGAGGGGAGGGGAGGAGAGGAGGTGTGAGGGTAAAGGTTATTTAAGTATTATATAAATTTAAAAAAATAAATTAGAGAGATGTGAAGAGTAAAAAAGGGAAAGTGCAAATAACAACTCTTGTAAACCAGAGGAGATTTTATTTGCATCCTTTTTTCTCTTCACATCCCTTTTTGTGTTTTTATATATATATTTTTAAAAAATATCCTTCTTAAAAATCAATTGTTTAAATATATTTTTGGATAATTTGTAGATGTTTTGAGATTTAGTTTCTAAAATATATTAAGGAGATTTTGAAAAGTAAATTCCAAAAAAAATACTAAATACATTTTAGAAAATAAATTCTAAAAATATTAAAAGTTTAACACATTTCAAAAATGTTAAAATTTTAATTCAAAAATTAATTTCTAAAAGTGTTAAAATTTAATGCTTGCCTTTCTAGTTTAAATTATCTTTGATGGATTATCTGACTTCTTTTAAACTATACCCTACACACTTAACACAATATTCATATAATATTTATCAATTCACAGTGTTTGGATTCATCAAAGCTTGGTGTTTTAAGATGTTAGACATTTTCAGACTCACTATCCCCCTATTTGGTTGCACAGAAGTGAAGGGGGAGGGAAGAAAGAGCGACGAAGTGCGCGGAAGGAGGGATTGAAGTGTCGTTTGGTTGCACAGAAGTGTAGAAAACTACAATAGGTTTTTATTTCATCTCAAAAACGAGTGGAAATGTGCAAAAGTGAAACACGAACATGCTACATAATCTGTTAAGTTGCAAAGCATAGTCAATTATGTTACAAATATTCAACATAATAGATTATGTTGTAACATAATCGATTATTTTTTCTCTCTTTCCTACTCTTTTATTTTTATTTTTCTATTTCTCTTAAATCATACACACCTATTTTCACTCTATTTCCACTTATTTTTCTTCTTTTCTTTTCTCACCTACCTATTTCCTTCCCTCCATTTCCTTTTTTTTTTTACCAAACACAACGTATATGTGTGTAGGTGCACATGTCTGAAAAGACTTTAATGGGTGTTATTATAATTGTGTATGTTCTTATAATATCTAATAACTATAGATTAAAAAAAAGTATATAACTACAATAGGAGGTGCAATAATGTTTTAATTGTCTGATTAAAATAATTTTTTTCAATTTTCAAAGTATTAAAAATCTTTACTTTCTCTTTTAATATTTTGTAGAAATTAAAAATGTTTTAAAATGATTGATAAGAAAGATTATTAGTCTATAAAATATGAAAGAACTAATTTTTATTAGTTATAAGATAAAAGGGCCTATAACAATTAAAAAAAATGATAAATACACAATATTTTATCTCATTAGCTAAATAATTAAAAGGCTAAATTAATCTATAAATTTCTATAGTTTTATTAAATTTTTAATTAAATCCCAATAATTTAAAAACTTTTAATTAAGTCCTTCTAATTTCAAAATTTAGTAACTAAGTCCCCTAAAGTTAACAATGTTAAACCAAGTGTTATTGATAGTTTTTCACTGTCTCCAAAAGAAATATTTGTCTTCAAATCCCTGAATCTGCGTATTGTGGTTCTATGGTGAAAATGAAAATCACACAAAGGCTTTTTTTCTCATCTTGTATAACCTACATGTTCTGGTGCATGCCAAGTCTTTTTTTATCCTGTTATTCTATTTTGCGAGAGGCAATCAATGACATGTTGTCTAACCCACGAGATATGAAACCATCAACAAGTCAACATTCTCCTTTAAATAAAACATATCGCCTACAAACTAAAATGTTAGAACTGTTTTGACACCTTCTGCATGGTCAGTAGCCATTCATGTCATGCGTGCAAAGACAATATAGTTTTGCTTTTCATCGCAGAGCACCCTTAATTACCATTGACTATAACTACAAGTATACTGTTTTCTTCATAACTTGAAGACAGGAGAACCATCATTGAACTCAAACTCCAGCTCCGGTTGACACACCACAGTATGCATAATATGTATAGTTTCCAACAGCAATGGCCTCCTAAAGAATAAATGAAAAAGATATAATAGAAACAGGAAATTGAAAAAAGTGAATTCTAAGGCAATTTATGTTATAACAATAACAACATCTGAGAATCGTCAAATTAAAGGTTGAAGAGAAACAAACTATGATCACTAGAATGTGTACTTGAGTGTAAAAAGATGTGTAAATCAATGGAAAAATTCTGGTTAACTTATTCATTTATTCTTGGACTGAATCTTAACCCTAGTTAAGAACACTTCAGGTGCTTGCTTGTAAAATAACTTGAACTTTTACTTTTTAATTTTTGTTGAATTCAAACAAATAACTCAAGGAAAACAAACCAAGCCTATTGTTTTTGTACTCTGCAAAGGAATACTAATTTATCTGAATCTCTCCAAGATGACACAATTATAATAACAAAATCAGAGTTTTGAATCATTATAAGCAAAAAAACAGAAAACAACATGCATAGGCATCAATATGGCCGCCACAACATAATAGCTAAGAAGCTTGCAAGAATGCGTGAAAATGCCCAAAATAGCAGCCATAAATTGAAATACATTGAGGTGTGAGAGTTAGATTTTAGTGCCATTAAGTCATTTTTGTAGTTATGAACGGGTCTCTAGTGGCAGAAGCAGTGCCTTTCCCTTGATTTAGATTCATCCATATGATGAGGGAGTCACAGAATCAAACCATTGGTAACAATTCGTTATGCTGCATTGAAAATAAATATCAACTAATCATAATTAATTGTCAAGTTATAAAACTCTATATTAAATATTTATTATATATAAATGTCATGTAAGTAATACTATCTCTGATCCTATATATAAAAAACAAAATATTTAATTCATCAAGACCAAGAAAAGTAGTTTAATTAGTTAATTTTAATTAATAATGTTTTAAATTTAAATTTTATTCCAAAAATACCCATAGAATTAAATAGTTTAAGTGGTGGTAATACTTAATGACACTTTTCGTAATTCAAGTGATAATTTTTTCAACCAAATGGTGTGACTTATATTGTTAATAGCCCAATGAGAATACATCAACTTTCATGAGAAATGAGTGAATGTATCATTAATAGACTTCACAATAAATTAAGGGTCTAAAAAAAATTAGTAATTTACACATTTAATAGTGGGTCTATGTTTCTTATAATTAGAACCAAAAAAATGTTCTCTTTTGTTTCTTACATAGAGGACTAGAGGTAATACTTTACAGAAAATTTAAAGGATTTAATTAAAATCATGATGAAACTATAAGTAATAGAATAATTTAATCAAATTAAAATTAAATATACATTTTACAAAACATAATCAGAACAATTTAATCAAATACATCGTACATGACAACATGAAAAGTTATACTAATGTAGTTACTAGAAACAGCACAAGTGAAATTTGTTTAAAGTAGTAGCAACTAGCAGGTAGGAAAAATGAAAATAGAGCCCTTCATGATGTAGCAAGCTCGGTTGAAACTGGAAAGAAAGGGGTTAATATATAGAGAGAGCGCCACAAAAAGAAATTGCAACGCTGATTGTTACATTACCCTTTTCCGTGCTAAGCTGTTACTTGGTCCCTAATCTAACAATGACGTTGGCAGTGAGTTACATATTATTAAACAGCTATAACCAAGATCACAGTGCTAAACCCACAACAAAACCACGAACTAAAAACTATATGCTTCTTCAGCAGCAAACTCTGGAAAGAGCATGATGGCTGATACAGTTTTTGGGTCAGTTGTTTTCTTATGAAATTCTTTAAACATATAAACAGCTCCACATGCTTGTTGCTGTTGTTTAAACTTACTTCTCCTTTATTTGATTTAAACTTTATCTATCTGTCCTTTCTTAAGAATTTTTTTAAGCTTCTTAGTATAAATAGTTTCTTTACTTTGAAACTTTTTCAATTATTTACAGGAGGACTGTGTAGGCAATTCTCTAAGTTTTGTTTATTTGTTGGTATGAGTAATGATTTGGGGACTTCTAAACATAGTTTTCTTGTGGATGCTGGCTGCAGAGACAGGAAATCCTTCAAGAGACACAGTTGTAAGGGACATACCTGGGATGATATGAATATAATGAAGCACAGCCCAATTCCATTTGTTTAATAAAATTGATACATTGAGTCGCTCAATTCCATTTGTTGAATGAATGTGTTATATGCCGAGGTGCTTATTGGGCAGACCCCGTATCCTTTTAACATCTGCTGCATCGGTTTATAAGCTCGATAGTGAAAGATTCGTACCCCGATTGTAACCTCAATTTTAAACCTTGTTTGATTTTTGGCTCTGCTATTTAGGAAGCCAGAACATCTTTGGTCGTACACCAAGCACACATTATCCGATTTAATGGTGTCAAGACAACCATCTATGTACATTCTGACAGAGTCCTTTTCATCTTCACCCTCACCATATGATGTTAAACGCAAGTCCTTGAATCAGTTTTGTGCGATGCTTACCAAGGACAAAGCAGAAAATGAACCCCAGCAGGGGGGAAGGTGGAGCAGAAGAGAGATCAATAATTATATAATCCTTTGTTGTCTTATGCTCCAACCACTTTGGAGCACTGCTTCCTGGATATATGTAACCAGCTTGATAAGAACCATGATTAACATTATAATCATTGTAATTTTCAACATGATTGTGATTTGATGCAGATAGGTGTTGGTTTGCAAATTTCATCACATTGATTTGTGCATTCAACCCAATAGCCACTAGAGAATGTTCATCTAAGTTCAAGCAATTCCAGAACAGAACCTGTTTCATGTTTCCCTTTAATTGTTTAACAGCCGTGGAAGGAAACAGTGATAGTCTTCAATGATTTGCAGTCTCGGGCATTAAGAGTTTTAAGGAACGGGGTAAGATCTGATAGAGTCTGAAGGAAAGTGCACTCTTGGACATCTGGAGTTTCAAGAAACGGGGGAAGCTCTGGTATTTTTTGAAGCTTGTTGCAACGCATCAAGTCCAGATGTAACAGTTGTTTAAGATTAGTGATGGACGAAGGTAACCTCTCAATGTCACTGAATCCTAGAAGTAGTGATTTAAGCTTGCTTTGATGTCCAAATGATGAAGCAAATGCTTTGACCTTCGTACCTAGTAAATTCAGTTTTTCCATATTCTTTGATGTCAGTGAGAATTCCTTTAGATTCTCGCAACAATCAAGCTTGAGACAACAGAGGCGACTTGCAAGTATGGTAAGGGCCCTGCAGGAAGAAAGGTCCAATTTCTCAAGTTTGGGCAGAGAGAAAATAGATGATGCACACTAGTCAACATAGAACAACACTTGAGAACCAGTACTTCAAGATTTGTGGCTTTTGATAAATCTGGCAGCTCCTTTAACTTCCCAGAGGAACGGAGGTCAACTTGTTTTAAATTCACCAAATTCTGTAATAAAATGAAATCAAAATGAAGATATCACACAAGCTAAATTAGTTACTTTTGTATTCCTTGAATTAACAGAAAATTTTAACACTGAGACACATATATTTACGTTCACTCCATCCAAAGTTTTCCAGGCTGCCGAATGGCAATTTCAATATTACAAATTTTTCTGCCGAAAAATTCTCTGGCAAGGATTTTAGAGGGTAATGAGACCAATAAAGAAATCTTAGTTCAGTTGCCAAAAATTGAAGCTCTTCAGCAAGAATATTATTTTGATTGAAGCAATCATACTTATGTCCCCCAGAAATTGTAGTCTGCTCATCTTAGCAAATATATGAGGGCCTAACTTTTGGTTCTTAATTGTTGACAAGTGCATACGTATGCTTCTAATGGCCTTAGTACCCTGCCATCAATGTAGAAGGAAAATTTTTAACATCATCAAGAGACACATTTCTCACAAAATAAAATAAAATAAAATAAATTTTATTTAAAAGATGTCATATTTAGTTAGGTCCCTAACCTTGATATTTTTCAATGCTTCACAAACATCATTGGGATCCCACAACTGACTGCAGCTTTCAGGGTCTTCTATAGACTGTCGACAAATGATGTCCCAACCCATTTCTTGTAAACTATCATGCATAGATATAAAATTATCCTCAGAGAAAGTTATAAGAGCTTTATCTTTCAGCCTTTCTAAACCCAACAACCACTGAATTATCACTTTCACCATCTTTCAATAAAGATATTAGACTGCCCATATTTATCTTTCTATGCAATCCAACAAAGAAACCTGCAAGATCAAGAAAAATCTGTTGCTATTTGCGATCTAGATCATCATAACTCTGTTTCATAACATCATAAATTTTTGTAGGAGGCATTTTTTTAAGCTTATCTAGCTCACTTTCCCACACTTCCTTATTTTTTCCACGAAGACAATGGGCCCAAACTTTGAGAACTAATGGAATGCCTTTGACATAACGGACCATCCTTTTTGATAGCTCACCATACTCCCTTTGATGATCCCTTTGGTTAAAAACATTCAAATTGAAAAGTTCAAGTGCTTTATCAAAACAGAATTCTCTAAGTTGGTATACCTCATCAGCTTTGTTAGCATTAAGCACTTGCTCATCTCTAGTTACAATTGCTCTACTACCTGATCCAAAATTATCAAGAATTCCAAGTAATTTTTCTATGCAATCTGAATCATTCACATCATCAAGAACAATAACAACCTTCATTCGACAAATTCTATTACTGGGCAAGGAATTTGGTGCGTCAATTTTCACAACATTTCCTAATAGTTCAGAAAAAATTTCTTCTTTAAAGAAAGTATTCCATGTCTGCTTGGTTGTTCTCTTTCATTGGCTAAAAATAAGAGCCTTCATATTCAAACCGTAGTTTGTTAACTACTTCTTCTACAAGGGTTGTCTTACCAATACCGCCCATATCCCAAATTTCAATTAGACAGGTGTCTTTTGGCTCTATGCGCATCATTGATTCTACTTCTGCAATTTTTTTTGTCAATTCCAACAAGCCCTTTTGAGTTAACCAGGGGTTTACCCAACCTCGTCAGCACTAGATTGACACACAAAGAAAGACAAGTGTGTTAAAATCATGCATGATGCATCTAGAAATCATTTAAAGAAATTGAAATATATTTTCTTCAATTTTTTCCTTCCTTCTTAGTGGGGATTCCTTAACAGGTCAAGTACTAAAAAATAAATAAAGGGGCTTTGTGAGATGCATCTAGAAATCATTTAAAGAAATTATCATTGAGAAATTGAAATATGTTTAAATGTATTACTTGGTTGTACTTTAACCACTAAATTCAACGGACCAACAAAGCATGGTTGGTCCCATGAAAACTCTAGCACAGCGGTACTGGCTATATATGCAAAAGTAATAACTAATAAGCATATATTCTGCTGAAAACAATTTAAAGAATAAAGGTTACATCTTTTTGCAGTTTAAGCAACCATGTTGTGATGATATGCATATAACTATATAACATCTAGAAAATATTGAACATCTATAAGAGGGAAAAAAGCTTACCGAAATTTTGATGACTCAATCCCTGATATATCAGCAGATTTATTCAAAGCATCTCTCCAGATTTTCACCTCGATCTTATATTTTCTTCCATGCTCAACAAACATATTTCCTCCACAACCTTCAGTTTTGGAAATAACCGAGAGAAAACGAAAAACAACAGACAAAGAAATAAACAAGAGACAATGAAATACAACATAGTCAATTTCCAAAATAACTCAACAAAGTATGGTGTGCTGGATTGGAACAAGTGCACACTGGATCTTTCTTGTCTCTACACTCAAATATGTATGAACCACAACGTAACTGAAAAGAAAAAGAAAGTTAGAAATGAATTGGAAAAATTGTAGAGTTTATAAAGCAGAGACTAGATATCTACAACAAGTTCAAATGAGGAAGGAGGAGGATGTCATATGGCTAATACATGAATACTAGCTTCTTCTGGATTAGCAAGCTTTCAAATTAAGTCTTGGCTCTTCTTTTCTTTCTTTGGACCAAAAATGAATAGTTGATAGAGATCACAGTAAAGCAGCCATTGGCCTCTGAATGTTATATAGCTTGCTTAGTGATGCTTTGGGAATGTTGGCGCGTCACCCTGTTGCACTTTAAGAAGCAATTTCATGGAAAGTACCACCTACAATTTATTCAATATAATAGTATATATACAAATTAAACTCAATGTACAGATGTTGGAAAGGATATGGATCCTCTAGAGTTCAGAAATTAAACTCAACGCTTGGTTCCAGGAAAGGACATTTTCACTCGACAAGAAAAAACAATTGGGCGTGGAATCTTTTGGAAATATGTGTATGTTTCGTATAGTCCTAGCAGTTAGCAACAGCCAGTAGGTAAAAAACAATTGCCTTTTCCGTCATTATTGTAAATTTGTGAATTTACTCATTTGATACTTCTGTAGGCTGACTCCCGCAACATTTATGACCCTTGGAAGGGTTGCTGGCCATTCAACGAACCACATTTCGGTTCGTCTCCACTCCCACACGCACCTGGGAAAAGGAGGAGGCTTTCTATGCTTCTTCATCGGGGCTCCCCTTCAGCGACATCAACATGGCCGAAGGAACAGAACAAGAGAGTGCGGGAGAGGATCCAGTTCCGGCACCCAATGATAATATTATATCACAGCACATTAAACATGAAAATAAAAAACAAAAAACATAATTCATATTTAACTTTCAATCCCTTCCCTTCTCTCCTTTCTTTTCTTTTCCTTAAATTTTCTTCCTTTGTGATTATGTGTTGGCCAAACTCAAAAACATAATATTGTATCCGAATTCAAAAAATTGAAGTTGGCCTCTTTCATGCATTTGGGGAATTGGGGCAGTTAAATATAGTCTGTTTACTTGCATTGACCAACAACAATGGCATAATGCAAATTCAAACTAGTTTTTGCAAACAAAAATTGCAATAAATATTTTTTCCATTGGTAGTTTCAATTTCGACACCTTTTCTATTATTTTGTTTCTACCTATCCATCAATCCAAACAAGAACCCACATCATTTTTGGGGAGGGGTAGTTCATAAAATTTTCGGAACATATTTACACACTTCCGAAAATTAAATTCTGGACGTATGAAAATTTTACATACTTTTAAAATTTAATTTCTGAAATGTTGAACCTAACCACGCATAATATATGAAATGATACATCATATTTGATACAAGTATGCATTCGAACGTCATTTAAAAAGACCACCACTCATGAAATTATAAGAATAATAAAAAAAAAGGAAACGATTTTATGTCCACCGGCTACAAGACGATATCTTTAATTATATTATTAAATAAATACCAAATTAGCAATAACAACAGCCTGTATATTACCGTGCTAGATGTCACTTACCTAAATGAGCCTTGAATTGGCGACTTTAGTCCTAGCTTTTGACAACATGAAGAAATCTATAAAAACTAAAGAAAGGGATAATAATGGGATATTGGGATGCAAACTATTAGGAACTTGGGATCCCTGTATCTCTTAACGCCAAGCAACTAGATCTAACAGTGCTACAAGTGTCGCACATGTAGACCAGCTTTTGGATACATGTAAAAGGTATTTCCAATCTAAAAGGAAGGAAAAAGAATCAAAGAGCAGTAAGACGGTAAATGGATTAAAAAGTTACAATTTCGTCAATTGATCAAAGAACAATCACTAAGCTGGATTCAATACGTCCAATTACTTGATGAATAAACCAGCAATGCGCAGTTGATTCTTTGACCTATCAACAGATAAATGATACATGGATATGTGCAACTCATGCTGGACTTCAGTTTTGCGAAAGTATGATGCTCCAGCCAGAAACAAAACATTGGATATTCCATTGCCTGGTTGTTAGCATACAACATTCTTTCTTTCAGCCTTCAAGAACTGAGGATACAAATCATACTTCTCAATCAATATGACAATGCAAGTAGCAAGCGCTAAAAGCTACACTACACTGTTTAAACCAGAAGCGAAGGCATGGCAATCCTTTTTCATCTCCCACGAGACCAGCTGTGAGCCGAGGACTTCACTGTGGGATGTGTCATGGAATGGCAAATGCAAGCCCACATGCAAGGTGGAAAATAGTAACTCTGCCAGGACAAATGCTGAAATCAAAGGGATGGCAGAAGCTAAACAGTTTGGCCCTGGATAGATCAGTGATTCTGATCAATGGCAGACTTCAAGATATGGCCAGACTAATGGGACCTGCAAAAACATTGTTCTGGCAGCTTCCTTTATCACCAGGAAATAATATCAGGCCAAAGGACCTCTTCCTCACCATGGTCAACCCAACAATGCCTGAGGCCAATTCTTGCGGCCAATTCTTGCATAACATTGGGAATGGGACTTATGATGCTCGAGTCTGAGGAACCACTTGAAACCTCAAATCCATGGTGTCCAACCTTCGTACATGTTGCATAGATTATCTACACTAGTAGCTTGCTTTAGTAGATAATCTACTTGTTCCGCAATACCAATTTCTCTGAAATCCAAAAAGGCCCAGCATTAATTTAAAAAAAAAAAAAAAAAAAACAGTTTTGTGAGTTCCAAAAACAGCTATATCCCTACATACCTGTTTTCAGAGATATCTCGACCATCAATTTTCATCTCAACCCGCCTCAATACTGACAAGGCATAAGCATTTTTACCTAGCATAAAGTGCAAAAAGCCACAAACGAAAAAGGGCATGTCAAATCCTTTTATTTCCATACCACTTTCAATCACATAAGATATTATGACGTCAAATGGACACAGATATTGTGAGGTATTAGTAGGCGTAAAGGATTATTTGCTGTTCATGCTTCTGTGCTTCATACGTTGGTAAAGAAAGCCGCTTCTGTTCTTTTTTTTTTTTAAATAATTACAGTTCACGAATATCTTTGGGTATCAAAGTGCAATCTTCAAAACTCAGTCTAGATATTCAAAAAACACACAAATGCAAACTGAGCTGCATGTCACCCGAAACCTTGGTCCATTTTCAAATTAAAATTTCATAGATAATTTGAACTGTGATAAAGACAAGATCTGGACATTCAGTCGGTCTCTTCTAGGATTTAGGATTTGGTACCCGCCCCCACCCCCCACCAAAAAAAGAAGAAATAAAACCATGAAAAAACATGGTTATGTAAGGAAATGAAACGAAAAATAGATCATAAAACCCACTCTTTCTCCTTACATTGAAAAAAAAAATCAAAAAAATGAGATTAAATGTTGACCTTCGCAAAACTGTCTACTCTATGGCATATTACACCTCCTTGGTAACTTAATTTTCCTGCACAGGATAATTGTGTAGTCTTTATACTAAAACCAAGCAGAAGCCATTTGTATCCATTAGGACGGTACATTTTCTTTTAATTTGAAATCGGTAAGATATTAATTTTATAAGTTCATATTCTTTCATGTGTTTATTTATTGGGACACCACAGTAGGGGATTAAACCAGTTCTGAATGAAAAACTGGCTATTTATTTCACTAATATAGGATTAGTAAATTAAATAAACAGTGATAAGAAAAAATAGCACACAAAAGATTTTGTACATACCCCTTCCCACACGAGTATTGGCATTTATGTTAGGATCAGGAGCTTCACGATGTTCAGCAGAATTTTTAACTTCTTTTGCAGAAAGCACTTCATCTTCATCATCAAATTTGTCTAAGTTCACATTCGATGGATTTTGGGAGTTGGCAGGGATGGCAACAGGTTTATCACCTGGTATAGCTATAGCTTCAGGATGTTCAGTGGCCTCATTAATTGACTTCACAGCACCAGCACCATTAAGATCAGTTTCCAAATGAGAAGATTTTGACAACTCAAAAGGTGAGATTTCTTCCACATCAGTTTGAGACAATAGAGTGGTATGCAAATGACCTGTGGGGTTTCTGCCACCAGACCCCTGTGAAAGCAGGTCTTTATTTCCTGCCGAATCATTCAAGCTATCAGGATGACTAACTTCAGCTGACGTGATGTCAGATCCCGAGCTACTACAGTAGATGCTATCTGGTGGTGATACCCATCCCTTGTCTTCCAAAGAAAGTCGAGAAAATCCAATAAAATCATCAGTCTTATCATCTTCAGACCTAGAGAAACTCTCCTCTCCTTTACTATCAAATTCAACAGCATCACCACCACCAGCATCTGATCTTGACAAAGTAATATCCTCCGACTTTACTTCCTGACTTTCTCCTATTCCTTCAAGCGCCTGAAAACAGAGAACATGGATCCTTCAAACTATAAACAAAAATTTCTTTGGCCAGTCAAATTAATTGACTGATATATATATATATATAAAGAGAGAGAGAGAGAGAGAGAGAGAGAACAATATCTTGAAACTGCCACATTACTTTGTGCAGATTGCCAGCATGGACATTAGCAGTTCTTGCTAGCCTAGTCAACAATGAATAAAGTCCCTTCACAGCTGATGTCAGAGAGGGTACCAAGGGCTTAAAGGTCTGACAAGCCTCCCTGATTCTTAAACAATATGACTGATATATAGCTTGTCCATGGATGTGTGATATTTCCTTCTTGGTCTCACTTTCCCTAGCTATAGCATCAGCCATAGCACCTACATCCTTAGACAACACTGATTCAAGTGGAAGAAGGATGGCATTTGCCTACCAAAAACAAGAAACCACCAAAGTACAAATTTGCTTATCAGCAAATATAGAATTGACAGTTATAGACTAAGCCTAAAGGTCAACATTTCACAAACTGAGATACAAGGGTTAAAAAAGACCTTTGAAAGGCCTTCCATAAGAGAAAGGTGGATAGCAGCTGCCTCTTTCCCCAGATTGTAAACATCATGTATATCTTCAGTTATTGCTAGAACCTACAAAAACAAAGCAACATTTGGTTGCAAAAAATCAGTAAGAAGAGGACTTAATGGTAATGAATAGAACACATAGTAACTTATTTGTATACTTTCTGTAGATTGTAATAACTTTTTGTGACAGTAATCATATATTCATAATAAGCAACAACAGATCTGGTGATGAGGGACACATTCGCTTATTTGTATATGATATCCTTTTTAATGAATTAGGATTGTTTTGGGAGGGGGAAGGGTCAGTAATTCAGCATTACTTCATTAACAAGTTGGGTCTGCCTATTTCAGGATTGCTATGCATGATCTAGAGCCAGAAGATTTTGAAACAAGTTCATCAAATTACATTTATGTTCAAATGCTATATTTGATCATGTGAAAAACTTTGGTCTTGTTAAGATTATAATTCGAAAGACCAAGTGCAATGCATAATTTCATTAACCTAAAATCCTTTTGCCTACTTACAAAGTAGCAGCTCCAAAATTATCTATGTAGAACCATGTGCACAATACATGGAAGTCATGGATTGGGCATCGATACAGATATCAAATTCTATAAATCATCTGGAAAAATTTGTTCAAAATTATACTCCACATTAACATATGAAATGTCAAATTCAGACATTACCTCTTCAAGCATAGAACCACTTTCAGAAGTTAAAGCAGTATGAATCCTTGAAACCCGAGCAAAACCAGACAGTGCAACACTAGCCTCATATGCACAATCCCTCATTGAAAGAACTGTGCTTTGTAAATCACCTATGAAAAGGTAAAGAACATTAAATCAACACGTGCAACCACAATGCTGATACATCAACATAGAAAGAAAACATGCATATGCATGTATGAAATTCAATGTATACATGAACAGTAACCAAGATGGCAAGCTCTACCTGAAGCTGACTTTGCTTTTAGAGAGACAATGCAGAGCTCATTGGTTGCAGTGTATAATCCATTGGAAGCAGCTTCAACAGTGCATTGTGCAAGCTTCCACTCTTGTTCAGTACCTATTACAAGAACAGGAGAGTACATGTTCAATTTATGCAGAAGTTCAACTAACAAGGAGTTCAACAACAGAGGAATATAGCAAACTCACGTGTATAAGAATGGAAAGTAACATCCAATCTTGTTAGTGCATTCAAGTACACTTGCTGCCATGTCTTGCCATCAACACTACTCCTGAAGGGATATGGTTGGCCTGGTATAAGCAAATACCCATCTCTTGATGCTTCAAACTCTAAAACTGACACACATAACTTCACAATGTCAGATGCCTTTTCCCTAGATTCCCATAAAATCTGCCTCCGAGTCTTAATATGTTCATGGAACTCAGGAGGAATTCCTGAATTTTTAGTTGAAGTATTTCCCGAACTACTGGAATTGGGACCCCCACAAGCCCAAGCCATTGCTCTCTCAAGCTGTCCTTCAGCTATGAGAGAATTTCGTTCACAAGACTGAAGACAATCCATTGATGTTGTAATTTTTGACACGGCAGATTGTATATTGTCCAGTAATTTAGATCTGCTGAGGTTTAAAATGATTGTATACAAGCTGTCATCAGTATCAAGATACTTCTCAAATCTGACTCTTCTGTTATATGATGGCTTCAAACTAACATCATGCATCCATTCCATCTGAACTACCTCAAGGGCAGTTTTTCGAAGAGCTTCTTTCAACTCATTCACTTGTTTCTTCATGAGAGAAGCAGCTGATTTTGCTGCTCTAGCAGTTTCATGTGAATTACAATATTCTTCAAGCATAAGTAAAACCTTTTTCACAGCCCCATCCTTTTTCACCTGGTCTAAAGCAAGTTCCTTTGATGACTCTGTTAGTTGCTTCAAGTGCTCATTTTCTTTATCTAAACAAGTCAGTAAACTAGGAGCTACTCTTTCTTTCAAATAGTGACTAATGTGTCTCTGAAGTTGGATTTCAAGCTTTTTCTTCATAAAATTGAGTGATTGGTCAAAGCCTAGATTTTGCTCAACTGACGAAGCTACATCATGTATGCATCCATCAAGAAAAGAATCTATGATGCCTATTTTCCAAATAAAGAATGAATGGTTATCCGATAGACCTCCAACTTTCCAGACATACTCAGATATAGAATTCCCAGAATTTATCAAATCTACCAGGGTATGAAATTTACTTGAGGGCATCGCAACTGAACCATCAGCTGAAGACAGCATAATATCAATGGATTCCAATTCCAAGAAAGGCTTAACAAGTGCATCCAATAGTGCTTTGCTTCTCAAAATATGTAGCTCCCTTTCTTCTTCCACACCAACTAGAGATTGAAATTGACAATTCACGGAAACCAGGGCATTTTTAATGTCGGCTTCTCTCTTTATAAGAGAAGAAGTCCTTACATCCCTCTGATTCCAAGTTTGATGAAGTTGGTCCAGTTGTGCTCTACAAGCTTCCTCTTGGGATGCAAGTTCCTCTGCCTCTTCCCATGAAAGATGATCCCTGCCCTTAACTGCAGCTTCTTCAAGAGCCAGCTGCTGCTCGGTAATAAGACCAACCTTAACAAAATAATTCTGTTCAAGTTCAATCAGTGATGCTCTCTCCATTTCAACCTCCACAAGCTGCTCCAGTGCAGTTTCTATAGACCCTCGAACTTGTGAGATCAATCCAAATGCATCCATAACCTCTGAATTTAATGAAACAGCAGATCGTATTACATTTGGCAGAACAACTTCTGTCATTTGACTAACCAATCTCTTACAGGAAATCAAAATGGTTTTGAAAATGGAAACCCAATTACTTTCAGAAGAAAACTTCGAACGAACTTTGTTAATATCAACAGAAGGGATGTCCTTTCCAATAAATTCACATAGATCATTAACAAACTCTGTCACAAGATTACACTTTTCTACTTGTTCTTCAAACTCAGTAAAAATAGTTCCAGAATCATTCTGCAACATATTGTATTGATTTCTTCCTCCTGACATATCATTATATATATTTTGTATTCTGTGCTTAACCTCATTATAAAGTGAACTTACAGCAATATTCAGAATTGGTAGTGCCTTCTCCCTCTCCTCTTCTAGCTCACCTAAAGGTCTAGCAGACATTCTATCATCCTTTCTTAAAAGACCAATGGACTGCATGAATTTCATGAAAGCAGATAAAAGGCGATCCCTAGTTTTCGATTCTGATTCAGAGCCAATAGAACTCTCTATTTCAGCACACTCTTTTTCTAATTTTTCTATTTCTACTGCATACTTCTCCACTCTGAAACAAAGATCATCATGACTGCATTTGATAGAATCGATGCTATCTACATGAAATTTTGCAATAAGTTCAGAAGCCTGCCTTCTGGCAAGAGAGAGAATATCTGATGACAGGGCATTGATAGATAGTTGTAAAACTTGTGCCCAGTTATGGACTGCACTAGTTGAAAGGTAATTTAACGGTAGAATTCTTTGCAAAGCCAAGGAGTACGCTTGCAAAGAAGTTGTGGCAGAAGTCAGTCCATCATCCAACTCAGCTATGAATTGAGAAACTTCCCTATCTATATCATGGCATTGTGCTTGTGTTGGCTCGGGAACAACAGTTAGTGGAACCCCTGCTACGATGACTGCAGATGTAAGAGATAAGCCTGCTTCCATGTTATTCAGCTTAAAAGAAGCATTTATTTCTGGGATTAAGTTGCACCGTAAAGCATCAAGAATCCTTCCATGCTGCTCAGCCCAAGTCATAGCCTCCTGAGCTTTCTCAGCAACCATAGCCTTTGCTTGAGCAAATTCCCGAGCCTGAATTTCAAAAGAAGCTCGAATTTTCTCTGAATTGCTGGTTGCTTCAGCAACAATCGACTTTGCAGATGTCTCATGCAATATAAGGCTAGACCTCTCCTGGTCAGCTCGACAGTATAGAGTAAAGGCAAGCTCATATTGGTTTAGAACGTCAGCAAACCTCTGGTACATAATTCTCAAAGTTAATTTAAATGAAAAAAGTTATGGATTGAGAAAAAAATAAAACAAAGCCACAATTTAAATGTATTGATTCATCAATACCTCAAGTGCTGATTCAACAGCTGGCAGGCTAGTCAACAATTGATCATGGTGTTCCTATTCACAGATTTTGGGTAGAAAAAAATCAGCTATTAGTCATGTTAGATAGATCTCCAGTGAATATATAAACACCTAGCTAAATTGTATTACAAAAATTTTCACAAATGGATTTTCTAATTAAAGGTTACAAATTAAAGAATTTAAATATGAAAACAAGTATGTAAATTGATTTCAAAGACATTGTGCAAATTCTCATGTAATATCCATAAACTACACAAATGCTTGAAACACAATATTCATGTGCATGCATACATTTGTCTTAACACATCTGAACCAGATATCAACTACATCAAAGTTTGGAACACTGCTCATCTAATTACGTCAGATAAAAATACTTGTGTACATAGAAGGCATGTATAGCTTTTAGTTCAGTACATACCTGTAAGGGAACACGAATTTCCTGTACTCGAGATGCAAATAGACTCAAGCTAACAGCCAACTCCATGCCTTTTCTTTCTTCACCGCCAATTGCAGCTTCATCATGAAAATCACCACGTGTCCACTCCACAAGTGGATCCCAAACAAATACTTCCAATAACATCAAAAGTATGTCTTTGTTCTTCCTTAGAACGCCAATAACTGTCTCACAGTTTGATTTGAAGCTACCCTCTATTCCAGTCAGCCCTAAAGCTGCTTCAATCATTTGGGTCAGACGGAAAGGAACAATCTCTGGAATTTTTAGTCTTTGTCCCTTATCAAAACACACATTATAATCAATGTGTACGATATCCCCATTACAAAAATCTATAAGAATGTTGTCTAAATGTCTGTCGCCCAGTCCCAAAACATGACCAACCATACTCATTGCAGCAACACTTCCAGAATACCTACAGATTGAAGATAATAATAATAAAGCTAACTGTAGAGTATCAAATCTGCACGTCATAAATTTTTTCCTCTAAGCAAATGTTCATCATATGCCAAGCACAAGTTTGGAAGTACTTTCAAATAGAATAGTCAACAAAAAGAATTTTGTATTTGACACCTAATGATAACAAGAAGTTCGAGCCAAACTTGCTTAACTCCATGAGAAAATAAAAGAACAAAGGCCCAGGATAAGTTAGTATGTAATAAACGAATTACAAGCTTTCAAAGTGTTGATTGACCTAAACTTATTGGTTTAAATGCAGAACCAAGTTCATGGATTATTCTCACATCTATGCCTGTAGGGATAGATAGTCAAAAAATCCCCAAAAACCAAATCCATATTCAGGCAAAGAACTTTAACCATTGAATTTAACTATAAATGGTATAACCACAAAATGTATCGGTAAAGGCTCAGAAGTTCCTTGAATGTACCTCTTCATTTTTGAGCTGAAAGCTTTATATCCTTCACTAGCACACCATAACTCCTGGTAAAGAAGATGTCTAGGCACCTCCTTCATGAGATCAAGAAGAACTTTACATTTGACTTCATGAGGCCAATCCCTTCGGGAAATCACTCTCTTAATGCCTTTCTCTTTAAGTGCAGGTATGATCTTCCCATAAAACATGTCACTGGGACGGGCAACAGGTGGAGGAGCTGAGGATTTTGTATTTGCAGAGCCCAAGGCTAACAACTGTGCTAGCTGGACACGGGTTTGCCAACATTTAAATACACTGTAAATACTTACAACATTGTCCACCCACTGGATTAGGCCAGCCCGACCACTGATTGGAGTCACTGAATAATAGCGAATGCTGAGAGAGTTGCTACATGCAGAAGAAGAAGAATGCAGAAAACCATTTATAGCCTGCAGAAATTGCATGATTCTCGCATCAAGGCGCAAATCTTCTCGTCCTTTGAGGAGATATGTGTACTTCTGACCATCTGAACCAAGTATACCTAGTTTCTTAGGCTTTGTCTTTGTTGATAAGATAGTGACTTGTTCATGAAAAGAAGCAATTGTGACAACGCCTTGGAGATCAGTTGCTTTGTCAGAGTCAGGTACTTTCATTTGTTTCTCAAGACCTGGCATTGGAACATCTGAAGATGATAACAAAGCTAAATGTGGTGCAACTTCTCGCAAGGAAACTGAAGACTTCCTCTGATAAGAGGCCAAGGATGCAGCAATACTATCAAAAGGTCGCCACACATCACCTAGAGCTGCAGAAGATGCTGGAGGAATCTTAAAGGATACTATAGCTGATTTCAGTTGGTCTTTATACTCTTCCTGGAACCAAGCTTCATGAGGAGTCTCAGGTTTTCGAGACGTTGAAGCCAAACGACGTTCCAAAGCCACAACTATTGGAGCCATCATTGCAGAATATCGAGCAGAATTTATCTTGTTCTTCTCATTCTGACTAAGTGTGACATTTTCTGCAATTCTTGCAGCCTCTTCTTTCAGCACATTTATTCGCCTCATCACATCTGCAACAAAATATAATTAGCCACATTTCTCTTCACCCAATTATGCAATAAAAAGAAATGATGATGTACATCCCTCAAACATTAAAAAAGAGTCATCAACTATTCAATGCAATTCAATAAAAATGGATCTCATGATCAACAAAATGTTGGGAAAAAAAAAGTAAGCAACCTGTGTGAAGATCCTGAAGAGTACTGAGCCATAATTCCTCCCAGAGAACAGTAACATTTCCAAGTTCATTTATCATCAGCTGAACATCCTGGACCAATCGGGGGTAAAGTTCTCTCTGCATGAAACAAATAAATTTTAATCACCCTATACTTTACTTTGAACAAGCAAGCTAACAACATGTTGGTATAAAAGCAATAACAATAATAGAAGGCAGGAAAATTAATGAGCACATGCCTTGATAAATATGCCAGGTCAAACTAATGAGTACACCCATCAGGATGCTTATTATGCTGAAAACCAAAGTAGTATCTATTTGTCCCTCCAAAGTATATTAAACATTAGAACTACTAAAATAGTCATATCTAACAGACATCAGAATTTGAAACTACTAAATCATTTATCACTCTGAAAAGATTAATTGACCAGTGACCACACTTCACTGTTTTAAAACAGCCCAGCAGCCCAGGTCAGATTAGTTGAATTGTCGCATCATGAGAATTTTTATGCCTAATTATCCACATGATGTGGACAGAATATTTGTTGGAAAAAAATATATAAGCTACAAAATGCACACAGAACTTTTCATATTACCAGACAACCCAACACATGATGAAGCTCTTCTGAAGGTTTCTCTTCATAAGCATTAACATCAACTAGCGTGGGGTACACTATAGAACAGGGAGATTGTTTGGCCAGCATGATCAGTAAGCCCTCCAACTGCTTCCGAATCACTTGCTCAGGATGAGAACTTATACGTGCAAACAGTTGAGGTATAACTTCCTACAAAGACAATTCCAGTAACATTTCAGTAAACTATCCTTCCCTTGAAACTGAAAGAAGTTAAAGTAAAAGCCGAGATCTAGCATGCAACCTGCCATGGCAACAAAGGAACAACCAAAAGAGCAGATTCAAGAGTATCTTTCAATTCCATGCCATAATTGATAAGTATATGCAATATATACAATGTAGCCCTCAGGGTGTAGCTGCCAGTTTTTTGCTTCAAAGCCTCATATTCAGAACCAGGCATCTGACTATGCCAAATACGGGAAGATGAATAAGAAAGATACTGTATGTAACCATGAGCAGCATGTCCAAACAAGGACACTCTTCTCCTCCTCAAAGACCACCAAATATCAACAAAATCATCCAATGCAGATATTATGTCAGATTCTCCCAGCCCAAAATTTGCGTTTACCAAACAAATCCTCAATTGAGAAGATACCATGGCCGAAAGATATTCACTACCAGAGTTTTCTGCACCTGGTGCCCCTGCTGCAGTTTCTATAATATTCACTATATTCCAAACCAATGTCTGCAGAGGATTGTCATTAATTGAGTGCTCTGCAGAATCAAGCCAAGAGCTTCTCTCTCCCTGTTCATCTATGAAATCTTTCATATCAATATTGTCCTGAAAAAGACACAAAACCAATGACTTAATTCTTTGCACCTCCTCCTTGGTCAACTTGAATCTGTCAGGTAAAATTTCAGGAACAAGTATGGAAGAAAATGAGCATGAATGGAGGACAGTTTCACTCTGAACAAGGAGAGAGTCTCTGGCTTGCTTAAAGCACCAAGAAGCATAAGAAATCCATGACTTGCCCATGGTTGGGCAAATACGAGAAGACAATTTTGTTGCTGTACCAACAACTTCCTCAATGATAGAACCCAAATTTGATTTAAAACGTATATTTTCTTCATTGCCATCTTCACCAAGTGGAGCTGATTCAGCCATATCAAAATCTGCTGGCATCTTGAGAACAATACTCTCTGGACTCCAGTCTGAATAATCCCGTGTCAGCCAATCTGCGAGTTTCAAGCATGCTTTGGCCTTCAGAATCCTCTCTTCAGCATCAGATATTTTAGATGTTGAAGAAACCATGCAAGGACGCAAAAATGACCAAAGGTTTGTGAAAGCATCTTCAAACTTGTTTTCAGCGTACTGTAGTAAAATGCTCTCATACTCCAAATTTAAGACCAGAAGGTTGCGATGTCTCTCCTCAGGGCAAACAGATACATGATCTTTGATATAGTTGCTCAGACGATTTGCCAACAAAATATTATTTTGCTTGCGGGCTAAATTATGCAAATTCATGCAGAATTTTAGAGTAACTGGAGAACTTGGGGAAATGGTTTGATAAACCCGAAGGACTTTTAGCCACGGATTACAATCTTGACGGATTTTACTAATAGAAGATGGCAGCAATTTAAGAGAATTTAGTATTGATGGTAGTTGTTTGGCCTTCTCATTAGTTGCTTTAAGCTTGCAATTCTCTTCTACAAGGAAAATGCAGTGCAACTGAATAGCGAGAGGTGTTGCTTCAGCTAAGCCATCGAGTGGCAGAACAGAAAGTGGTTCCTCCAACATTGACCTTGCTTTCTGCAGGTCATGCAGCACCTTATCATTCTTTCCCTCCTTCTGGAAGAGCAATGATTGCAGAAGCATCTGCTCACTCCGTTGCAAGGCTATTTTTGGATCAAGGGTAAGCTCACTGTTGCTTTTAGGGGTCAAATCGAGGCATGACCATGCAGCCTGATAATCACCCTCATCAAAACGTGCTAATGCATGGATTGCATTAACTTCATTGCCAGCCATTGTCAGAGCACCAGAATAACTTCTACCAGCATGTTTAGCACGAAGTAGTTGCAACTCTAATAGCCAGGTTTCAAGAGATCTCCAATCAGATACAGCCGTATAACTCTCAATTATGCGTGCTATGACAAACTGTATACCATCAGAACCCAGGGAACTGAGTGACTCTTCAGTTTGTAGCAAGTGAGTAAAGTGAGCTGCAGCATTTTCGTACTCACCTCTTGCCTGATATATAAGCCCACTTATCCACGAAAGGGGTCCAACAGTTCCACACTCACTGAAGGACTGGTTTTCCTCCCCCAGTAAGGAGGAGAAGGTAATTGAAACCCATTTTCGTAGACCAATCAAAGAATCTGGATCAGAACTCTTACAAAGAGCTAGTGAAATATTTCTTAAAACTTTTAAGACATCTCCTCTATACCTTCCTCTGATATTGTGGAGGTTATCGGCTACCTGAGCCCTAGATTTCTCCTTCAAAGCTGACACAAAAAGATTCTTGAGGTCCTGCAAACGCAATGTACAATATTGAATAACAGCATCATTGCAATGTACAGCCAATCCAGCATTCATCATTGGTTCACATATACGAGAAAACCAATCCTCACATACTTTTTTGTTTGCTCGAAAAAATAAAGTACTCTGACGGATAGCAGGTGGTAAAATGACAGACCCCTCATATGCATTATATACATTTTTCTTTAGAGCCTCAACAAAATCCAACAGTAATCTCATTGGTAGCAAGTGAGCACCAGAAGATCCTATCATACTTAAGTTCCCATCACTGTGCTCATTATCAAGTTGCAAAAGGTGTGCGATGTCCAAAAGCATGCGTTCTAGAGCAGCAAATGTTTGGGTAGGGCCACCAAGGTTAGTCCTCAGTCTTGTAGCGATACAGTACCGAGCTGCTTCTTGTACAGCCCAGCAGGCACCAGCTAAATTATTGACAGAACAAATTTTTTCAAGTATGTCTTCATCCACTTGTACATCCAACCATGGAGAATTAACACCAAAATTTCCTGTTTCCTCAGGCAGACTTAAAATAGCATCCTTTGAACTCCGGCAACTGTGAATGAGCCGCTGGATCCAAGAAGAAAGAGGTACCTTCCACCTTTGTGAAATGTAACTTAAGATTGATACAAGATGTTGCGAGTGCAGTTGCAGTGGCAACTGCTTCAGCGCAAATAATTGTTTCCAGTGCATCTTAGAACTGTTGCCTAACCTAGGGTCAACAGGCCTAAATCTCCCGTAATCATAGAGACCACATGTATATATAGTAGTAGGCAAAATATGGGCAAGTAGTCTCACATATGCATCTCGTATCTCTACAGCAGGATCCCCAAGTTTCTCCAGTATCACTTCAGCTAAGGGATAAAAACACACAGGATGCAAAAGTTTTGCTTGCATAAACATCTCCAAAGTTATTGCAACTTGTGACCTTACTTCTGGTTCCCTCTCAAATGTACCACCTAAAAGTGAGAAAACTAAGTTCATGATTACACCAGCATACTCATATGCTTCATAGGAGAAACCTCTTGCACTTGAGATCTTATTAACAGCCATTACATTCTCACAGAACTTTTGTCCCCAATCTAGAGCAACTAATTTTATTGCCAGAGGAGAAGAAACGTGAAAAGCTTTTATAAGGAGCTTGCTATACTTCTCCAAATGCTCAGTAATCACAGCTGAAAACCCATTACTGAATTGATCATCACTGTCCTCCTTTTTAGTTGGAAACTCAACAAAAGCTTTGTCACAACTCTGTTCTCTTTCGGAACACTTAATTAGGAACTCAACTGAATTTAGCCTCTCCAATGCCTTGACAACAGTGATCTGCAACTCCATGAAAGCCTGCATGGGTAATTCAAAAGGATTCATCTCTTTTGTGATAAAGGACACCAACCTTTCTGACCTCCTAAGATACGATGAAGCAATATCCTTTTGTCCAATCAAACTGTTATCCCCACCCATGGAAACACACGCTAATAGAACTTTCAAATCAAACTTGATTAATGCCAGTACTTCAGGTTTTGCAAATGCTTTAGTATCTATGACACAACTCAACTCATCCGAATTACCAGTGTTGTTTCCTATTACACTCTTCAACAGCTCCAGTTCCTCAATCAACGAGGCGACCGCTTCATCAACAACTTCCGTATTCCCATGCTGAAGCAAGAAAACATAAGTAGCTGCAGAACTCCCCGTCACCAAATGATTCGGATGCAACCGCAGCTGAGAAATCGACACATCAAACTTCAATAACTTCTTCACAGAAGATGGAAGGAGGCCAAGCTTTTGCAACGACAACAACTGGAGATTAGTCTTCAAAACCCCATGAACTTGAAAAGAGCTAATCCTCCTAAACCCTGCCCATTGCGCGGTCGCTCCAAACTCCAAGCTCTGAAACAATATATCAACAGCAAGAGGATAAAAACTCGAAAACCGCTCCCGCAATATCTCAGCCAAAAGAGTCAAACACTTCCAAGAATCCTCAATCCACTCAGACCACCCAAATTTCTGCCCAATCATAGACAAACACCTCAGCAAGCGCGGCAGCAAGGCATTAAGCGGTTCACATATCTGTTCAAGCAAGTTCATCTCCAGTAACCCCGAGGCAGTGGACTGCAGAATCGTGGAAAAACAAGAAACCAAAGCAAGAAGCCGGCGAAACTGCGGCAGCGTACCAGGAGTTCCATCATGAAGCAAAACCTCCATGTCCCCCAAGAACTTCGTGAGCAACCTCAAGGACATGGGAAGACTACCAACCCAGTGCTTCTGAAACTGCAAGAAGCTATCCAAAATAACACGCCTATCGGATTGGGCTAAATCAGGCACCAATGCCCAACCGAGAAGCAAGTCAACAATGTCAGGGAAATGAGGCTGAAAGCACCTCAAAAACTTCAACGAAATCAGGGTAATAACACCGATAAGCCTATGCAACAGAGCCAAGGAGGTTCTCTCGTCCTCGAGCAGCACCTGGCACGCTTTCAGAATAGGCAGAGCGTACCTGTCGGTTCCGCCGACGTTGAGGAACTCGCGCAGACCTTCCAGCGCGAGTTCCTTGGCGCCGTCGACGGCGACGGCGGTGCTGAGCGACGGCAGCGCCCAGCCGAAGAAGCGGTCGACGAGCATGAGGTGGTTCTGTCTGCCGTCGGAGGCGACGGGGATCGAAGCGACGACGGCGCAGAGAGCGCCGTAGGCCGTGACCGCGGCCTGGCGCACCTCGTAGCATCTGCGGTGAAATCGAAGAGGAAGAGGTTAGTGAAAAATGGAAAAAGAAGAGTGAAGAGGTTGAGATTAGGATAAAAATGGAAGTGAAAATAGTTACTTGTCGGAGAGGAGTTGCGAGAAGGCCTGGGCGAGGAAAGTGGCGGAGTGAGAGAGGAGGAGGGAGTTGTGAGGGTGGAGGATGGCGCGGTGGAGGGAGTGGATCGCGGCGAGTCGAGGGGAGGCGTCGTCGTCGGAATCATCCTTGGGGAGGGCAGCGGACACGAGTGCGGCAAAGTGCTGGTGTTGGTGTAGACCTTGCATCACTGCGTTTCATTGCTTGCTTGCCAATGCCCCCTCTGGCCCCGCAAGCAACCTTACTAATACCTTCCTCTATTCCATTTCCTCCCTCAACAATTTTTTTTTTTTTAATTATTAAAGTTTAGATAATCGTTGAGAAAATAAAATAAAATAAAAACTACTCTATCTTTACCAAGCTACAAATGGAATTTTATCAGAAATAATTGTTTTTTAAAGTTTTTCCGAATAAAGAAAAAAGAATAATTATTTCTTCCCCCCCAAAAAATTATAATAATAATAAACTACACATGCACACATTGTGTTTCAATGAGGTGGTAGTAATTAATATGGGAAGGAAATGTAATTTTTTAAATATTTAAAATTCTTCGTATAAATATTATATATTTGGATAATTTATCAAAGGAAATTCAAATTTCCAAATATTCAGATTGTGTATTTCGATACGTAAGGGCTAAACTCATGCAACTTCCGATATTCTTCCTTCTTTTTGTTAGATGATATGAAACTAGTATTTAACATCTATTTGTACAAAATAAATATTTATTTTATATAATATAAATTTATAATAAATAAATGTTTTTAAATATATAATACAAATTATATTATAATTAAAATTTATAATAAATAAATATTTTTGAACATATAAATTATATAAGAAAATAGTTTATGATTGTCATTCAATCACAACTCATCATATATAATAAATTTGTTCACTTTAATAATAATTACTCTAAAAGTCACACTAAAGCTTATTTTTTATTGATTAATAGTGTAAAATTTTTTACACTGACAATACATAGCAATGAAACTCAAATTATATTTTAAATTTATAATATATAATTTATATTGTGATATAATGACATTTTAATTATTGATAATTTCTTTTAAAAAATATTAAAATTTAATTTATAACTAAAGATATTGAAAATAATAAATTAAAAGATATGAGATGTTATAAAAATTTCTAAAAATACTCTCGTTAAATAATGATAGTTAAAAACGTTCTCATTGAAGAATGACAACTAAAAATACTCTTGTACAAGATAATTATTCTAATTTATATAGAGAGAGGAACAAATATATTTCATATCTTTTACACGTTTTTTCTAAAATTGGATTTTAATATAATTATATAAATTGTATGACAAAAAAAGAGACACGTTGACAATTTTTAAATTAATTTAAAACTAATAAATTTATAAACATATTAAAATAATAAGGACTAATCAAGAGAATAAGAGTGTGAGAAAGTAAATCAGTATTGTAATTTTAAAACTATATATTTATGAGAATGATATGTTAATTTCATAAATTAATATTGTACAGATGCATATGCGTTCAGTTTAGATTGAAGTTGATTGATTTTGAAAATGGAACTAAAAGTCAATAGAATCCAATAAAAATGAATTTTGTTGTTTTTTTGTTTTTATTTTTCTACATTTCTTTACTTTTCAATTTATTTTTTCAAGTTTATATTAGATTGAACTGATTTATAAACCCTATTAAATGGAATATGTTGAAAATTTAAAAAAAAAATATTTGTAACATCTTTATATCCCAATACGACCATAATCTCAAAATAAACAAAATAAAACTCATATGCCAATCCATTTTCACTATGCATGAATAAAAAATCGTTTAAGTGGGATCTTGTAATTCATAAACATTTGTATGACCAATAGGAATACAAATAAATGTGAACGCCAAAACTTGACTTCTTTATTCAAAACAATTGAAATAACAAACTTTGATTGGAGTAGATACTTACATGTACAATAATACTTATCAACTCAGTGATAAGTCTAATAATATATCTCTCAAAGTCAAAGTGCAATTACTCTAATTTTGATAGTGAGATATTGCCCTAAAGACTAGTATTTCGCTTGTGTGGAGCAAAGTTTTCATTGTGTCACTATGATGTGGTCCATAAAGAGTTGGGAGACTCCTTGATATCCTATTGATCTCTTGTGTAGCACATGTACCATATGTTGATACCATCCACTTTGTGTCAAGAGGATGTTCTCAAGCTCGTAAAAAATCCCTCCATGTCTATTTTTGTTTCGACATTCGAATATGGCAAAAGTAAGGCATTAAAAGGGTGAAAATAGAACATTATGGATAAAAGGTAGTAAAATAAAATTAGAGAATCATTATCCATTTATGTAAATATGTTATCTCCACATTATACACAATCACCATAAACAATCGATATCAAGTTCTATCACAAGAATGAACTCACACGAGCTCATCGCAAGCACTCAATTGAAACTCAAACCAATCATCACCAAATGAGTTGAGTGATTAGGAGGTCATGCCTGCAGTTCAAGGTAATCGTGTTGGTGTTGGTGCCAATAATAATGTCATTGGCATTTTTCAAAATTTTAACTATGATATCCCAATAGAAATCAATTAGGATAGTTAGATTTTGGCAGGTAAGATTCCCTCACCTTATATTAGCTACATCGAGCCACTTAAGACAATCTTGCACCCATCGGTTGACAATTTCTTTAAAAATATAATAGATTTTAATTTAAAAATAAAGATAAAAGAGAATAAATTGAAATAAATAAAAAATTAAGAATGCCATTTTTTAATATAGAGATAAAAAGATGAGAGTTTATAACATTTGAGAATAAAACTTGAGTTTAATGATTATACACCGTCAATATAAAATATTTTAAATTATTAATCAATTAAAAATTATCATTAATATGACTTTTATGATAATTATTATAAAAATTAACAAATTTATCATACACAATAATTTATAATTAAATGACTATATAAAACTATTTTACATTATTAATGCATAGCCTATTTTTTCTAAAACTTAGGGTATCGTATGAGTTAAATGGACGTTTTGTGGGGAATACAGGGCAGTGAGAAAATCTCCAAATTGAAAGATTTAAATTGCAAATAAAGAGAATGATAATAAAGGCAGGGAAGAGCCTCTTGTGTTGGGAATCGTCGCGTTGGGTTGTTTTGTTTGTGGTTGGTTCTGAAAACCCCAAACCCAAAGGCGAAAGCGCAGAGAAAGAGAAAGGATGTCGTACGACGAGGTAGAGATCGAGGACATGGAGTGGAACGAGGAGTTGCAGGCGTACACGTACCCGTGCCCGTGCGGGGACCTCTTCCAGATCACCAAGGAAGACCTTAAACTCGGCGAAGAGATCGCACGATGCCCTAGCTGCTCCCTCTACATCACCGTCATCTACAACATCGAAGATTTCCTCGCCGATTCCGATCAGAATCGACGAAACAAGGGCCTCGAGCCCTCCAACCAGCAACGCATCACCGTTGCTTGAATTTCAGGTCATTCATTATTTCATATCCATGTCTATTTTCCATTACAGGACTTAATGTTGCAGTTTGGTTTGACATATGTGGTTTTTATATTACAATTATGTGTTCCTTCCTCATGAGTTTTATACCTAGCCTATTGGATTGCATACATAGAGTAGAAGCATACGTGCACATCTCTCTCTCTTTTTTTTTTTTAATCAGAGCATGTGTAATCCTGTGTAGAGAAAAAGAAAAACATTTTAGTCAATTTATGGGGTTCTAGATGTGATTGGTAGAATGACCAATTATCTTTGGGTTTAACGTAGATGAAAGTTGGACCAATGAACTTTAAAAGATAAGTGGAATAGCGAGTGCAAGTGCTAATTCTGCTGGTGTGCGTTTATGGCTTACCAGCTAAAGCAAATGGAATGGGCGTGTCTTTAAACTATTCAACTCTTTTAGGATAACTCTCTGGTTGAATTTGAAGTTCTATATCACCTAAGTTTTGGCATTTTTGGTACAGTATCACCAATCAAAGCTGAGAGAACAAGTGTGTGTGTTTGTTTGTAATATATTTAATAGACTTGAGGTCTGAGTCTGTCTGTGACAGAGCCTCTCATCAAGTCATTGAGGCAAATATGTTGACACCAGTATCAGTTGATCCTGCTGATGCACTCATCACCTGTTACGTTCTATATAATGCTTTATTGGTTAGTGGTAAAGAATCCTTTTTATGCCGAAACTCACTATCTCTCCTATTTTAATTTTTCATTCTAAAAGATACCGGTGTTATTTTTTATTTTTTTCCAAGAGTCAAAACTCTTCCATCCGCCAAAAAATCAATTCCAAGGGACCTCTTCATAGAATATGTCACAAGATGGGTATTAACACAGGTTTTAGAAGCCTCACAATTAATGCTATTGTTGACTCTGATTTTTTATAGTTTTTTTATGCTAAATTTACCTTGTATGTTTCATATTTTTCCATTTCTGGTCAGCAAACCCCCCTCTTGCTATTGAAAATGAGATATCTTGTGTTTTTGTTGATTATGATTTGTGTTTATTACCGGACATGTATTTTGGTTTTTTATAAACTTCCTTTTTATTGCATGTGCTTGTGGAAGAGTGGCCAATTGCATATGCTGTGTACCTTTGGGTCTGGGACTCTAGGTTTCATATTGTGGGTTCTATTCTCATTGTTTAGATTTCAAGGAGTTGAAAGTTCAAGAATTCTTGAATGGAGTTGGAATCAGATTACTTATTGTGATTATTGTTATTATTTGAGAGCAGATTACTTATTATTGCCTGCGAGTTTATACGTAATTGTAAGTAGTTTATTTTATTCTCTGTAAATGACTGTATGTATTGTCGTGCAGATGTCCTGAAATGGGGAGAGCAGTAGGTTTTGTCACGGCTTTGATTTATCATAGCATCGCATATATTGTTTTGCAGATAGCAATTCTTGGTATTTTTGATGGAAAAAGGAGAAAGGAATAATATGATAGATATATTACAGCAAGAATAGTATTGTTATTTGCTCTTCCGAAGGGAAGAGGGAGCCAAAAATCTTGTAATTGAACTTGATTAAACTTTGATATTATATCATGTCAATTATCTGGCCTTATGAAACATATCGTTGTAATAGTTAGACTTCATTATACCGCCCCTTTACAGAATTATAGCAGCTACTTATGTGCTAAATTTCCTTTTTGAACAAGTCACTCTCGCCGTTTTTTTTATTTTCTTTTAATTCCGGGCTATTGTCTGCTTTGAAATATGTCATGCGTTTTGGGGAGTCACATTTCCGTTGGGGTGGGATGACTTTGGTAGTGATTCCGGGAACCGTAAACCGAAAAGAAAGACGTCGAGGTAAATTAATTAAAAGGAACAATGGTGTTCCGTCTTTTCAACGTGCCTTAAACGTCTTGTTGGGGTCATCAAATCAAAATCAAAATCTAATACAACGAGGCAGTTGGCAACCTGGATTGGACACAGTATTAAGCAAACCGTATCGTCAAGGAGAAGATTAAAGTTCAAATGGTAAAGTCTTCATCAAGTCCTCCCGAGGAGTGGAAACCTCCCTAGTCCGGGATAGTTGAAGCTGAATGTAGATGCTGGCTGTTTCAAAGACAAATAGGCAATTCTGAGACCACAATGGGAAGATAATTCTAGCTACTTGTCATCTTGAAAAACTAGGAACCGATTTGTGGTTGCTGAAAGTTTGGCATTCAGATGGGGGCTGCAGCTGATACTTAATTACCAAACATACTACATTGAGCTTCAAAATGGTGGGAAATGCATCTTGAATTCTTTACATCTTGCTAACAACACATTGCCACATGCTTGCCAGTTGTGATAAAGGATCACCAGGAATCAAGCTGTCTCCAACAAAGACCTGAAAGTACTTTCCCAAGAGATATATAAAGGAAAGGATCATCACAGTTCATTCCTCGAGAGAGATTTATAGAATTTCAACAATCAACACTACACGAGCACACTAACAATGCAAAGCTTTAGACAAAGTTTAGTTGACAAAAACGCTATGCCTATAAATGCATAACAAAACAATTAGAGGACAAAATTTTAGTGAAATAACTTAGATGTTTTTTATGTTCTTCAAGTTTGGTTACTAAGTGAAACTGCATCAAAAGACTAGGATATTACACATAAATTTTGTCTGACAATTAGATGCATAGGAAGAGACATATAGGGCATAATAAACAACACCCTACGAGACTACGAGTGTAGGAAGACGCGAAAAGCCGAAAACCTAAAAAACTCATAAATATGTTTTGTTAAGAAAATATATTGTTTTATTTCATTTTTCTTTGCAAATAATTATAAAAATATAACTGTATTTTCACTTTCTTTCGTAGATTTAAAGGTTTGAACTGAAAATAATAAAATAAGTTGATATTTTTATAATTATTTATATAAATAGGAAATACAAAATGCTTGAAATGACCTCTATGTTGACAAAAAAAAAGAACATGACCTTTGTAATTGTGAATGATTCCAACTGGTCACGAACCTCTTGAGTCTTGATAGTCTTCAAAGCATCGTGACCAATTCATCTCTATAGAGACAGTAAATAAGGAGAATCATATCATTCATAATCCTATATCAGTTGAGGATGCTTTGAGCTATGTAGTATATATGCACCACAACCAATTGAAGAGTTTCATGTGATTATAAGTTTGTTTAAATAAAATAAAGGTTTTCGGTAAACGAGCTTAGCTCATTATCTTAGTTATAATGTTTTTTCATATGCTAGTTAAAGTAATATTTGAACTTATAATTTATTATATGTTTTTTTTCTTTCATTTTTATCTTCATCAATTTAAAAAACCCTCCATTTACCATCTCTTGTCATATTACAATACTTATTTTACTTATGACACTATTTATTCTGTTTATTTTTAATTTTGAGTAAGATACTTAATCTTTAAACAAAAAGATGAGTTCAAAATCAATTGGAAAATCTAAAACTATAATTACAATATATATATTTGTCTACAAAATAAAAAAAATACACAAAAAATCGTATAAACTATCTTTTATATTAGGCTAAATTAGTATTTTGGTCCCTTATCTTTTCATAAAATCATATTTTGGTTTTTTATTTTTTAATAGTTTCGTTTTGGTACTTTATCTTTTGAAAATGTCCTATTTTGGTCCTCCAGTCAATTTAAAATTAACACCGTTAATAATTTAAAGATAATGACGGGTTTTAAAAGCCACAAAAAGTTTTTTTTCTTTCTCCTTTTTCCTCCTCACCTCTTCGTCACCACACCTCTCTCTCTCTCTCTCCTCTCTTCTTCATCTTCCTCTTCACCGCCACCTTTCTCCCTCCATTGAGCGTGGATGGCGGTAGTGGGTGGTGCAGCAATGGTGGTGGTGGGTGGTGCGACGGATGGCGGTGACGAGTGGTGGGGTGGTGGGATTTCGTAAGGTGTGATGGATTGGGGTTTCGCACCACCCACCATTGCCACCACTCCACCACCCTCCATTGTTGTCCACGCCCAGCGGAGGGAGGAACGTAGCGATGAAGAGGAACATGAAGAAGAGGGGAGAGAGAGAGGAGAGGAGGAATAAGGAGAAAGAATTTTTTTTTTTTAAAGGTGTTAATTTTAAACTGACGAAAGGAATAAAATAGGATATTTTCAAAAGATAAAATATCAAAATGAAACTTTTAAAAGATAAAGAATCAAAATAAGATTTTGTGAAAAGATAAGAGACCAAAATACTAATTTAGCCTTTATATTATTTTACATTTATTAACTAATTTTATCAAACATTTTTAATTTAATAAACTAATTTAACAAATTTTAACTAAAAAAATAATTTTTTATCTGTAATTAATTTATTAGTATTTTTTTTTCTAAAGATAACCTAAAATTTCCAAAATCTAATTTTTTCATCCTCTTTTTCTTTCATTTATTTTACACTCATATTTTCATTTTTATCTTTTCCCCACATCTCCTATTTTCTCTTTTTTCTCCTTTTATATTTTTTTATTCTCCTCTTCTCTACTCATTTCACACCCATATAATGGGTGTAAAATAATATTTTTGAAGAAATCCCACATCCCACCAACCAGACTCATAAGGGGAGTATGCAAGTTCAATATATAAATTGAAATGAGTAATGATACTTTTAGGTATACTTTTTGGAATACTTCTAATAATATAAGAGAAAAAAAAATATAAGATAAAAAATTATAGAAAATATTATTAGAATTTATTGTAAGGATATGGTTGCCCTTACCCCATTTAAATTCGCTAGACCCGGCGCGTCCCACTTAGCCCGGGGAACTAAACTCGTCACTGCACAGCACGCGAACTGTATGTTGCCGCTGTCTGCTCATGTGCCTGCAACAAACTAAGTTTTAAGTTCCATACCATCACGGTCTCTCAGTTTTCAGTTTCCACCGAGTTTTCATTATTCATTATGAAATTGCTCAAAATCGTCAATTCCAAACACTTGAAACGCCGAACACTCAATTTCCTCTCTTACTCCTATTCCTCTTGTGTCTCCCAACCCCAAACACCTTCTTTCTCCATTCCCTCCACCGTGCCACCACTCACCGAATCCACAATCCTCCATTCCATCGAATCTTCTCAGTGGCATTTCATCAAACAGGTTGCCCCACACCTCACACCCTCCCTTCTCTCTTCCACTCTAACCACCCTTCGCCACAACCCCCAACTTGTTCTCCACCTTCTCTCCCATCTCCCCAACCACCCTCATTCCCTCGACCTCACCACCTCTTCCCTCGCCGTTTGCATCCTCTATCGCCTTCCTTCTCCCAAACCCTCCATCAACCTCTTACAATGCCTCATTTTCTCTGCCAATGCCACCAACAGAATCATTTTCGATGAGCTGGCACTTGCCCGCGACCGCGTCGATGCCAAGACCACTCTCGTCTTTGACCTTCTGGTCAGGGCCTACTGTGAACTCAAGAAGCCCAATGAGGCTTTGGAGTGTTTCTACTTCATGAAGGAAAAGGGTGTTGTGCCCAACATCGAGACTTGCAACCAGATGTTGAGTTTGTTCTTGAAGTTGAACAGGACTCAGATGGCTTGGGTTCTGTATGCTGAGATGTTCAGGATGAAGATCAGATCGAGTGCGTACACTTTTAACATCATGGTTAATGTGTTGTGTAAAGAAGGGAAGTTGAAGAAGGCAAAGGAGTTTATTGGGCACATGGAGGTTCTTGGGGTGAAACCTAATGTTGTTACCTATAACACCGTTATACATGGATACTGTTTGAGAGGGAAGTTCCAAGGGGCTCGTGCGATCTTTCAAACGATGAAACATAAAGGTCTTGAGCCGGATTGCTACACGTATAATTCCTTTATTTCTGGGTTGTGTAAAGAAGGAAGGCTTGAGGAGGCATCTGGTTTACTTTGTAAAATGTCAGAAATGGGCTTGGTTCCAAATGCGGTAACATATAATGCGTTGATTGATGGGTACTGCAACAAAGGGGATCTCGATAAGGCATTTTCCTACAGGGATGAGATGATAAGTAAAGGCATAATGGCATCTCTGGTCACTTACAATTTGTTTATTCATGCACTGTTTATGGAAGGAAGGATGGGGGATGCTGATAATTTGATAAAAGAAATGCGAGAAAAAGGGATGAGGCCTGATGCTGTTACGTATAACATATTGATTAATGGGTATTGCAGATGTGGGGATGCAAAGAGGGCCCTCAGCCTTTTTGATGAAATGGTGCAAAAAGGGATTCAGCCAACACTGGTCACATATACGTCACTTATATATGTTCTGGGTAAAAGGAATAGAATGAAAGAGGCAGATGCCTTGTTTAATAAGATTCAACAAGAAGGTCTGTTGCCAGATATTATAATGTTTAATGCATTGATCGATGGTCACTGTGCAAATGGTAATATTGATCATGCATTTCAACTCTTAAAAGGGATGGATAACATGAAGGTTCTTCCTGATGAAATCACTTATAATACCTTGATGCAAGGATACTGCAGGGAGGGGAAAGTGGAAGAAGCTCGGCAACTTCTTGATGAGATGAAGAGAAGGGGGATCAAACCTGATCATATTAGTTACAATACACTCATTAGTGGTTACAGTAAAAGAGGTGATATGAAGGATGCTTTTAGAGTTCGCGATGAAATGATGACTATAGGATTTGATCCTACAATTCTCACTTACAATGCTCTTCTACAAGGCTTGTGCAAAAATCGGGAAGGTGAGCACGCTGAAGAGCTCCTCAAAGAAATGGTACGTAAAGGCATCACTCCCGATGACAGCACCTACCTATCTATAATTGAGGCAATGGAGAAAGTTGATGACCTGGTGGGAAATGATGATAAATGAATTGAAATTGAATGGACAAATGGCTGTAATAGAAGAAAGTAGTTTATTCTGGGACTTTTGTGGAAACTTCTGTCTTGGTAGTTTGGACACAAGCATATCAGCATTCCTTATTCTACAAGCAGCATCACTGAGCAAACATGTGCCTGTGTATGAAGAACAAGTTAATGGAGTTCCTGAAAAACTGTAGCTCATTTCTTTTCTAGTAAGATTATAATTTTATTTATTTTTTACTTCTGTAGTTATGTTAGTTTTGTACCATATGCTTCACTAAATATTTGTTGATGTTTCCGGTTGAGAAAAGAAAATAATAGCTAATGATTGAATTTGTCTGTCTTTGCCTCTTTGGTACATAGAATTATGCAGGAAGATTGTTGTGATAGGGGCAAAATTGGGCAAAATATTTATTACTTTTCTAAAAGATAAACAATAATTGCTTTAAATAATTTCAAGTCTTCTATTTTTTGGTTTTCATTTTCTGCTCATAATCTCAGTCTTTGCACTGTATTGTAGTTAAATTATTATTGTCATCTGATTATAGACGCTTGTGGCTTTTTACAGTATTATATGACATCAATCCATGTTCTTCTTCTGATGTGAAATAGAGTTTTCTGCTACCATGAATAAAGTTTCACCTTCAAAATATATCCTCTTTCAGCCTGTTTGTCCTTGTGTGTTTGGCTGACACGAGATGGCATATTAGTTCATAGTTTATATGGAGAAAATTGGCTTATCATTTTAGTCTGGTTGATTAAATAAGTAAACTTTAATGTTTGATTAATGCATGTTTTTTGTTTTATCTGCTTTCCTTGTCCAATGCTCCAATTCATATATTAAAGCTAAAGCACAAGCTCTGACATTGACATATCAACCACTCAGTCCACATACTCTTCCATTTTTCATCTTGCCAATTTCTCATTTTGCTTGAGTTGTCTTGTGGATCAATCCTTTAGTTTCCCTTGTTTTTGAGATTGATTGCTATGCACATAGCTGCATTAATTCCCTCTTAGTCTGTAACTATCGTTGGGTTTGGATTGAGTACTGACCAGCTTTTGGTTCAGTTTGTAGCTTCTGAGTGACTAACATGAATGAGCACTAGTAGTTACAAACTTTACTTTAGATGCATTTTGTTAGGAAAACTCCCGTAAAGAAGGTTTACAGGAGGAGGAATAAGGGGGAGAACAGAATATTAGAATCCCAAGGAGTGGGTAACAATAACTACCACTCGATAGACAATTAATTGTAACATTCAGAAGAGAATAAGTAGGGACTGTTATTCTGTTCTCCCCTTCTCCAACTGTAAACCTTCTTTATGCAATTTTCCTTAGGAAAAACTTATGTGCAGTCCCTTAAGTGCTTTTACTACTATTCTCCTATTACTATTAGAATTTTACCTTAGTAATTAGCACTGACCTTTATTGCAAGAGTTATCGAGGTAAAACTCTAATTTTAATTGAAGAATGTCACCAAAAACACATAAGGAACTCCACCTCATTAATGATATTCTTCCATCATCATGTTATGAGGTCCTGAACTTGAGAAAGTAATTCTTGAAATACAATCTTTCACCTAGATGTGATGCTAAAGAAAACTGAAGTAAAAATTTCTTTTAATAATCAAATTATATCTTCATCTTTTATATCATCATGCAAAGAATTTCTTTGTATTGAACATAAGGTACCTCTTTCAACACCTACTGCTATCCTATGATTTGGTGCAAATGCAGCTGGGTTTTACAGCCTTGGGTATCTTAGATTGGTGGGAGAAGTACTTAAAGAATATAAACAATTTGTTCAAAACCAAAGACAACCAGTTGGAAGAGACAAGAGAACCTAAAGAAGGACGCAGATGTGATTTCAAATGAATTTCCAAGCTGCAACCGACCTATCAAATGGCATACTGCAAGCAAGTTATAGCATTGCCTCCTTATTTTTACTTTTAAAAAATACATTATACCATTTCATTTATTGTCCCGTAGTGTTTTACTTCTGTATTTCCTTAGGTAGCTTGACTTGATATGATAGATGAAAAATTAGTTGTTTAATGTTATTTTATTTATATAATATATTCTATAGCAACAATCTAATCCAGGTTAACATAGTGTTGGTATTTACTAGGACTTTTAATGTGATAATATTAATGCTAAGCTTCTCATATTTTTAACCTATTTTCTAAATTTGATCGTTCAAGCTTAGGAGGCTTTTGCTTCCATTTGTAACATAAAGAATATTCATTTTACTTAACTATGCAAAGATGGAAATGCAAACATAAGCCAATGATGAGGTATGGAGGCTGAAAGATTAGTTTGTTAGTAGCCCATACCTTTTCAGAAAGTTGAAAGATGTATAGATGCATTAAGTTGTGAAATTGTATTTATACAATTTCTTTGTGTAAAATTCGTGTAACAAAGAGAGAGAGAAAAAAAGAAAGAAAAAGGAAAGGGAAGTGTGGTAAAATAATTGATGTGATGAATAAAGATACAAAAAAAGGTAATGTTGTAAAAAAAATGTTGTATGAATAATATAATTCCATCAAGTTTGTGCTACTGCATCGTTGGTTGATTTCCTAGCTCAATGATATGTTCTTGATCGATCAAAAGAGCAACATCTAGTGCTTTGCCTCATTTGAAGTTTTTTATCATTTATTTGGAACTTTGAACCTATAAGAGCGTTAAGTTGTGTTATTTATCCTCTTTGAATTAGTAAAAAAAAGTTTTCCACGTGCTGTTCGTTGCTCTAAGGATTCAAATTCAAGTTTTAACATTTTGAAGTAATGAGTTAGAACAGATTACCAACTCAAAATATCTTTTGGATAAAACAATATGCAAAAATGTTTACGCGTAAGGCGTACATAATTTCTCGTACCACTTCGTTATTCTTCATTCCTTCATAAATGGAG
Organism: Spatholobus suberectus; assembly: GCA_004329165.1. Taxonomy (NCBI): domain Eukaryota; kingdom Viridiplantae; phylum Streptophyta; class Magnoliopsida; order Fabales; family Fabaceae; genus Spatholobus; species Spatholobus suberectus. The sequence continues at coordinate 82,078,620 of CM014731.1, read as the reverse complement.
GATGGTTTTTTCATTGCAAATGATGGTATACACGGTGCTGATATACATAAAAATGAATAACGGAAAAAATGTATCACACTTTCATTTCTTATTTTGCGAAGTATTTAATTTATACAAGGTGCTGACATACAGAAAACTGAATAACAGAAACAAAACAGAAGAACTAACTTTGCAACTGTATTAAGTAACTCAAAAGAAGATTACAATCATGTGGATTTTATCTCTCACAAGAGGATCTAGTTTTAAAAAAATGTTATCAACACATTTTTTAATATACTCTTTTCAACTTATTATTTATTATTAGATGAATATGATACAGAAGAAGACTTGACATAATTTAATGAATCTCGTATAAGTTTTACCAAATAATGAGAATATATTAAAGGAAGTATATTATTGGCAACCATGATTCATCATTTCTGGCGAGGATGGTGAGTTTTTTTGCATTCTTTATATTGTAAATGCACATAAGTTTCTCCTAATAGGTTGCCATTGCAAGGTAACGTCTAAAGCTAAACTTTCCAAGGATTATCACGTATGTTATAAATGATAGTGGAAGTCCTCCATTGGCCAAGGTATAGCTTTCTCTTTGTCTCGTTATGAAATCGTGTTCTAACTTCTAACTTCTTATCTTATAAATGTAACTTTCGCTGAGTCAAAAACCAAAACTTGAAAGCTACAATTAGAATTGAAAGAAGGATAGCCGATGACTGGCCATCGCTTTGCCAAGATGTATCTCTCAAATGCTTTCTATTTTTTTTTAATTTTTTTCAAACAACATTGAAAAATATTAACCATGTGATTTACAAAATTAACGCTTTTATACCATTTATTTTGAGGGCTGTTATAGGATGGTTTAATCAAGTTTTAAATAACCCATAATTCATTTATTCTAATTAATCGATGAATTATTTTAATATTTAAAATTTTATATCATCACATTCAACAGCTATTAATACCGGACGTGACTACCTTATGCATTTCCTTATTTGAATCCGTACTTGGTTCCAGGCCACTGACATGTTACGTGTTCAATTAGAGCTTACAAGTCTCTAATCCCCTCGTGCCCTGTTTAACACTGTTGCTTCGTTTACCATTCTACATTTTAGTGCTGTAAAAGTATTCAAAAGAATTATTTAAGCGTACGTTACATCTTAGTGCTCTACATCTTATTTTTCTTTGCTGAACTTGTATAATTTGCAATATGAAAAACCATTTTATCTGTCTCTAAAGTAAGAACTTAACTTTTCCGAGTGGTCCATATACCGGGGTTATTAATACAAATAAATTATGTTTCGTACATCAATATGGTGATAAAATAATATACCCAGAATCTTATCTCTTTCGCTGTCATAAGCTTCTTCTTTTTTTACATGAATTTGATGTAATGGAGAATCAACTTCTTTTAATGAGTGGGAACATATTGCTTGCCACATGAATTTATTTGATGGATTTCACTCTCCACTCCCTGAAGGGACTCATTTTGCTTGTATGGCTCAATGTAAAAAGCCAACCACTATCGCCAGGGCTAGTTTTCAGTTTCACTACGAAAGGAAAATTTGTATTTGATGATTGCTGTTTTATTTGGCGTTTTTGGTAGTGGAGTTTATATCTTATTCTTATCCTCCCAACTCTAACGCGGATTTCCAATTAGAGTGCAAACAGTTTTGAAGAAAACAACACATCCCTCAACTTTTACTTGGGTTGGGGGGTTACTTTAATTTCTAATGAAGTGCTGTCCCCATTTTCATCTTCTTTCATGATGTTGCTCATAGTAGGTCTTCTTTTCCGTTTGTGGAAACACATGCACCATGCACTTTAGTCAAATGCTTGGACTAATCATATATCACATAAAGCACTTTATTTCGTGTATGCACCATATTTGCTGTGGCTTCATATATTTAAATGAAGGAATTGAGCTCAAAAATGGTTGTCTTCTGAAGAGAAAAAAATTATCATGGGCTCGTTTGTAGGACACGCAGTGCAAGGGTCAGCACTAGCCCTTCTTGGATTATGGCATACCATCAACAACATCAGATCTTACCTTGTGAAGGGCCCTGCCAACTTCACTGTAAGATTCTGGTACCAGTTTAATACCCCTCAGTCCAGACTTAAACACTTGGAGCTTGTTTCCATTTTATCCTTTTCCATCCTAGCAATTTTCATGCAAGTTCTAGACTTCCCTCATTTCCACTATGCTTTTAAGCTTGATAACTTTGAGCATGCAACTATGTTCATACACCTTGCTTTGTTTGCTGGTTTCTCCCTCTCCACTGAGTTGACTGATTCACTTGACCTCTTCTCTGGCTTTGTTGGGATACTTGCATCCTCAGTGTTTAGTCAAGAACTCTTCCTTCTCCATTTTCACTCCACAGACCATGCTGGACTTGAAGGCCATTACCACTGGTTGCTGCAGCTCATAGTGCTTGTCTCATTTGTGGCAGCTCTGGCTGCAACTATTTTTCCCAACAATTTCAATGCGGCTCTTGTGCTTTCTATTTCAGTCATCTTCCAAGGATGTTGGTTTATAAACATGGGGTTTATGCTATGGGTTCCAGCTTTTGTCCCTGAAGGATGCGTAATGAATTTGGCCAAGGCAAGTGGCCATGAAATCCTTGGAGCAGTTACTTGTGGCTCCAAAGAGGCTGATTTCAGGGCCAGGGGATTGGCCAATTTACAATTCAGTTGGATCCTTTCTGCAATTCTGATATTTTCAGGAATCATTTGCTTTAAACTTGCCAGAAAATGTACCATTACAAACCGGTTGGAATATGAGAGAATTCAAGCTAAAGGTGCAGACTCAGCTTTGGCCCATGAAGGCTTCAAGCAGGCCAGATAATCCATCACAGTTTGTCAAACAGACTGGATGCTTGCATTTTTAAGGTCTCGAGTGTATGTAAGAGACCAGAGATTATGCAGTGCAATAAGCTACAGTGTACTTTATACTAGTTTAAATAGATTGTCCAACAATCTGTTGGGTTTTATAACCTGTCAAGAAATCTTCAGCAAGCTATATAATGTTGGTAGAGTTTAAAACTGTCTAGTGTCTATTACTGTCTGTGGTAGACTCTTTCACTAAATGTAAGAAGCATAATATCTGCAGATCTTGATTGCTTCATAAATTCCCTTAAATTTCAAAAATTGGACTGCTGGTATTGGACTTCTAAATTCTAAGGATGTTTCTGTGTATCAGTTGACAGTTTAGTTTTGTTGGTTGCATTGATAAACATAAAAAACCTTGAGGTTTTTCTTTCGATCTCTTGATGCAAAATTTCTGATTTTCTTTTGTCTCTTCAGTTCTTCATGATATATGGTATTTAAAAATGCACTTTTGAGGGAGATGCAGTAACTCCATTTCCCAAATTGAGAAAAATGAAAGCATCCAAATAAAATTGTTTATTTGCAAACTCTTAATAGGGCAGTCTTCAAGTTATCCAAAAAGATATTGTCATTTCCATATATCCCACCTAGTTTTTATGCTAGAAACCAGACAAAATTGTGTACAATTCTTTGTCTCCAAATAAAAATTCGTGTAAGGATTTAGATGAAACAATTGAGTTCTCATCATATAAAGACTTGAAGAAAGATACAATTTCCTTTTATATTATGACAACAAAAACATGAATCAAATGAAATTTATGAGATTCTCACTCAGCCTCTTGCAAAGATGCTTCAATTCAAAGAAGGCCAAATCCAATGGCAGTCCCAATAAGAACAAGCCCATTCATGATGGCTACAACCTGGAAAATCTCAGTTGCAGCATTACATGTTGAAGAGGCAGCTCCTCCACCTCTCCCTTGCCCTGCAATGGAGATTTCAAGTAGCTCACCACCTTTGCAAAGGACTGCTCAGTGCATACAAGAAGGCCTAATGATGTGACACTGTTCTGAGCCTTCAACCCATCAAAAGAATTGAGCCCTGTTATATAATGCACATTATATATTCTCCTGCTTGAGCTGCCAAATGGTAGCACTGTCCACAACAGTGATTATGGCCTAAGAAATTGATGCTATAATTTAGCGATCTTACGAGCTAGATTGCAATTTTAACAACATTGGTTCCAATATCAAATTTGTTCACCATCTCAAATGCGCGTAAAAATTAAGTTCATATTTGTCCAACTAGTAACAAAGAAAACAAGTGGAATTTAAGCCCACAAACACGATTCCAAATTCCAATCCAGTCAATAGAAGTTGTCCAAAGTAAAACAAGAGAAATGGCTAAGCAGTGAGATAGTGTAAGCTAAATGATTGTGCAACTAAGTCTAGATAAATATGGTTATCATCCATGAGAAAATGGAAGAAACCATTACATGAGAAAATTGTAAGCATTAATTCATAAAAATATTTACAGAATGTAATTAAAAATGAGCAAGTCCAAAGTCCAAATCACTGGCAGTACGATTGTGTGTTCATCCCCTCCTAGCACCAAGTACGTGCACCCGCAATATTCTTACTATCTGGTCTTCCCCTGATATAATTTCACAGAGGCATGCATCATTTACTGTCATCTTGTTCCTTCTACAAAAGCTTAACCAACCCTTGATACATATTCGACCATCTATCCACCTACACACTTCTCCTGTCACTTCCAAATATTTCTTGCGAACCGGTGTCTGTTGTACCAAGCTGAGATGATAGTCTCGTAATTCATTTCTTTGAATATCCTGTTGTAACAAAGAAAGTACACAGCTGTAATTTCAAATTCTCAAGAGAAATGTCCCTAACATATAGCTGTCAAAAATGGTAAGTAACTACTAGAATTATTATACCTGGCGTTGGTTGCATTGGCAACATAAAAGGGTAATCTTCTCTGGAAAAGTAAGGGAGAAGTCTTTAATGACATTTCCTGGAATGTGCTGCAATAGGGAGGAATCATGCCATAAGTGAAAATTACATTAGATAGAAGAAGGAACATGCAATAATTGTGAGTAATGAAAAGTAAAATTGCAACAGGGTGGCTTAAACAGGGTCAGAAAATGGAGAATCACTCAATTAACATTTTTAACATGGACATAATAATATAGAGAAATGTTGGTTTTTTTTAGAAAAATATTTTTAAAGAGAAGAGGAAATATGTTATATGGAGGGGCTTAATAAACTTTTATTCATGGGCTCTATATATAGAGCTTACAATGTAACACAAAATTCAAATACTAACATTATCCTAATCTTAAAATCAAACTGATAATCCTAAATTTAAATAATAAGGACAAATACCCTATCTTTATTTAAACATCATCCTAAAATTTGAAACCTAACAAAATTCTTAAAAATTAAATTATCCTTTTTTTCAAATTACAGATATTTAGACATATATTTTCAACAAGAGATTAAAAGGGCATTCAGACCAAAGGAAATTTAATTAGCAAATGGGAAGTAGAAGGTGGGAACAAAGACTTAAGCAAATGGACTTACTCATCTAACAGTTCTCCAATGTCTTAAAAGCCAATACTTATATACAAGTTTAAAAGGACAGAACTAGAACAGACCAGACAAGAATCCTAACCAACTCGTTGCGTCTATTTTTATAGAGTTTTGCTTCAAAGAATGGATTCTCCGGCTGAATATACATCTCTGGATCAAATTCATAGTCTTCAAGAGGAACTTCAGCCTTGGGGTTGGAACTTGATGCAGTCTCCCCTAAACCAGATAAATCAGTGAGTAAAGGTTGATTCAGCACTCATAATACAGGAATGTGAAAAAACAAAAACTAGTTTTCAACATGAAATTAAAACTTACTTTTGCAAGCTCTAAGATAACTTCGACCTATGTTTCCAGCACTGTATTCTTCTTCATTCTCTTCTTCCGTCTCTGTATACTGATCATCATCAGAATCACTGTCATCACCATAGTCCTCATCCTTGCTGTCTTCTTCGTCCTCCATGACACAGTCCTCAACTTGTTCATGTTCTTCCTCCTCTGCTATCTTTGCCTCCTCAACTTCTTGCGCTGCTGCTTGCTCTTCTACATTCCCCTCATTCTCCAACTTCACCACAGGCTTTTCACACTGTGTTGCTATGTCAAGGATTAAGACCATGAACTCCTTACTCCCATCATAATTAAAAACCAGAAAATCTGCTTTTCCTAAACAGTTTTCTTCTTTGAAAACCTTCCACCCGTCATCGAAATATAATTTCTCTCCAATACGACGAGTTTTGACACCCCAAACTCTCCCACTACGATTTCTGAGGATAACATCCTCAGGGATCCTTCCTTGTAAGTGTGTCAACTTCACCCAACCGTTTGGGATAAGCTGCAATTTGAGAGGAAAAACAGAAAGAAAGTGTAAGCCTCTTATGACTCACTGAGCAGAAGATCAGTGTTACTTAAGATACTATGGTAATGTTTTGAAATCAACAACTGCATTGGTATGGTACACTTCTAAAGCAATATAGACATAGCTAAATTGTTGTATCTCATATTATTTTCAGTAAATTTAATGATCCATTCAATGTATTACAATATTCTAATTAGTAATCTGAGGACATCAATATTACAATTGCAAAAAGTATAATCAAGAAAATACCATTCTTTCAGAGCTTTGTTCTGGAAGGAAGACTTTGAAGAAGTCAGGGTATTTCTTGACACCAGTAGTCATCGAGCTATCCAACATTATTGCAAGTCCTGAAAATTTGGCACCCCTCTTGATATTCAAAACAATGAAATGTACAAATAAATTGCTCAAGAAATTGAAATGCTAAAACATTTAACATATGTATATGTATAGTCTCAGGGCTACCTAATACAACCGTACAAGCACTCTAATTAGTTCACTATATTTAATTTACTTTTCTAATTAAATGAGTTAGGACCGTGCATTCTATTTATTTGTTTTATCTTTACTTTTTTATTTTAAATTTTTATCCATATAAAAGAATTTTAATCCAATAAAAAAAATTAAGAACATATTGCCACGGATAAATATTAAAACATTTAATTATTTACTCATTTTTAAATTAATACCAAAAAAATAGAGAAAGGAAAAAAGGAGCCAGCAAAATGATTCGATCCACATGCCAATCAATGACAAAGAGAAAGAAAAAAAAAAACAGACAATGATAGTTCTAACTGATCTTTCCAATATCAATATAATTAACAAAAGGATTTTATTTTTAAGAAAAAATATTATAAATTTTTAAGCTTCATTTTTTCATGAAGTTTTCAAATCTCATTTAGCTACTCTTTTTAAAACAAAACCTTTTCTTATTATTGTCCTTGTATTTTAAATTTATTATACCTATTATTTTAATGCACGGGTCAAATCCAAAGTTCTCTAATTGTAAATGACAACTCCTGCTTACTCTGGAAATAAAATGGAAATTCTCTTTTGAATTTTCTTTTATTATCTTTTTTTTTAGATGCTAACAGTACAACTTTTTTTTCAAGACACTTGCATTACTAAGTGAACAAAATGTAAATCACATTAAATAAAAGAATAAAACATAAGTTACAAAATTCTCTAAATTTCACCAAATAATAGAATAATACTAATATTCCTTTTTCCCTTCTTTATCTCCATTTAAAGTCATGTTTAGCTTGATTTTTTATTTTCTCTTCTTAAAAATAAAACTCTTCTAATTAGCTTATATATAACTTCTATTTTTCAGATTTTATTTATTAAAAAATTAGTTTTATTTTTACGAGTCTTTTTATAATTACGTTTTACTCAACTTTTTCTTTTAAAAATGAAAATAACTTTAAAAAAAAAAGGTTCAACTCAACACTACCCAACACAGTTCAACATATCATCTGTCAGGTTCCAAGGTTATGTTGCTGAGTTTAATGTTAGAGTACAACTTACAGGATATACATGTTTAAGGAAACAATTGTTGTTCTTTCCTTACTTCACGAAAGATCAACTTTTGATAAAAGAAGATCTTATAATAAAAAAAAAAACGATTATTTTTCAAAATTAATTTGCACACAAACATGCATATGGCAGCATCTCCATTCAAAACTACTATGTATATCATTAACCGAACAGAAACATCAGCAATGTTTTAATTAGAATATGAAAACTATAAGGGTAAACTCAGAATCAAATGAGTCACTCAATGTAAGCAGCTATAATGGGTAGCAATTAGCAAACGCTAAAATGAATGAGAAAATTATTAGCTTGTAAACAAAAAATTAAACTAAGGTTCTGCACATAAAAAAAAGTAAACCATCAATTTGGTCTTCGAAGTATTACTCTCTCTCCTAAACAGTTTTTAAACTAATAAAATTATATAAGTAATTTCTGAAATATTAGAAATAACGTTACATAGTCCTTCAAATATTGAAAAATTCTTTAAATTAGTCCTTTATTAAAGACTAAATTGATGGATATTCAATACTTTAAAAACTATTTATATAATTTCATTAGTTCAAAAACTATAGAAGAGAAAATGATACTTTAAGTATTAAATTAATGATTTATTTCATAAAAAAAAAAAAACACAAAATGGAACAAACATGGCACCCCAGAAAAAGCACGCAATCAGCTAGCCAAAATCAACCAGCATGCCTACAATAATAATTTTGCTCCGTACACAACCTATTTGAAACCCTCGGGAAAATACATATATACACTCAAAATGTGAACAACTTTTTCTCTTTGTGCTGAGATCCAACCACTGCTTTTTCAAGCGTCAGATATAAAGAAAATGCCCTCACTCAAGGCCTTCGTGAACAGATCCAAGTTCTCTTGAATGTGAAGAACAAAAAAAATTTAATCTTCATTTTTTTCTTAAAATTTTCAAATCTCATTTAACTACTCTTTTTAAAACAAAACCATTTTTTTTATTATTATTGTCCTTGTATTTTAAATGTATTATAATTTTTAACTCTTTTTTTTTACGTAAATTCTTCTCTCACTTTTTTCTCTCGTTTTTCTTTTCTCCCGTTTTTTTATCTCTTCCTCCTTCTCCTTCTTTAGAAAACACTCATCCACAACCCAAAGGTAAAGGTCGATCCATGTAAAACCCAAACCAAGAAATGAGAAATGAACTAAAACAGAGAGAAGGGTGGTCATCAATCAGCATATACAAGGTGTTGTAATTTTAGTGCACAGTGGAGAGTGAGTGATGAATCATGAATATTTTAACTACAGTGCTGTGGGGTGAGTATGGTAAGTAGAAACTTACTTGACTCCAAAGTCCAACTCTGTTTGTTTTTCTAGCTTGGATCTGTTTCTTTGGGTGTTGTGGTCGGTGTGTTTTGAGGATTGGAGTGAGAACTAGAAGTAGAAGGGGTAAGCTTCTTTTCTGATCAAGGGGCTTCTATCTGATCACAACAAAGTAACAAACACTATGGATGGATATTTGGTCAACTTCTTTTCTTTCCCTCAAGGCTCCACAGAAAAAACTTCTATTTAAATATCTGATCAGTATCTCGTGACCATTGTGATTCTTTTTTTTCTGTTGCTTTTTTTGGAAACTGATTGTGAAGCATTAGCATATCATACGAAGATGGTGCATGTATGGTACATGACTAGTAGTTAGTTTCAGCTCAATGCTTATGATCAATGCTAATGCTGCCATTTTTATTTCGTGGTCCCTCACTGATGATGCTAATGACAATATACTATTTCTGAAACGTTTAACCACCACAATAAGCTTTCCACCCTTATCAACAGTAATGGTTTATAATTGACTCTCACATTAAGAATAAAAAACAAAGCCAAACCAAGACTAACCTAATTTCAACTTTGACCCGTTAGCCAATTTTTTAAAATCTTTTTCTTCATTATTTACATTTTCCGAGTACTTGTCACTGCACCAGATTTTATTTGACTACAACTTCTTTGGTTTTATTTTATTTTATTAGAAAACTTTTCTTCTGTTATGAAGATAAACACGCTTGATGTAGTAAGAAATCATGCATAGGTAGAAGACACCTAAGAGTGCCAGGTGGGCCAATGGCCATTAGTTCCTTTCCCTAAGGTAAATTTAGAACCAACTACCCTGTGTAAATTCTAAATTAAAGACAAAATATAATTTATATGAAATATTTAACTAAAAGAGTTTAATGGTCATGCACTGACAGTATAAAATAGTTTTAACACTATCATCCAATCACACAAACCACCATTTATTATAAGTTTGTTGACTTTTATAATAAATACTTTAAAAATTATATTAATGGTAGTTTGTAATTGAATGACAGTGTAAAACTGTCAGTACATGACCATTAAATTCTTTTAGTTATTCTTTAATTAAAATTATTCTTAAGGCATATTGCATAGGTAGAAGACATCTAGCTATGAGTGTCGAGATGGGCCAATTAATGGCCATTAGTTCCTTTCCTTAACGAAAACATATAAGCATCTTAGAGCCAACTACGCAATGTAAATTCTAAAAGATAAAATTTATATGAAATACTTTAGGTGTTTTTGGTTATTCTTTAATTAAAATTAAAATTTCACCTTCATAATTAATTCTGATTTTTATGCATGTCACAAGTTATTAATTAAAGTAAAACTTCAATTTTAATTAAAAAATATTACATAAAATATTTAAGGTTTCCTAAAGGCTTCTCTCTCTAATCCATCTCATAAGCTGTGAAATTGAATATGTTGACATTGAAATATAGAGTGTCCCTCATATTTGAGACAAGAAGACATCTTGCACAAATAAAGCAGCAGACCACAAATTCGTGCCAACCATCGTAAATCAGAACTTGGCGTCAACTTCTCTCAATCTAACTGACCAATCATCACCAATTGGAAGAACAAGAGCGGGGGAATAGAGACTCAGAGAGTTTAATTTATCCCCATATTTTTTAACAAACATCTTTGGCATCCTCTGTGTAATTATAAACCAAGTTAATTCTCTTGTATCATTGGAAATGAAAGAGGACAGCCAGTTAACCATAGTCTAGTAAATGAAATTAGGAATTAGGTTGCGTAAAATTGTTCCAACATAAGAACAATATTGTTAGCTTAATCAATTATTCTAAACAAGATTTATGTGCCTGTCCAACTTCCTCAAACTTACCGTGAATGAGAACCGTTTGAAGTTATTAGGAGATATTAAGACCCTTTTTTTAACATATATATAGGAAGAACAAAGAAGAAGAAGTTTACAGGAATAAGGATTAGCAATGGTTTTTAGTAATTAGCGGGCCAGAGTAAAGCGTAATTGACTTTCAGGCCACTGAACAATCGATAGCAATTTATCAAGTTGTAAAGTAATAAATCATTTTTTAATGTAGCACTTGGTACTTGCAGATGTCAAAGGCTAGCAAGAAAATTAAAGGAACCCCTCCAAAGCCAGATATAGGAATAACTTTTTCACAAGGAAAAGACCACTTTGGCCAAAGAAAGATAATGTTGTGAATTTTCTAAACATACAACACCCACCCCCCCCCTTTTTTTTTCCTTTCCAAAAATACGCCTAAGCTTACACTCGTCCCGGTCTCATTTGAACGGTGAGTTTTTTTTTTTTTCCTCCGTTGGTTTCTCTTTTGAAATTTAAATTCCATAACTTTGTAAAAATTTGCTTTTGGAATTAAATTTTTAGAAATTTATTTGTAAATTCCGAAATTAAACTTCTAGAAATCTATTTATATTCCAAAACTAAAATTTAGAAAGTCTATTTGTATATTTTTGGAATTATAATTTTAGAAGTTTATTTGTTACACATTTTGAAAATAAAATTCTAGAAGTCTATTTATATAGTTTCAAAAACGTAATTTTGTAACAGTTATAAATAGACTTTCAAAAGTTTAATTTCAAAATATATAAATATACTTTTGAAACTGTAATTCTTGATATTTTTAGAGAGACATCTGTGTTTCAAGACATATGAATTTGGGGGAATTAACATATCAATAGGAGAAGGTATTTCAAAAAACAAAAAGGTAGGATAGTGTCTTAAAAAAAATGTCATGTTCCATAAAGGACGAAGAGAAAGGGAATAACTAGACCTTGGAAGTAAGAGAGGGTCTACCATCCAAGACAAAACAGAGACCAAAATAAATCAAAAGAAACCAATTTAAACAGACTTTTGTTATATTTTGATTTTGACACTTTCCTCTTCTCGGTTTTTTACCAAAATAATACAAAAAAAAAACATTAATTCCCAAACTACACTACCCCCAAACATTATTTCTCAATATACACCAAATTATTGTTCACGTTGAAAATACCCCCCTCAGGACCCAACTTCTCAACTAGGTTTTGCTTTTTTTTTTTTTTTTGAACCCATTGAGAAATTGGGTCCCCAGGACCCGACTTCTCAACGGGGTTTTTTTTTTTTAGTTTTGTTATTTACATTAAATATAAATTTAATTTAATTATTATTTTAATTATGGGTTAAATAATATGGTTAAATAATACATTTAGTGCTTAATTAAAATAAGTACAATTAACAAAAAAATATTAAATATTAAATAATCGTAATAAATTAATTATTATATTTATTATGTTTTTTAGTTTGGGCAAATTAAGACAAAAATTAAGATTGTCAAATGTCATTAAAATAATTACTATGTTTAATTTTAATAATATGGTAATTTTATGGAAAAAATTGAAATTGTGGTTAAATAAGCAGTTAATTTAAAAAAAAAAAGCACAATAAAGGATTAAATTAATAAAAATTACATAAGATTAAAAATCATTGGAACTGTCGTTTCAACACAGTTAAGACATTTATTTTTAGTATGTCTTGGTGTGTGACATGCCGAACATTTTTTTTGTTGACTCCTTTCTCTGAAGTTCATTTCAGTACGTACGTGAGTTGATTTTGGGTATCCACTGATATTCCTGCGCATAACTGGATTGTGGGACAATTCTGGTCTGTGATATGTTGGTCATGACCCTTCATTGGACAACATGTGGAATCTTCCGCTATAGATGTTGGATACATATTCCAATGTGTACACCAAACTCATGTATCCAATGTGCAATATGTGAGTCCGGTATACACATTGGAATATGTATCCAACATCTATAGCGAAAGGTTCCACATGTTGCCCAATGAACAGTCATGACTAACATATCATGGACCAGAATTGTCCCACAATCCAGTTATGAGCAAGAATATCAGTAGACGTCCAAAATCAACTCATGTACATACTGAAATGAACCTCAGAGAAAGGAGTCAACCAAAAAAATGTTCGACATGCCACACACCAAGACATACTAAAAATAAATGTCCTAACTATGTTGAAATGTTAAGACAGTTCCAATGATTTTTAATCCTATGTAATTTTTATTAATTTAATCCTTTATTGTGCTTTTTTTTCAAATTAACTGCTTATTTAACCACAATTTCAATTTTTTACATAAAATTATCACATTATTAAAATTAAACATAGTAATTATTTTAATAACATTTGACAATCTTAATTTTTGTCTTAATTTGCCCAAACTAACAAACATAATAAATATAATAATTAATTTATTACGATTATTTAATATTTAATATTTTTTTTTAATTGTACTTATTTAAATTAAGCACTAAATATATTATTTAACCCATAATTAAAATAATAATTAAATTAAATTTATATTTAATGTAAATAACAAAACTAAAAAAAAAAAAAACCACGTTGAGAAGTCGAGTCCTGGGGACCCGATTTCTCAACGGGTTCAAAAAAAAAAAAAAAGCAAAACCTAGTTGAGAAGTTGGGTCCTGAGGGGGGTATTTTCAACGTGAACAGTAATTTGGTGTATATTGGAAAATAATGTTTGGGGATAGTGTAGTTTGGGAATTAATGGTTTTTTTTGTATTATTTTGATAAAAAAAACCCTCTTCTCTTACAAATCAAATGCATATCTATAAATTTATATATTTCACACAAGATTCTCCGCAACCTACTCTAGCAAAATTGGAGGTTGCATTTTACATCAGTTATTAAAGCCTCGACGAGATAAAAAGTAAATGTGAATTAACCATCTCAAAAAGTTGTTCTTCAAGTGCCTTTATTTTTTTTTCTTGGTCTTCTTTTATTTAGAGATCAAGCCATTATTGAAATAGAAGAACCTAGTTTTCCACTAAGCTACGTAGCTGGTATAATGCATGCATGACCTTCTATTTTATTCGAAACTAGTCACTTACCCGTGCATTCACATGGATCACATTTGTCTTTGCGTAGTATGTTCTAAAATGAGTTATGTATATAATTATTTGTTTTTTTAAAAAAAAAGCAATAAAGCCTATGAGATGGAACCAAACATTTTGACCAAAACCAAACAATATGAGAAATCTACTTATATTCACAATTTTTTGAGAGAATAGCAAAATACTCTAATTATCTTTTAAAAAAATACATGCTAAAGACATGGGGTACATTATTTTCATGCAAACAAAAAGGAACCTTTAGTTTACCACTATCAAAAACAACAAATTTGTATATAAAATCCCACTCTATCGTCAGACAGCTGAAAATCAGCTCAACCTAACATCATGGTAAATGCCAGTTTCTTTAGTTTTGCTTCAAATAATTTAAAACTTACAGAAACAAACAACAGAGAGAACTTGCAGCAAGATTCATAAGGATTTACTAAAACAGAGTCATAGTCTAAAAAGAACAGGACAAATTATAGGCCCACTAAGAGAGAATGTTCTTCTTCACCTTTTCAGTCCTTGTTTAGTTTCTAATGTTTGCAAATAAATCAATAAAAATTTTGACAATAAACTTTGGGATAGACACATATTCATACCATGTTTGTCTATCCCCCGTCAATTAATCTTGGAAACACATAAATCACATCAATTCAAGGATGGAGCAAATTATGTTAAAATTTAAAAGAAAAAAATGAATTGAACATGCTTTATTTGATATGTGATCGTGCTCATGAATTCATAATGACTTACTAAATCATTTTTTTTTCTTCTAGTAATCCTTTTACAGTGTCACAATGACTATTATAAGAAAAATGCAACGCAATTTGACGAGGATCCATTGAAGTTTACCCGCTGTTTTTCTTGGATGATGGAGGATCCATTAAAAGAGAATGTTTCATCGCCAGATAATTTGACGAGGACATTTACCTACTTCTGGTTTCCCTATTTGTGACATTAGTTTTTTAATTTGTGAACATATTTAGTTCCTATCTAAAATGCAATGCAATGCGGGTGATCAGGTTTTAAGGCATCCACTAACCGGCAAGCTGGGTCAAAGCGTATGTCCCTTGAAAGTGCAGAATCTATTAGGCTGAATTGCTATTTAATGGCGTCCCGCTGTTTACCATTAAGAAGTTCGTTAAAACGTTGAATTTGCTTTACTTATTTTCATGAACAACATAAGAGATATTATGAGCAATCCCAGCTGAATATTCACACCATACATTAACCATATTGAAATATATTTTTCAACTATCTTCAGTTAAATTTAGACCCAAATAACTATAAAACTACTTTCCATTAATTAATCAATTTATTCAAACAAAACCTTGATTAATTACATTTAAACACTCAATCCATACTTAAAGAATTAAAAAAAATCAATTCAGTGCCAAAATGCCAATATATTGATTAAAAAAACTGAAAGTGAATTACTTCTTTTGCATCCCAAAGAATGGAATTTATGCTGTTATTGAACATACAATAGGGCGGCATTCGCTTTCATGAATTGAATGAATGATGGCAACCAAAAATACACAAGTGATGGCCTTTGAAGATAATGTTAAATATATTGTGATTAGAAAAAAGGAAGAAAACATATTGTTAATGTTGCCTAATATCCATCCATCCATCCACATATCATAGAAAAGATGAATGTGAAAGGCAACCTAGACACAATATATTTCCAGCAATCAACAAAAACAGTGAATCGAGCTGTCATGCAGAAGCTATATAATTTAACTTCCAACAGAAAAAAAATAAAATAAAAAATAAAACCAAGATAAACAGCAATAGGACAAGCATTGACTCGGTTTCTGATCAGCTAGATTGAACAATCTATTTACAACCCAAGTCAAAAGAGGAGGAAGGAAAAAAAGGGTATCAAAACGATAATAACTATGTTCCACTTAAGTCACCCTGAAATGTTGGACAGAAAAAGCATCTAAGTTCCACACAGAAGCAAGGGGTTATTTGATACAGTTGAGCTATCAGGAATGAACCTGCTGCTGCTAATTTCTAGACAGTTTAGTTGAAGTGAGGGGTTGCTGCAAGGGAGTGTTCAACAGTTTAGGTGAGCCCATGTTTTGGTTCTGCTGCAAAGGAGGGCTCAACAATCCCACATCCTCAGTAACACGAAAGACGGTAACCTGCAGCACTACTTCTTTCATTCTAAGCAGCTCAAACACACAGACATCACCTTCCCCTAAATTGTTCTCTAATGAAAATTCAAACCACCCCTGGCTTAACTTGGCTCTACCTCCTCTATAAAGGCACCGAACAGGCCACTGTCTCCCATTAGAGATCTGAAGTTTAATAAACCCTGAAACTTCATTCAAATGCTTTTCTGCAAAGCAGGACGGCAGATACTGGAAACACACAAAGAGGAGTTTATAGTATGCAAGATCAAGTGAAGTGATCAACTATTAAAGAAGAATGAAAAGGTATGGCACATCGAATTCAAGGGCTCACCATTATGCATCCCCTATATAAATAGGAGGGCCGCAGGACCACCCGACAGAAAGGATTAGGTGGTTCAAATGCTTTTGCTGCATTGATGGCCCTTTCTCTTTCTTCTGCTGTCACAGTTCTTTTTCTTGCAGAAGCACTTTCATAAAATCTAAAGCGCATTTCTACCTCCTCTTCATGTTCAGCAGAAGAGGGTTCCTGGCCATCTGCACTTCCACAAGTTGCATTGATCATAAAATTCAATTTTTAGAAAACCAGATCATAGAAAGGAAACTGAGTTAAAAGAGATTACTAAAACCTGATTTCCGCTTCTTTCTTGCAGTTTTTTTAAGCCTTTCCTCGATGGAAGCACGCAATTTCAATTCTTCAGTAGATCTTTTAAACTCAACTGCATTAAACTGAAGTCCTATGTCTCTGGTCAACCGATTATCTAGTGAACTGGCACTTCTCGAAGAATGGGCATTCCCACCCTCTCCCCAGTTTATGCAATTAAGTTTAGATCCATTGAACAGATTCTGCAATGCCGGAGGTGTATAACCCTTTCCAGGCGTCATTTTATCTACTGGTCCAGCAAGAGCTTTACTTTGCAATGAGCTGGGAGTAAGGTGGGAAGGGGATGAATCCGATATTTCAATGGAATCTTCATCTTCCATTTCTTCAAAAAATTTAGGACGATTTGCGAAGTAAGGCCCCTCATTACTGCTTCGCATGGCCAATTGATAGTTTATCTCAGAAGTAGCCAAATTAAAAACATGAACATTGAAAGATGACTTTCCTTCATATCTGAATACCAACAAGTATCCAACACCAATGGAATAGCGTTGAACAAATTCTTGCCAACCATCAAGGAACCAATATTTGTTGTCTGCCTTTTTCAATCCTACACGCCAGATACTACCATCAGGAACAGATAGGCTAACAACTGAAGAAAGTTCACCCCCATATTTCCTCATAAAATTATCTGGAAGCCTCTGCAATTCATAAATCAAGTTAGATTCCAAATATTGATATTTGTTTGTAATACAAGACTGCAGAAGGAGTATTCCACCATAATGATGCTCTAAACTCTAAGAACCAAACTTATCTAATGAAGATAATAGACAGACTGTGCCCCTTCCATCACTATAAAATGCTCAATGCCCACCACCAAGAAGAATAATGTATGGATGATATTTTAAATAAACACGGTTTGACAAGTGTGCAAAACTCTGACAGCAATTATCTTGCATTTAGTCCAACCTAGATCCAAAAATAGACTAATTCTCGTAAGAAGTTCAACTTCTAAGTAAGCCAACTTCAGAATAAATGGAACTTTTCAAACTCCACTACAAAACTAGAGCTAATGTGACTAATGAAGCTCGAATGTCAAACACAGAGTTAGACTCAATAAAGATTCCATAGATAACTTTTAATATAGTTGCCTTGATGGATATGGGTTCATTTCAAGCTCAAGTGCTTCCTCCATCATTTCTAATGTATGTTGAGAGATACTTCAAAATCTTCTCCAAAATATAATTGCATAGGTATATTAAAAGTACCAGTTTGACTGGATACGGGTGAAAAGCACTGTTCCAATGCATGATAACTGCATCGTACTAATTAGAACCAGTGGCAAAAGAAATTGGTAGTGCTCAGTACAGAGATTAGACCTCTAGTACAAAGCACCAAATTCATTTATATATATTAACTACGCAGTTTCTCAGAATTCCCTCTGGTTAAAGCCTTATTTCTTCTGCCCAAGAAGTGTGCCAATTTTATGGGAGGCTTTTCACTTAGCAACATAGAGAAAACTGAAAGGCTCTTATATGTGTGAAAAAACTGATGAAAAAAGACACAAAATTAACCAATCACATTTTATTGACCTCAAGTCCTAAGTGAGCGTCTCTTCTAAAGTCCTAAGACCTTGAACCCCAAAAGAAATTTTCCCATATTCCTTCACAACCACTCAACCAGTCTTCTGCAGTAAAAAATTGAAAGCAAGACAGTCATGAAATAAACATAACAAAACCCAGAAATTTAGGTTCAGAACTCAACTCTACGAGAAATAGTTCTTTTTTAATAATAATTAAAAAAAACTTATTAAACCAACCATGTACTTTTGTTCCCAGCCCTAGCAGAACAAACAAGTACAAATAGAAATTGTTACTCCCACTTAAGATGGATTAAACAACCCAAATTTGATGAAAGAGGTGAGAGAGTTTGGGAGTTGGGGGTGGTGGGAGTGAAGAAAAAGCATGACCAAAAACATTATCTACCCCTTTCTTTCACTTTCTACCCCTTTCTTTCACTTTCACTCAAATTTCTCACAAACCCAAGATTAAACACTCAAAAAAGCCACACAAGAAAAAAAAAAAGTGGGAAGAATGAGAGAGAAAAAATAGGTACCAGTTGGTTGGGTTGGAGAGTGGAGGGTAGAAGAAGCTTGTGGAAAGAAGGGTGCGGCATTTTGTGACGGTGTCGGAAGCCAGAAAAACCAAAGCGTTAAAGCATTTGATGACCCTCTGATTCAAAGTAGAAAACTTTGGGTTCTACCTACTGGAATTCCTTCACCTTTCAGATCTACTTCGCCATCACTCCCTATTCTCCAGTCCCCACTCTTCTCTGCTTTTTGAGTCAAACAATGGTTTTTTAAAACCTTAAAAAAAAAAAAAAATCCTCAACTTGACATATATGAAAATCTTATTAAAAAGCTAACGAGTCACGACTCGGTGAGTCACCGCTCAAACTCAAAGCTAGCTAAGCTTTCATTTCTTTTCCCAGTTTAGAATTTCCAAGTTACATTCCATTTCTAAAACCCCGTTTGTTTTGTTTGCTTTGCAAGTATGGAAATTGGAACAGAGAATGTTATTTCATTATTTGTTGTGTTTGGTCCCTATGATTCTCCGTAATTGTAGTTATGCACGTTACCAATTGTAGAAACTAGAAACAAACACGCGACCCACGCCACCTCCATTTATAGCCATCCCTATAAAAGAAAAAAGGACAATGCGTTGCCTAGCCAGGCAATGTCATCAACGGAAAGTACATTATTTTCTAACCATGTTGAATTTTTGGTTTTTTTTTTTTTGTCACAATTTGTATTATTACAGTTGTATTTAGTGATCAGCTGATCATGAAGTTTGGGTAGGGTACACTGCCCTTCATGTGCTGAGACCGAGAGTCCGCAACGCAATTTCGTTTTGTAGGTATACTAAGAAACAATTAAGGTTATGTTTGGTTTAAAGTTATAGAAATATTTTTACAAATTTTAATGTAACATTGCATGTTTTAATGTATAAAATGAAAAGAAAATATTTATTACTTTCAAAATAAAAGTAATATTTTTGAGCTCTCTTATCTTTAATCCAAACATGCACTAAAAATATATGAAAAAATGATAGTAGTTCTTCTTCTTTTTTTTTTGGAAAATGACCTATAAATTAAAGTAAAATAATCCTCATGAAGCGATAGATGCCTTAAAATAAAACGAGTAACTTATATCAAGGTTTATTTTTGAATTTTTGCATGAACACATGTAAATATTCTTAAATGTTATGTCTAATAAGCTTGTTCAAGTAAATTCATTTAAGTTAAAAGTTTAAAAAAGTTAACTGGAAATTATTAACTAAAAGTTATTAGGTTAATTTATTGAATTAGAAATACTTATAAAATTAATTGATATGCTAGTTAATAAATGACATAAAAAACATGTGTTATATGATTTTTATATATTTTTATTTTATATACAAAAATATCTTTTTTAAACAATTATAGCTTCGAATTTTTTAATTAATTTGGAAATTAATTTTTATTTAAATATTAACTATTTTATTTAAAAAATAAAATAAACAGTGTAATTTCTAAAATGTAACGTTAAAGAAATATCTTTTAAAAATAAATAATATAATATTAAGAGATATTAAGTGAGAAAATTTATGACAATATTGAAAATTAAAATAAAATAATAATAAACTATAAGTTGAAACACTATTTCTAATAAGGTTTAAAGAAGGTTATAAAATAGGTTTGTTTGACAAATACTTCTATTTTAATCGAACTAAGTTATTAGTTGAATAAGGTATAAGCTAATTGCAATGACTTATCAAACATATTTTATAATAATAAGTGAAAAATTGATTGGTTACTTGAAATGATCACTTAAAAAATTAAAAAAAAAAGTTTTTCACATCTCTTAATTTTTTTTTTGTGTGTACAATGATAACATTGATGTTACAACTTATAACATCATGCAAATTACTCTAATCCTTCACTATTAGACTGACCCTAGTGGATTTCCTTAAAGGTATTATATACACCTTTGGAGGAAAAAGAGATAAAAATAGAACAAAAGAGAGAGAGAGAGAGAGTTGTTTGGTTTCCCATTTCCCATTTCAATTTTTACTAAAAACCAAAAATAGTGTTAAAATTATGTTTGCTTGAATTTTGAAAAATATTTTCTTTGAAAACATTTTTAAAAAACAAGTCCAAAATTGAAATAAAATAAAAGTTGCTTTTAACATTTTTTATCTCCTTGTTTTTTTGACATCTTCTCGGTATTAATGACAAAATGGATTTAACTCATTAGGTTGACTTGTTTAATCCTTAAATGTGTTAGGTTAAATTGAGTTGGGATTGTCAACCCACTTTCAAAACGAGCTCAACTCTATCCAATCTATTTTTTAACGAGGTGAAGGTGGGTTCGGTTAGGTCAACCTATTGGGTTTACTTTTTTTTGAAAAAAAAAAATTTCTTTTATTTGTTGTAACTCCCCAAGACATATTTGTTATTGTGAACTTATTGGTAATGATAAACTAGAGTATTAATGTTCTAGCTTTAGCCTTTTAAGATCATTGGTGAATGTATTTGATACTTCAAGTATTTGCATGTTTTGATGGATTAATTAATAATGATTATAATTATGTTTAGATGGTTTATGTTATTTATTTATTTATTTGGTGGGTCAACTCATTGGTCACCTTTTATAATTTTTTTTTTTTTTCAATTATGGCATTTCAATCTAACCTAACTCAACCCACAATCCACATAGGGTTGAATTAGGATTTCCAACCCATTCTTAAAATGAATTCAACTCAACCCAACTCGCTCATTTTATGGTAAATTGGGTTGAGCCACCACTCCTATTTTTTAGTTATCTCTTTGAAATTATTTTTTCCCTCCCAAGTACTACCCCTAGTCTTTGACCTTGATTCCCTCATCTAGTGCCTCCAACGAAGACTTCCACATCCTCATTGAGAAGTACAATTGCCTCTCTCATTGTAACCCCATTTCTCACATCAGACTTTTCATCTCCTCCCCCCTCATTCACTTGGGTTTAGGTTCTTCAATGCCCTTAAGGACATCAAAATTATGCAAAATGGCAACCCTTTCTATGACTCCATGCTTCTTGAGTTATGTTTTGTTTTAATAATAATACTATTTCAAACATTTCCCACTAGCAAAATATATCTTAACAAAACCTCATGGTTTATGTTTCAAAATCAAAACTCAATGTTAAGGCAAACAAAATTATCAAGAGTGATATTGCAAAATAAACATATGTATTTTGAAATTTTGAAAATGAGAATTATTTTTAGAAAATGAAAATAGGAAAGGAAAATAAAAAAAAACATTTTTTTAAACCAAACATATCATAATAAATGTGATGAGAAAGAGAGAGAGAGAGAGAGAGAGAGAATGATGTAAGGTAAGTGTAAAATTAAAGTATTAAAAATAAAGACTTTTTTGAAAAAATTTATTGCACAAATAATTTTTGATATATATATATATATATATGATAACTTTAAATAATTTTTTGTCATAAAATATAAATTTAAGTTTATTTAATTCCCATTTATCACCAACTTGTGTAAATAATAGAGCATTATTTTATTAGGTGGAAAATTAAATTATTTTTTCAGATTAAGGCAATAAATCATTCAAGTGAATATCCATTCACCCAAAAAAGAACAGTTCATGCAATAAATTTTTCTTTAATAATTAATGATTTCATAATAATAAAGGCTTGAAAGCGATCATGGTAAAAAAGAAAATATATTAACACCAATAAATGAAAATAAATTTAAACAAATTGTTTTTTTTTTTTAATATAATGGCTTGAAAGCGATCATGTAAAAAAAGAAAATATATTAACACCAATAAGTGAAAATATATTTAAACAGTTTTCTTAATATAAGAATTTAAAAAATAACAATATAAGCAGATTATGAAATATAGAATTTCTTTTGCTATTGAAATTCACCGATGGAAAGGCCGGTAAAAAGAATTACAAAAAGGAAAAGGGGAGAAAAAAATTATATCTAAATATTGAAGTACATATTTCTGCAGATTGCATAATTCTTTGTTTGGTGGGACTGCAGATTGTATATTGGATTCCAACTAATTCCATTGATATTAAAAAAAAAAAATTAAACGAATAAAAATATTTATTTTTACTTAAAATGTTCTCCCTAAACACGGGATCACATGATGTGATATTTGTACGAGTTATTTATGATATTAACATATATAATTTTCGCCGCATGTTATAAGATATTAATTGATTAATTGTCGATAATACATTTGTCATTTGTGCATAAGCATAACCATGAATTTAAATCACATTTTTTTTAACTTTCTTTTCAATATAACTGTAATATGCATGTATATTATGGATAAAATATGTTCCAAAGATAATCAATCAATTATTCTAATCATTTTAACAAATATTTAATTACAAATAGTTAAATGGTTAAATTAATAAAAAAAATAATATGTAGTTCGGCTTTTGAAATCCTATACAAGATTTAACCCTAAAGTTATCCGGTCAAATTAACTTTTTTAATTTAATGTAAATAAAATAATATATGCTTGACTTTCAATTACACAGTGTTTGGTTAATAATTTGTAATCGAAAGTCAACACCTCTTGTTAACCTGGTTAAGATAAATAAGACATGTGATGTAATTGTTTTGGCTCCAATTTATAATAAGGAGTTAGATTACTTCTGTTTATTGAACGTGGGATTAGTATATACTTATCACTTTTTCCCTTTAATTTTCCTATTTAACTTGAAGCTAACGTGTAGAAAAAAGTCCTAGTACCAATGTTCTATTTTTTGCTCAAAACTTATTTAATAATACGTGTGTGTATCAACTGAAATAGTTAGTTGATATTAAATTTAACTAAAATATTTTTGACTGTTCACGTGTAATTATATAGTTAATAGTTAATATTAATATATTTCACCTCTCACTCTCTCACTAATTTTGTGCCTTAATATATGTGTTTTTTCAAAACCTTAAACACTTTTTTTAGCATTCCGATAAGATTTTAAACAAACATTAATTGTTTATTACCTTTTGCCGCCTTTTTTTTTTTTAATCAAAACGAATAAAAAAAACTATAACTCGTTTTTATTTAAGCCAACTTAATGTACGGGCTTTTTTTGTACAGAATTTACGGCTTAAGAAACAGAAACTTTTCACGCTGAGCAAGAACTTGAGCATTCATAAAGTCAAATGAATAAACAGGGTGTTAACAGAACAAGACAAGAGAGTCCCTATCCGATTACTATATATATAAAGATCCACAATTGTAAAAAAAAAGATATTGTAAGACTTTATTCTATTCTTTCATCCCATATCTTTTTTTTTTTAATAACCAAAAAAAAAATCTTCACAGTTAGAAAATGCAACTTTTTTTACACGTGTCGGCATAAGGAAAACTGATGGGGGACCAAGAAAAATTGAAGATGACATCAATTGGTAATTTCTAATTCCTAATGACTCATATTCATGGCAAAAGAGATTGAAAATACATGGAAAAGGATGACATCCATAGGAAATTTCCTTGTTTTGTAAAGTTTTCTCACTCCACGATTTCTCTTTTGCTGTTTTTGAGGGATGATTCTCTGAATAGTCTGAGATTTGCCTAACGTACCATATCCACAAATGACAATTGGCAAGCACAAGGAAAAAAGCTAGTCCAGCTAATGCACTTACTGTCATTGATGGAAAATCAAATTGCCATACATTTAAACAATGGGTTAAGTATGTATTTAGTCCTTTAAAAATTGACATGTTTTAGTTTTAGTTTTAAGAAAAAAATTTCTTTGAATAAAGTTTTTTAAATATTAAAAATACATTAATTAAATTTTTGTGCTAAACTCTATTAAATTTTTCAGTTAAATGATGATCATATCAATTTTCAAGTAAAGTATTTTATTACCTAAAGTGTTAGTGATAATTTTTAATAAAAAATTGGATAATTACTTTTGTTTTAGGGTTAAAAAAATCTGTAGTTTAGGGTTAATCATGTAATAATTTTATTCAAAAAATATATTACTAATCTGACCTGGATATAACAGTTGACATGAATGACTATATCAACAAATTAATGATGATTGTGATGCTGATGTGACCATCATTTAATAGAAAAGTTAAACAAAGTTTAGTACAGAGATTTAATTAGGGTATTTTTAATATTTGAGAGACTTTATTAAGAATTTGTTTTTTCTGAGGACTAAAATTAAAATGGGTCAATTTTTAGAGGATCAAAAACATGTTTAACCCTTAAACAATTCATCCTAGCTTCAAGTGTAGGCACAAAATTAAGAACAACATAAATTGGCCATGCCTTATATATTCTTCAAGCCGTTGGACCGCACTTTGGTATATAGGTTCAGTACAACTAGTTATATGTACAATAATAATAATAATAATAATAATAATAATAATGAAACTAGTTACTAAATGATATATGTTATATAGGAGAAATATCCAACTATGCAATACAACTTCTAAATGCACAGCTCACTAGCATGAGGAAGATGAGAGATATCACTCTCAGCCTTTCTGGGACCTTTTGGATTCAAGCAATATCCTATCAACGTGGACTTGGTTTTTGAGCATAAGTTTAAATGAGCAGATGTCACTAATCCTAAGCTTACTAATAGGGTACAAAGGTTATCTATTCTTTAGATAACATAGTATAACTTTGATTTTGATTGTTAAACTCCAATCCTTGATCCAGGTTATTTATTCTTCTAAATTCTTAAGGATGATACCTAAAGGTAAGTATTTATATTTGGGTACGCGAAAAGATCTGTTTAACTTGTAGATTAAACATGTTAGGATCAACTAAAATGTCGGTCCATTTATAAACGTGAACTTATTTGGTCCTATTCGTTTAAGCCAAGGGTTATACGGGTCAAGGTTCACTAACCAACCTGCAAACTAAATAAATTTTTAAATATTAGTTTTTATTATTTTATAATTTTATTGTTTAATAGGTGTAAAAGTGATATAGTATTTAGTGGTAGGTATTTATTGATGTTTAGTTGAATTATGAAATAATTAGTAAATAAAATGTAAAACAAAACAAAATATTAACCATCTATTATTCCTTTTCAGTTTTTAACAATTTTTTTTTATAATTTTTCAGTTTTTAATCATTTTAATATATTAATTTTTTTACTATATTTTAAATTTTTTATATTTTTCATTATTGGACATGTGAGTTAAGTGAGTTGGATGCAAATTAGATAAAAACATAGTTCATTTAATTAGTGAATCAGCCCAGTTCGATTCTTTTAAATCGAACAAAAACCAATCGAGTTAACTAGTATGCCCACATATAATGATCACTTTTGTTTTAAATTTTATTATCTAGTAATGTCACTAGGGATGGGCTTAGATTGCATAAGTAATAAGCTCAATTAATATGAGATTATTCTGTATTTGAAATTTAAATTATCTTAAGATTAAGAGAAGTATGGATCCTCTTGAGTACCATGATTTTTATGGGAACTGATAAGCCCATATATTATAATATGGTCATGTTTTAGCCAGAAATAAAAACATTTTTTTTATCAAATAATGACCCATCACAATTGATTGTAAGACTCATTAATTATTTTTTTGATAAAAATCATATCTTTCTCTCTAATATGATAATAGCATATTATTCAACAATATGGAAGAATCTAAACTCGATTATGAACATGTGCCAATGTACAACACATTTCACAACCGATATTTGACTTAAGAAAAAAAGATGAGGTTGTTTATTTCAATTTTAATATATGTTTTTAAATATGTACTTCACAACATGTGTGATGGCAACTTAAAGTTACATATGCTAACATGAAATAAAGTTCATGACTAAGGGCATTGTTTTTTTTCCATTACCCAAAACTTGGCTGAGGATAATCAATGACAGTATTGGGATATACTAGAGTTGATCACGTCGATGTTGCTCTGTTTAAAATTGATAGATAAGAAAACAACTATGAATACAAAAGCAACATCATAAAAACGGAAGAAGTTTCATAAAGTGATAATAATGATAAATTGAAGCCAATCAAATGCATCATTAGATATATTTCAATAAGAATTACTTTCAATTTATAAATGTTTGGAAATCTAGTGTTTGAAATTTACATTGTTAACCCCCCATCTAACAAAATCAAATTCAAGATGGTCCTAATGGCTTAGATTTCTTTAATAAAAAAGATAATAAAAACAATTAAACTTTCATAGGCTCTATGCTTTGTATTAAGCCCATTTTTATTTTTTTTAATTTTCTTACTTGATTTCATTACTTGATAGTCTCTTCTTTATATAGAGGAAGGAGAAGATGTATGGGTATAAATTGTCAAATGTGAGACTTCTAAGTAAAGAGAAAGGTGAAAGTGAAGAAATGTGAGACTTGAATTTTTATATGATTAAATGGCTCACTTTGGATTTTCATTAAGATAAAAATTGATTTTGGTTTTTGAGGCGAAGATATGAGTTGTAAATATTTCTACAAGCTTTTCAATGGTGCAAAAAACACTTTAAACAGACAAGTATAACTAAAGATATGACATTATCTTTTCATGGTATTTATCATAAAAAATGACCTTTTTTCCTTAAAAAATTCTCTCATTTCTTTTCCCTTCTTCTTTTGTATTTTGTTTTCATTTACTAGATAAAATTAGGTGTTTACAACTTTCAATTTATAAATGTTTGAAAATCTGGTGTTTGAAATTTACATTGTTAACCCCCCAGTCTAACAAAATCAAACTCAAGATGGTCCTAATGGCTTAGGTTTCTTTAAGGACTGAGGGACTAATCTAAGATCCAATATATCACTTAGAGGGCGTTTAGTATAAGAAAAGTTTTTAGTTTTCTAGAAATTTGAAAGTGGTAATGTCTGTTTTCCATGTTTGATTTATTATTTAAAAAGTAATATTCCCATAAAACATTGTTTTTCTGGAATCTTTTTTATTTCCTACGAAATTGTTCCCAAGAGGTAGGAATCTAACTTTCTCAAGTAGAAAGAAAAGTTTTGCTGTGATAAAAATATCACATTACTTTTATTAACTTATTTAATGTGATAAATAATTAAAATTTATGAGAAAGTTCTATTAAAATTAAACGTAAAAATTTTTAATTTTTAAGTAACAAATATAAATATTTTCAAGAATATTTATAACCAACCAAACAAATCCCTCTATATATATAAACGTATAAAATTATCTATTTCCTCAGATCTCCACTCTCCCCACTTTCCCTCACTTTCACTCTCATTTGAATACTCTCTTTTCATGAAAAAGTGAACTTCACTTTCCTAACATACATCTGGTATATGCTCTTATGCTTTTAATAATTGTAATTGAATATCAAAAACTAATTTCAAATATATATAATTTTAATTATAATATGATTTATATATTTAGAAGTATTTATTTATTATAAATTTTAATTATATAAAATAAACATTTATTTTGTGCAATGCACAGGCTAAAATATTAGTTTTAATCATTCTTAAAAATCATGATTCCCAATAAGGGTGTTCACATCCAAACTGATAAAAAAAAAAAAGGAAAACTGGTCCAAAAAATTGAAAATCGAAACAAATCAAAATTCTTTGGATTTCATTGGATGGTTTTGTAGACCAACCGATCAGTTCAGTTTGGTTTTCGGTTGGTGGCTCTGAAACCGAACCAAATTAAACCAAAATCATGATACCTTTATTTTTTTTATTATTCTAAACATAGAAGGGCCTTCGTTGATAATTTATGTTGATAGACAAATGGTTGGGCCTCTACACAATCACTTTAAGTAATGAAATATTAGTCATAGGAAGCATATTTTTGTTACATCTGGATATAGAAACACACACTTATTAGAATGTTCTACATTTAAGCTGCAGTTAAGCTAGTATAGGAAACATTTTTTTTTTTGTGTATGACTTGTTATTGTTGCAGTTGAATTGTTAACTATGTTATGCCGTAATGTTGTGTTTGCTGTAGTCTTTTTTTTTTTTTGACTTGCTAGTTGCTACAGCCTGCAACTATTTTCTTTTTTTACTAGTTGGTTATTTAGTTGAACCCTTAATGTATTTCGTAGTTGCTGCACTTGATGAGTTAATGTATTTGCTAGTTCTTATTTTTCTCTTTACATATTTTATTTTTTTCATATATGGATTTAACAAATAGAAATATAGGTGATTAAATTATGACTGTAATAGGTTAATATATCCATCAAATAAGAAATTAAAGAATTGTCGATGGTCGATAAAACTGAACCAATTGATCTAATCCAAATTGCATTTATTGGATTGGATCGGATCATATTTTTTGTGAAAGTCATTCAAATCGAATCAAACCACACATTCTTTTTATATTTGGGTCGAATGACTTTTTAGCTTAAAATTGATCCAAATTAATCTGCAAACACCCTAGATTCTCAGAATTCATAATTTTCAGAAACATTATTTCTAAGCATAATTTTTCCTTCTTCTACCAAACACATTTTTAAAGTTCGCATCACATCATGCTTTTTACACTTGAAAGCAGAGAAGTCTTATCACTTGCTCATTTCTCTCAACAGCACGAGTTCTAGAATATTCAACGGTTAGAGGAGTTTACTCTCTGTTAAGATTTACCTCGTGGTTACCCTCGAGTGACATTATTGTGACTCGTTCGCACACAAGCACTACAAATAGAGTGCTTCCAATATCAGTAAGTAGACTTTTTATCTCACATTGTATCTCTGCTGGTACACATACTAAATTGAGCGGTAAAGTGTGCTTGTATGTACGCATACCTTGGCCTCCTTGTTAGTTGAATGTCGTCACAGTAATTCTCTTCTACCTTAAAGCAAATTAATCCAATGAGCCTTGAATTAACATGACTCAGCTAGATCATTTGATGATAGCTTCGGCATGCTAAGGTCACAAAATAAT
Source organism: Spatholobus suberectus (assembly GCA_004329165.1). Taxonomy (NCBI): domain Eukaryota; kingdom Viridiplantae; phylum Streptophyta; class Magnoliopsida; order Fabales; family Fabaceae; genus Spatholobus; species Spatholobus suberectus. The sequence continues at coordinate 82,048,892 of CM014731.1, read as the reverse complement.
TTGAATTAAATAAATATAACTAGGCGAACAGTGTAATTTACTTGTCAACTTATTGTGTTGCACTATAGCAAAATTTTTAAGACAACATTTACGATGTCGAGGCTCATCAGGTGCTGCTTTGTTTGTTAGAAGACCACAACGATATATTAATTGAAGGAACAAAAAATAACGGATATATTAATTGAAGAAGTGTTTTATAAACAACAAGTGGGGACAATTTGATTTTAGAGTGATATTTGAACTACGTATGTACGAAAAAGATAAAAAGTGAGATATTAAAAAATTATACACAATGTCAGGTATCATATCAATTTTTTAATATTCCAATAATGAAATTCTCAATTAAAATAGAAAGTGTTGAAATTATGGAGTTTGAGATATAATCGGAGAAAATTGAGAGATAAGAGACTTTGAATAATAATATATTAAATATTATAATATATTATAACGTGATAATATATAGTTTATAAAATCTAGAATATTAACCCTTATTTATACTAATGATGTTTCTAACTAAATAGAAAATAAATAACGAGGTAAGGAAATATAGTAATTAATTATAACTCTTAAGAGATAATACGAAATGAGGAAAACTAATTCTAGAGATAATCTAAGATAGCAATAAGCTTAGGTTCATTCTAGAGATAATCTAAGATAGACATTTTAATATATTACAACAGAAACAGAGTGGAATAAGCTTAGGTTTGTTCATATTCTACTTGGCCTTAGGAATGACAATCCTACTTAGACCCTATGGGGAGGGTAAATACCTGTTTAATGGGACTGAGGTCGGGACTAGGTATTTACCTGCAAATTTTAATGGAGATAGATGCGAATATGAGTACTATAATACCCACCCTATCACATACCCACACCTATATGTGTGTGTGTGTGTGTATTCTCTTTAATATTATATATATTGAAAAGATAAATTTTAGTGATTATTAAAGAACTTAAATTATTTTAAAAAAATAAAAATATTGTAAGAAGTACAAACAAAAATAAGAGTTTAATTTATCTACATTGTTAGTGTAAAATATTTTTACATATATATTCAATAGGTATTTACCTTATCGGAACATCATATTAATGATCATAGGATAATTAAATTTTGTTAGAAGTTTGTAAAAAAAAATTGCACTAACATTATATATGAATTAAATTTCAAAAATAATTTATACTCTACTAAAAGTATTAAATTATATAAAAAGATTATATTCTTTTTTTAATACCTGCATTGCTTCTAAAATATTATTGACAATACTTATAATTATTGTTTGTAGTTTTTTAAAATTAAAATTATTCAAATTTTATTTGATATTAACTATGTTAAAGAATATATTGAATTAATTTGTCTTTATATATTTATGGTGAAATGTTAGAAATGCTTAATTATAAAACTTCAATCAATAATTTCGTAGTTGATAAAAAAATATAACGAGTTTTGATAAATTTATTAAATTAAATATTAAATATAAAATTCACCTAAGACCTTAGAATTTTTTTTGTCATCGCTCTACACTTAAGGAAGGTGTAGATATGGGTATATAGGTGCCCAACGGATACGGGGATAGGAACTAAAGTTGCTACCCACACAAGTATGAGGTTGGAAACGGGTATTTTTTTCAAATATGGGTATGGGGACGGGTGCTATAGTACCCTACCCATTGTCATCCCTAGTTGGCCTTATAATATACTAGTTTTAGTACTCATGCAACAAATGGTCATTTGCAGAGCTTATTGATGAGTGTTATAAGTATAGTGTCAATGATACATTTTTGTTAATATTAATAAAAGAATAAATTGAAATTATCATTAAAAAAAATTGATGTCAAATATGGATTGGATTAAATTAAAGAAAACATTTAATAAAATAGTTAACTTAAAAGATAATAAGGAAGAGAAAAATAATTTATATTAAAAAATAAATTATTTGACAAATAAAGCTTTTGTTGTTTTTTTTATGTAAATTTGCTAAAATATATTAAAAGATAAATATAAATATTTTCTAAATCTATAAATAGATGGGATAATATTTAGACATGTGTAACACACAGGGATATATAAATTGTATTAAGAAATGAAATAAATAAGTTTGAAGTATAATCAAATGGCAATTCTATATAGTAGAACTTAAAATGAAAATAACTCTAAGTATGATTAGAGCTGTCAAAATGGGCCTGGTACGATGGGCTGACTCGCTTAGCCCTCAAAAAGAGTTGGGTTGGGCTCAAAAAAAGATAAAAAAAAAAATCAGGTTGTTTTGGCCCGGCAGGTCACGGGCTGGCCCGTTGTGTGTGTGTGTGTGTGTGTAATGGCTACTACTCTAGATGATGGTCCATAATTAAAAAAGATGCTGCTCCCACGGGCTGCTCTAAATGTTCCTGCTTTCTCCCACAGTTTTATATATATTGAATAAAAAATATTAATATACTTAAAAAAATAAAAATAAAAAGGGTTACACATGTTTGTAAAAAAGAAAGGCTAACATGGGTATTTCCTTTTGTAAATAAAATTAACTTAAAGTTATATTTTTAATGAGACTATTGAGTAATTAAGTCAATTATATATGAATAAAAATACTCGTTCATGCTAGAAAGTATGTAGAATTTAATTTTAAATATTCAATATTATTTAAATAATTTAATTTTATATAATTTTTGGCTAAAAAATAATAATTAAAATAGATAATAACATTAATAGGTTAGAGAAAAAAAATTCAGGCCAAATTGGCCTCGATGGCCTGCATAGGACTGGGTTGGGCTAAAAGAAAAGAGGCACGGACACAAATCGGCCCAGCCCGACCTGTTTCCGCCTAATTTGACAACTCTAAGTATGATTAAAGCAATAGTTATAAGAAAGCAACCCACCTATAATATTGTAAATTCAAAATATTTTAAAATTTAGAGAATTCTAATCAGAATTAAAATTTCTCTTTAGTGATTCACTTAATAAAAAATTACATTTAAGATAAACATAGGTTACTAAGGTGAAACTCTATATGCTAATGTTTAAGGCAAATCTTCATTATGCCTGCAAACTTTTAAAATTTAAAATATCAAGTGAAAAAATTAAAACAAATTTTTGAATTAAGTTTGATTTTCTGACATTTAATTAAATCTAAACTAATTACTTAAAAGAAAATTCAAATTTGATTAGATAAAAGAAAGTCTAGCAGTGGAAATAACATTTTTTGAGTCAAAAGAGTTTTTCACTTGTTTACCTTTTTGACAAGCATCACAGAGAACATCAGATTTGTATATAAGATTTGGAAGACCCTTTACGAGGTGATGCTTATTTAGCTTTGAGATTAATCTCAAACTTGCATGTTCAAGTTTCTTATGCCAAGTCCATTGATTCTCTTTGATGGATACTAGACACGATACACTTTGATTTGTTAGATCACTTAAGTCAATCTTACATAGATTGCTTTGCCTTTTTGCGAAAAACAAAATAGATCCATCCACGTTTTTGACTATACATTCATCTTTATTAAAAGGGACACTGTGTCCACTGTTACATAATTGACTTATGCTCAGTAGATTGTGTCTCAGTCCTTCAATATATAAAATGTTATCAATAGAAGGTAAAGGGTGCTTACCAATTCAACCTATTCCCTTTATCTTCCTTCTAATTTCCTCCAAAAGTGACTCATCCACCATTCTTTTGTTGAAGGCTTTGGAACATAGACTTTTCTCCTGTCATGTATCGTGAGCAGCCACTATCCAGGTACCATGACTAGGATTTCTTTTTTATTGTCAAGCAAGTCTGCAACAGGAATAATCATGAATTTAGGTACCCAAATGAACTTGGGTCCTTTCTTGTTAGTTCTGAAGGCACTAGACGCCTTCATAACTGGACGATAAATACATTGAGATGATTTATGTCCACTTTTTCCACAATATTTACAAAAAGCAATAGCTTTAGTTGATCTAGGGACTTCTTCCTTTTTAACAAAGCCAAATCCAGATTTGTCATGTGGACTTCGTCTATAAGATAGAATCTTGTTTAAGTTTTTAGTTCCATTAACGAATTTGGATAGACTTTCCTTTAAGTGATTTACTTCCTTCTGAAGTTCTACTGCTTTATCAGAAGGTTTTTCTTCAAAGAAATCCTTTAATTAATCTGCTTTTAATTTTTCATTCTCTTTCATAAGATCTTCATAATTCTTTTCAAGTAAATTAAATTCTTTTGACATTTTTGAAAACTTCCTTTCAATTCTTTATAACCAATAGAGAGAGTTGAAGAATTAAAAAGCAATTCATTATATGCCTCTTGAAGGGAAGATAAGTCGTTGAAGTTTACTTCTTCTTCTTGCTCATTTTCTGATCTTTTTGGACTTGTTTCAGCCATAAGGCATATGTTTGCTTCTTCCTCTTCTTCTTCTTTCGAGGAAGATAGATCCATATCTTTCTAAGTTGCCATGAGTCTTTTCTTTTTCTTTTTGAAAAAGATTTTCTTTTTCTCCTTTTGTAGGCCTAGACAGTCAGCTTTGAAATGTTCAGGCTTTTTGCATTTGAAGCAGATAGGTGGAATCTTCTCATTGGGTTCCTTACTAAGCTTTTTAGTAAAGTTTCTAGCCCTTAATCCTTCTTTCTTCCTCCACATTGCTTGTATTTTTCTGGATATGAAAAAGTTCTCATCCTCATCAAAGTCATCTTCTTTGGACGCTTCCTTAGAGGATTCTTCCACATTTAGAGCTTTGGACGATGATCTTTTCACTGGACACTAAGAGCTAAGAGCAATGGATTTTCCTATTCTTAGTCCTTCGTCCTACTTTAGTTCCAACTTATGAGCCTTAAGTGTTTCAAGTAGCTCTTCCATAGAAAAAGTTGTTAAATCTTTAAACGCTCTCAGGGCTGTAACCTGTGGTCTTCACTATCTAGGTAAACTTCTCAAAATTTTGTCAATATGATCATAATTGTCATAAGTTTTACCTAGAGATCTTAAGTTATTTATAATAGTTTGAAATCTACCAAACATAAGTTCAATAGTTTCATTTTCTTCCATAGTAAATAACTCATATTGTCTTGCAAGCAAACTTAGCTTAGATCTTTTTACTTGCGAGGTACCCTCCTAAGCAAGAGCTAGAGTATCCCACATCTTCTTTGCATTTTTTAAACTATGCACTTTCTCATACTTAGATTCAGATAAAGCACACATAATAGCATTTCGAGCTTTAGAGTTTAGCAGATACTTTTGTTTATGTGCTTTTGTCCACTGACCTCTCAGCAGTTCTATTCCATTTTGATCAACAGGTAAATAGTCACCTGTCTCCATAACATCCTACATATCGATGTGACATGCATCGAAAAAGGCTATCATCCTTTGTTTTCAATAGCTATAATTTTGACCTTTAAAAAGAGGTGGTCTATTGACTGCTTGTCCTTCGTTATCCATGTATACTTAGGATCTTTTTATCCCTGCACTGTTAGATCCTCAACCCTAAGAGGTCGAGTTCTGATACTAATTGAAAGAAAAGAGAACACACAAGAAGGGGGGTTGAATTATGTATTGAAAAAACCTTTTATATATATTTTTTATTTCTTAACAAAATAAAATAGAGTTAATATAAACGATTAACTAAAGCATATGTATGGATAAGGGAAAGAAGACATACAAAAGATTTTATACTGGTTCACTCAACTTGAGCTATGTCTAGTCCCTTCATCTTGAAGGTTTTCTACTAACCAATCTATTGGTTACAAGTAAGTATTTTTCTCTGCCTCTTTAGGCTTTATAAAGCGACCAACCCATGTCACTTAACCACCAAAGTATTCTTTAATCACCAAGCCTCTCCAGGTTTTCACAACGTGAAACAGTTGTTTAAAAGGATCAACTCACAATGTGAGGATATGAAAGTTTAAGAGCAATACAAGAACTTTCCTACACAAAGAATTTGATAATTTCTTAGAGTCGTCTAGGCAATAGAAAGTTCGTCTCAGTTTTTCTCTTCTAAACTTATATATATATATATATATATATATATATATATATATATATATATATATATAGAGAGAGAGAGAGAGAGAGAGAGAGAGAGAGAGAGAGAGCCTTTTAGAAGATAGCTATTGAGATTTCAGGGTTTAGTCTTCAAGACAGAGAATTCCAACATTTCTTCTGCATGTATGCGCGTATATCGAGTTTGTAGCAAAGACAGAAAAGTAGCCTTTGTTTTGCACTAAAACAGAAGGTGCAATTATGCATTTCGAAGTTGTTTTTCTGAACATTCCTTATTCGGTTTAACAGCTTGGTGGGTTGACTTTCTTTTTCCGCAAAGTTTTGCTTATACGTAAAAATATCCTGTCTTTTATTAAACGCTCAGACATTTGACCGTTAGATCATTTTGAGAAAGTAAAAGCACTAGTCTCACTGTATATGTGAATACGCAAAGTTAAAGCATTTTAATACCTAATCGTTAAAGAGAACTTATCATATGGATGAGTATCATACAAGGACTCATCGGATGCTTGCTATACACTGGCGCATTGGACGTCAGATATCATAAACGCATTGGACGCCTGAAAATCATACGTCTTTGGTTCTAACAGGCGATGTATAGGTGGAAGAGAGTGTGTTGTCTGTTTATAATGCTTTGATTTTTGGATTGTGTTAGGAGGGGAGAATTGGAGAGGTGTATGGTTTAATGAATGAGATGTTGTAGCCACTAATGGAGTATTTAAAAACAAAAAAGGATTGTTGGCAATGAAATCAAATAACAAAGGTGACACACAAAAAAAGGTTAAATTGGTTTTTAACAAAAAGAAGGGGATATTTTCATCCTTCAACATTAAAATGTTACCATCACTTAACGACTTTTCATTAAATGAGGTAAAAGAAATGGAAAATAATGGAGGGGTATTGGGTGTAATACGAAAAAAAAAATACAAGGGGTGCAAGTGTAATTTACTTTATTCTTGACAATTGTTTGTGTTACTTTGCTTTGTATTTCTAATATTTTAGTTATGCTACAATGTTGTATATATTGAGTAGCTCAAAAGCTGCTGTTGAAGATGTGGGTAAGCCAAAATGAGGAAGCATAGGTCTTATTGGTATTGGCCACCATAAAAATTGGCTAAAAGACATTCAGTTTTTCCATAAAGAAGGTGGAGGCTTGGATGGATCCATGATCATCCAAAACAACCCCTTACTATCTTAAAATATAACTTGTGAATGGCATGCAAACCTATAAGATGGATATTATTATTAGTATGAAGTTCAATGTTTTTGATTGTCAAGCCTCTGCAGAAAATATAGTGTAATTATGATCATTATTTGGTCCTTAAAATTATTATGCATACTGTACTCAATAAAATATCAATTAGAGAAATGTGTGTGAAAATTAATGCTACCCATGCAATCACATAGGTATTATGCTATTAGTTGTTGAAATACAATACATTGGTTATGTAGCAAAGAGATGTGTGCTTTCTTTCAATTTTTTCTTATTTTATTTATGATTAGGTTTTATTTTTTTATTTTTTTGAATGTAAAAGGTTTTATGTTGTTACTTAGTGTTTTAATTTTAATTTTTTAGTTACACCTACGTGTAAGGGTTGGATTTTATACTGATGACGTCTTTTTTTTTCACAAAATAAAAATAAAAAGACAAAGATAAAAATAAAATAAAATTGAGTGTGTTAGGATAAATTTTGTTATTTTTTCTTTGAAAATGCATGCCGATTTTAAAATATGTATATGTGACTTTTTTTTTCTTAAAATTAGCTAACAAACAATCAAGAATAAATATATATGATTAAAAAAGATAAAATAGAACAAGTAAAGATAAAAAAAATTAAACAAAAAACATTTATTATTTTTTTTTGTTTTTAATTTCTAACTTATTGTTTATTTGTCTTTACAAATGTTTTATATTTTTATTAACAATTATTTCATTTCAGATACTTCATTTATTCAATAAGATTGTTAAGTAAAATTATTTTTTACAATAAAAGGATTGAGTGCAATTTTCTATATCGTATTATAAACTTTTTTACCATACATAATTTTTAATATGACTATTTTATTTATATTTTTAGCTTATTTTATGTTTTTATAATTTATGTTAATTTATTGTTTAATATTAAAATATATCTAATTTTAATTAATTTAATTACTATTAAATCTTTTATGATAATTAATTATAATCATAAAATTTACATTATAGATTTGACCCGTGTAATGCATGGGGTTAAAACACTATTTCTTTCCCAAAAAATTATGGGAATGTTTGGAGTCACTGCTGCAGTATCATAATATAATAAGATGTGTTTTTAAATTTCATTTCAATGTGTTCGAAAAACTTTATCACGATAGAAATAAATTGAAGAGAAGACATTTAAGATAAAAAAAAACATTAGGGAAGACCTCTAGTTCTTATATTATAGAATAAAAAAGAAGTTTAAGAAAGTTACTTAAGAAGTGAGACTAAATGATAAACTAGTTTATAACAAATTGACTTTGTAAAGTTCTAAATAAGGATAAATTTGGAAAACATGATAAAACTAAAATATGGAAAATGTATAAGTATGTTAGGATACTGAAATAAAGTAGGAGTAATAGAGACTACATACTAAATCCAACTTAGAAGTGGTTCTACCTTCATGTAAAACATGATTTTTTTTATTTTTTTATTTTAAAATAACACTATCATGCTTTAGTTCTTAGTTCCATTTTTTTTAATTTAACTGAAGAAAAAAAGGTCACCGACATATTCTTTGAATCAATGTCAAATCTCAAGTAATAGACCCTATAGCTACAACATGATGTACATACTGAAGTAACATTTTAGTATGGAGATTAAGGATTCATTTTACTTGAAGCTTCCCAAGGTGCCATTATCAGATATGGTTACAACTTCAAGTATCTTATCATGCATGGATTGTTGATCAAAATTGTCATAACTTTCGTCATCTCTTTGCTCGTACTAATAGACACCTTCTAAATGACACCTTCTAGTGTGTCATCTACATCTAGCAATGTATGCCTTATTCTAGAGATAGCTAACAGAGCTGAGATATTGTCCAATACTAATATGACAACAGAGCTTTATCTCTTGTTATATGATTGAGGCTTCTAGCTAAGATATTGCTCTTTGGGTTACAACATTGCTAGCAGGAGAGGATTTATATAGAGGGAAGGCACAAGGTACCCACAAGCCATATAGCCTCATTATTCATTAGTTAATTATTTTCATTATTGAATATCAACATATATAATATTTTAGTTCATTATATGCCAACTTTTGCGTGATACCTTTGACTTCGACCAAGGTTGGCTGCAAGTGAATATAAGTTATTACTGCATCAAATAGAAAAGGAGGAAGCTACCTATTGAAGCCCATAGTCAATTATCTTCAACTTCAAAAACCAGTTGCTTCAAATACAGTACACAGCCACCATGGCATCACCTCAAACTTTTATATAATGATTTCCTCAATCAAATGGCATGACAGCAAACAATAACAGAATATGCCAATAACAATGTGCCATCTACTAAATCAAGATGTTCAAAGGAATGCAGGGTTGGCAATAACAGAACATCTATGTACTTGTTGCAGCAAAATAAATTCCTAAGCCAAGCAATGTCTCTTCTCTTCTCAGAAAGAATGCTGCGAGATTAGAGCACTAATTTGCTGTTATGTGCTGCTTCTAACTCTTTTATGCCTTCATATTGGTAGAGATAATCCAAAATAAGAATAAGCATATATAGCCCATACAATGTCAGTCGGCATAACTTGCATAAGCAATTCTTGCACATTGATTTCTTAAGAGATTTTCTTTCTTCAATAAAACATCTAAGATAGACATTGTAATATATTACAACAGAATAAGCTTAGGTTTGTTCATATTCTAGTTGGCCTTATAATATATAAGAACCAAATTGTAGTAGTGGAGCACAAGCTAAAGCTAATTGCTAAAAAACAAATGGTAATGTCTAAGAGTGGAGTTCTTCTATGGACACACACCATTTTGAAATACAATTCCTACGAACTGAGATCACTAACATGACATAAATCAAATAAAGCTCAGGTTTGTCAGACACTGGATTCAAACTAATTTGGTGCACAACTGGTTCTGAATATGTGAACACTAAAATGGTTTTCGTCTTCAAGTTCAAATATGCAAGTGTCACCTTTCATGAGTATGTTATCTCGAACGAATCTTCCCCATCCTGTCGTGAGTTGAGTATACCTTTTATTTTTACATCCAAAACAGGTCACTGTCACTTCCCAAAAATTTCCTTCCCAATTCCAAAGAATGATCTGTTTCACTGCTTCAGGAATATACTTTCTGGCAAACTCAATAGCAATGGGCTGCATGCATGATAACCCCAATTTATATCACATTATTCTGTGTTCTAAATGAAATTGTGTCTTAGGAGTGTGTGATGTGAGTCATGTGACTCAAATAAACACCCACCAACTGACATTTGAATCAAGAAAACTGATTTGGTTTTTTGTTTTAAATTTTAACATGTGAAATAAGCATGTCACTCAATTCAAGTGATATTAATGCAGAAAAGAAATTCATATTTACCAATATGCACCGATCTTCTACATTACATTTTGTCATGAGGTGCTTCCAATGAGGATTGCAAGAGGTAAAAGACTGGCCAATTTGCATGCTTCTGAGCTTTCAACTTTAACTGAAATCTGAGGCTTTGGGAATTCCTTAGAAAGTGAGACTTTGTTGCTGAAAGGCAGATCTATTGCATACATAGAACAAAAATTTAAGAAATGAGATAATAAAAGGCCAAATCTGCAATGCTGCTTACATGTTCTTCCTTTCAAAACATTCGATCAAATCAAATTTGTCACTTTTAGAGATTGTAACCACGTTTATGTGTATGTTTGAGACATCATATTTACCTTCTTGACAAGACTTCGATTCATGGAGGTGTGATGAACCGGCAGAATTCTTATTTTTCCTCACCACACTTGGGGTGGCAGCTTGTTCTTGTTTTGGTTTTTTGAGGCATAACCTCTCACATTCATTAGAAAGTGAGCCTTTGTTGCTGAAAGGCAGATCTATTTGCATACATAAAACAAAAATTTAAGAAATGAGATTTTTGTGTGGGTTAGGGGGAATATAAAGGCCAAATCTGCATTGTTGTTTACATGTTCTTCCTTTCAAAACATTTGGTCAAATCAATTTGTAACTTTTTGAGCTTGTAACCACATATATGTGTATGTTTGAGACATCATATTTACCTTCCTGACAAGTCTTTGATTTGTGGAGGTGTGATGAACTGGCAGAAGTTTTTGTTTGTCTACTCCTCTTTGTCCTCTCCAAACTTGGGGTGGCAGCTTGTTCTAGTCTTGTTTTCTTTATTTCACATCCATTAGAAAGTGTGCCTTTGTTGATGAAAGGCAGATCTATTTACATACATAAAACAAAAATTTAAGAAATGAGATATTTTTTGGGGATAGGGGGAATGTAAAGGCCAAGTCTGCAATGTTCTTTACATGTTCTTCTTTTCAAAATATTTGGTCAAATCGAATTTATCACTGAGGTTGTAATTACCACAAATGTGTGTACATGTATGTGTATGTTTGAGAAAGCATATTTACCTTTTTGACAAGACTTGGATTCATGGAGGAATGAACCGGCAGAAGTTTTTCTTTGTGTACTCTTCTTTGTCCTCGCCAAACTTGGGGTGGCAGCTTGTTCTTGTCTTGTTTCTTTGAGGAATAGCCTCTCACATCCATTCTTACCAAAAATTTGAACATGGAAGCAGTTCCCAACATGATATGTAAAAAGCAAGAACTCATCAAGTATCACCGAGTTGCTTGTCAGAAATTGTGGCCAACCATTTTGCAAATACATGCCATTTCCTTTCTTCAAAATAGTTACTTGCCACTGGTCACCAGAAGGGCCAATAAGAATTGCATTACTCGACAAGCCTTCATTCAAATACTTCAGAAATTTCTTTGGGACTTTCTGCAAGTTATGAAAAAGAACACCAGGCTTGAAACCAGTATACCACGTGCAACATATAGCAACAGGTATGCCACGATAGTTAAAAGGCATGACTGCTAAAGAGGTGGTGAAGACACAACTTAATACTAATACACAGTAACACAATTGAAGGCGTTTCTTACCCTCATTCTTTCATTTATTTATTTATTGCTAATTAGATCTTTGCTTTTTTGATGAATAAGAAAAGCCAACAAGTTCATTTTCTAGCATTTTTTAAATCATCTCACAGTGCACAACACAGCATGTAAAAATGGAGACAAAAGGGATGCTACAAAGCACAAACAAAAACTGAGTTTGTGAGCCATATAAAAGCTACCTCCTTTGTGTGTGCTTGTGGAAGGAAGAATCATTTTGAACTCAAAAGACCGAAACCCTGACCATCAACGAGATTGCTGATGAAGAGCTCTAGTAGAATATGGAATATGGGGCATGGTAGTTTCACCAGAAGCTATATTAAAAAACAGAACATACATATAACAAGAATGCTAATGTCAAAAAATCCTTTTTCTGATCTAGTTTCTCAGCATCCAATGAAAGGCAAACATTTCTCACTAGGAAAAAAACAACAACAAAAATTGTAGCACGAGAGGAATGTTAGAAGAGTATAAAGAAAACAATCACCAGTTGCTTGGTGTTCTTGATGATAACGAAGAAGAATGGGTTGTCCTGATGATGATCCATCTGCCACCTCTCCCTGTTGTTTCCTTGCAAGATTAAAGCATTGGGATGAACTGAAAAGTCTCTCATTGTCATGGGAAGTTGGGGACCAGTGTGATAGAGGAACATAGACAGAAATAGAAAGTGGAATCATAAAGATACATATATGGTCCACGCACAAAACTGGTAATGGTAGTAAGTGTTAATGGTTAGGAAAATCATACATGTACATCCCATGTTAGTAGACATGCATGCATGGAGAGAAAGGGATATATCAGAGAGAGAAATGTAGATATGATATATGATATTATTATGTAATAAAAAAAGAGATAGGAAAAAAAATGATGGATATCAAGGGGAATGGAGTGTTTGCACCATCCAAATATAATTACTCTAATGGTTTCTTATATGTAAAAGAAAAACACACTTGATAGGAAGGGTTGATAATCACATTAATTACAATTTAAGATAAAACGTGAAAATATTTAATATGATATATTGTTAAAAAAATAATAATTAAATATTATATATACTTATAATAACTAATATTAAAAGTATTTAATAACAATGTTAATTATTATATATTATTTAAAAATATTTAAAAACAAACAAATGATAATAAATACCATTTAATATTAACTATCAAAAATATTTTTTATGTAATATATTTATATTTAAAATATCTGATTTTAAAATTACTTAATGATAATAATATTTTATTATCACTATTTTGGGTGAAAAAATATTTTAAGAGTATGAATTATTGTCTTTCCTTAAATTTATTTTATATTGTGGACAAATCAATAAATAAGAAAATGAAAACGTGTGGGAGCCTTTAAGTCACAAATTTATACTTTTTTTAATACGGGAAAGCCAAAATAAAGGAAGGAAAGAAACTAATGACCAGAAGCAAAATTCACGTGATCTGACAATAGATGATAATATGTGAGATGTGGAAAAAGTAACGAAAGGGATAAAATGAAATCAGGTCACTGATTGGTCTGTTTCTCATTTGCAATGATGGAATTAGGTATTATTGGTTTGCCGAGTTATCATGTGTAGGGTGTTACTTTTTTTTTTTTAATCATATATGGAAGCGAAATACTATTCTCTCCCATGTGTTTAAGAGGTAAGGTTATCTACTAAACATATCACATCATGTATATGGTGTTACTGTTAACATATACTAATGCTGAGCGAAAATAAAATATGGTAAATATGGTAGAAAATTTTTAAATTTAAATTGAAAAGAAAATTAAATTTGCATTTTTAAAAAACAAATTTTCTCAATTTTTATTTTTTTCAACTAAATTAAAAATATATTATTAATCATATTCTTTATTTTTATATTTTTCTTCTCGTTCAAATATAGCTAGGCTACAAATTCACAAGGCCCTCATAAACGTAAATTGATTGTTCTTAATTGAAGCATACAACGAAGATTATTTAATGCATTTTTAGGCCAATATGGAAAAAAAAAAAAAAAAAAACCTCCCGAGAAACTGGCATTTCCCCGTGCCAAACATTTTTTTTTTTAATTACAAATTGTTATTATCTCGTAAAAGCCAACCTCCATAACCGCTTCTGAAACAAGTTTGCCACCATCCCACCTGGATTAGTTAACCTATTTCCATGTCTTGGAATCACACACTCGCCAACCCTCACCTCCAATCTCTTTAACATTCTTAAAATACAAAACTCGTATATCTTGATTTTTGAGGTATGCAGATCAGTTCCTTGCTTCGTAAGTAATTATTATTTTTGCCTTCTTATTTAAATGCATCTTCCCATTGTTCTTGTTTAATCTATATCATATTATATTCTGGATTAACGTGCCACGTATAAATCCTTAACTCGCGAATGTTACACTTTTTTTCTTCAATTCTTATTAATGAAATGCAAACGTTGACACCACTTTGTTTCTATCACCACATAGATTGTTCTATTATTTATGTCCTACACACGTACATGTTGACCCAGAAAAAAGAAAAAAACTTTTTCTTTTTGGCTCAGAAAATGATCATGCTTTTGAAGATGGGGATGGATGAAGAAATTTTTGCCACGTCCAAGATGAGGAAAGCAGATTTCGTGAAAAGGGTGGTGGTCATTGCTGTGATGGCTATGTTTGTTGCAGATGCAGCTGATACAAATGATGTTTATAGTCCATGTCTTGATGCTAAAGTTCAGAGAGGAGATGGTTTTACCTTTGGTATTGCATTTTCGGGCAAGCAATTTTTCTCCCAAGGTAATGGTCCACAGCTTTCACCTTGTGACCGACGACTAGACCTCGCAAGCAAAGGAGCACAGCTTGCTGTTTTTAGGCCAAAGGTTGATGAGATCTCCCTACTTACCATCAACAGGACCACCTTAGACCTGGTATGCAATTTTATGTTATCATGATTCAAAATTGAATGTTTTGTGTATATTGCATTGGACAGGAGATGTTCTCAGCAAGATTGATGAGAATGATATATTTGGTATTTGACTTGGTTTATAAAGGCTTTACACTTTCTCTCTAGCCCCTTTCATTATCTTGTGCTGTGGTAATTGCATTAGATAATGACATCAGACATATTTAAAGTGTTAAGCCTGATTGATAGCACTTTATTATTGAGACTGTACTAGCTAATCAAATTTTCATGTGTTAAATGATAGCAAGGAAGAACTTTTAAGCCATTTTATGATTGATTTTAGGTGGCTAGCTATCAACTGGTATACAATATTCCCGAGCATAAGACAGAAGAGTTCCTTTAACGTTGACAATTTGTATGGTTCCGTTTGAAGAAACATTCCTGTTCTGTTATGATTTCATAGCTGAACGCTCCTGCAGCCACATATTCTTTAGCAAAATTTTGGTTCTTAGTTATTAATTTTGTGAGTTTATCAGGGCAAAACTGGTGGATATATGGTTGCATTTGCTGGGCAGAAATATGCAGCAAGGTCACCGCCTGTTATGTTTGTTGACAACAGTCACACAATTACTAGTTTCACTTTGGTAAACACAATTGACATGCTCAAGCTTCACTTCTCTAGGAATGTGATTTCCTAACTCTAGGAATGTAATTTTGAATCTGGATGTTGATTAACAGGTTCTTGAATTTCAAGAGGGAACCCTTCAAAACTTGTATTGGAAGAGTTTCGGTTGTGATGCATGTTCTAATGGAAGCATTTGCCTGAATAAACAAGACTGTGCAGTGCCAAACGCACAGTGTCAAAAAAATGGAGGGAATGCCTGCAACGTAGGCATACAGTTGACATTCTCAGGGACTGACAAGAATCTCGATGTTCTCAATTCTTGGTATGAAGTGCAAAATCTACGGCAGTACTCCCTCTATGGTCTATTCTCCAATCTTCGTGACTCCATCACCGGGCCATATGACAAGTTATTTTAAGTTAACATATTTCCAGCTTGTATGCATAGGAGAATGTACCCATTTAACTGATTTGTGCGAGCTTAAATGCCTTTCGTCCACTCTTCACATTCATAATCCCCAACAACTTTTCTATTTCTATTGAATCTGAAGTTATTGACTGAGGTTTTTCCACTTAACATGTAATTATGTTGATCCTACACTGAGAAAATCAGGTTATGAAAAATCATGTAGGCACGTTAAATTGAGCAAAAAGCAGACTCACATGGACATCAAAAAACGAAGGTCATCATTTGACAAGTCCCCAATTAAAAGGCTATAAAAGAGATTCAAAGTTTGTAATATATCACACTTGAAGGCACTTATATAACTCGAGTCCGTTTGGTATCCCTTTAAAATCAGGATGAAAATCTGAAGATGAGTTTTTTATACATTTTTCCTGCAAGGCTTATAATAGAATATTGCAGCCCGTTCTTATATGTACAACAAACTGACAAATTAAAACAAATCTTTAAGCTGTATATCATTGAGAGAGAGAAATCTTGTTATCCCATTAACCATCAATCTGGTTATGCTCAACAACTAGATCCCCTGTAACAAGATATCTAGAATCTTATGAATTTTCAGGCTCAATTATAACATTGAAGCCAAATTCATTTCCTGGCATGAATGATTTTTTCAGTTGTTCTGCCGTTTGGGTAGTGCTTATCTTCCGGTCCTTTACATCCAAGTTTTCCTGGTATTGGGTCATCACATGTGGAAATAAGTGTATATCCATGAAAGCTACATATGAAGTGGTAAAAATCACTTGCCTTTTTTGCATAATCAGCCATGGTAGAGTTGAGTATTTCTTGTATTGCAAACTTGGTGACACGTTCTTCCCCAAGCATCTGTACAAGGAAGTCCTTTGGGATCTGTATGCATTTCCTAACCAAGTTATCTTCAAGGAAGACTAAAGCATACATGATGATGATCTATGGATGTTCTGTTGTATTCAGCACCAAAGAGGCCTCCCTTTTTTTTTTTTTTTTGAGGGATATCTCGTTATTGGGGAAGATAATTGATAGAAAAATCTAACCATCCGAGTGATCAATGCTTATATTTTAATTATATTGATGTTATTAACAATATTAAAGAAGAACGAGTAAATAATTTATAGATTCAAATATAATAAATAATAATTCATCAAATATAAAAAACTTGATTGGAAATCACGCACCTTTGATGATTTTCCTGGAGCAGTTCGGACATCACATGCAGAATTGAATACAGTTAAAACTCATGAACTGTAACCTTTTATGCTGTTAAAATACTGAACTATGATGAACAGGAAAATGAATCACATGTAAAATCATAACAACAGCAAGAAATAAGTATTAAATTTGAATAGGAAGCGCCACTCAATGTAATTGTGAAAAGTAAAATGAAAGTTCAGTTTCCTTTCTTTTCCCACCATTCTCATCATTGATTGCATATTTGGTATCAGTCTATCAGAGACAACTGACTACTATAGAGAAGAGGGTCAACCGACTGGAGGTTGAGCTCCAACTTTCACAGTGAAATCCCACAAGGAAGATTTTCTCACTAACAAATACAGAAAGTCTCAAAATGGGCATCCAATTGGTAAAGCACTCATGTAAAAACCAAGATCAAGACCACCAATGTGAAGGTCCAAAGGATATGCTGATCATTTCACAAGCCTTAGTTGAGCAAGAAAATACGAGATGCAAATAAAATGGTCACTATTTGGCCGAGCCTTGGAAAGAGAAAGACCTTGATATTTTGTAATGAGAGCATAAGCAGATGCTAAATGGTATCTCATAGAAAAGATGGTTATCAGTTTTTAGCAAGTCTGGAATGTGGTAAGCAAATGACAACACCTTGTGTTCAAGCAACTCTTGAGGATAAGGGATTTCGAATGAGGGAAAAATATTGCAACAAATGCCAAATGTCAAGCTCATTTGTGTTTTTGGCATGTGTTGCAATGTACGAATCATAATTGGGCATGAAAGTGAAAAATGGAATAACCAATAGATATGTTCAGGGTATGAAAGTGCATGGTATTGATCTTTATCAATAATGCAGCTTCTTACCTCCTTTTTGCATGCGAAATCCGGGAACTGGTGGGGCAGTACGACCTAAGTTTGTTAGGATCCTATCGAATACCTTTTGTGTTTGATCACCAGTCAAGTCAACTCTTAGCTGCCATTTAATCCATAAGATAGTTATCACAACATCAAACCCAAAAGTAGTAGGGTACAGGGAAATGAAAACATAAAATTAACATGATGCAGAAATTTATAGAAGGAGGAGACTAAAGGGAAAAGGAAAAGGGTTGTTATAGTGATATATCTGGCCATATTTTGAGCATATTTGAAGCTGCAGATTGCATTGTATGCTAGTGGCAATGTCTGATAACAACCAAAAAAATATGTTTACAGCAATATTAGCTTCAATCTTGACCTGCTTGTATAAACAAAAGTAACATGATTGATGTACATAATCACAACAGAAACAAATTAAAATACCACTGGAAGATTTTGCCTGCTCAATTGAGCATGAAGACTACGAAAGGTTTTAGTTGAGGCTAGTTCTTCAAGGTTATCATCAAATTGATAAACTTGATCAGAAAAATCAATAATTCTTCGGTACAAAAAATTGTGCATCAGCATATCAAATCTTATTTCAGGCTTTTAACTGAACGCTCAACAAAGCCAGTAGAAACATGAATTTGAGACGCACATATTCCACTGTAGGAAAATATAAGATTTTTTTTATTATTATTTTATAAATCACATCTTTTCATCATTGTACTCTTTAGGATAAAGCAATGACAGTTCTGTACCGAGAGATAGAAGAAAATATCAAGAGAGAAGCATAGAATAGAAGCTACGGAGATACAATTTGGGATAGATAGTAAGCCAACATAAAGAAACATCAGATAATTTCCCGAAAGAACCAAAATAGCAATTCTACATTGGAACCGGTTTTTGCCGTGTACTCACTTGTGTCTTATTTTCATCTTCGGAATCTACTACTATTTTGGCATTTGTTAAGATGGCTGAAATATCATTGGAATCTGTAATTGATGCTTCTAAACCTACAAGGCAAGAGCATAATATATTAATATTAGTATAGCACTAGCTTTAACTTACAGCAAAAACGGGTATACATTGCTCTTAATTTTTTATTTCTAATATGCTAATATATACTAATATATGCTAATCGAATTATATATATATAATTATTAAAGGCAGTAAACCTCGAAGATTTTGGATGCAAAACACATGGGGTGTTGGTATATTCCCATTTAATGTACTTAAAACTCCCTAGAACATCCATTCATATATTTGAAATCCAGCAGAGGAAAATGGGTCCAAAAGTCACCTGAATTAAGAGCTGAAACTGGTGTATTGAGGTGTCTGAGAGCTGTCTCGGTGGGACTAGAAAGAATACATAAGCTGAAAGGAAAAACATTAAAGCAAAATAAGTATGTAACAGGAGAGGCAATCGGTTGCTAAATATCATTCTCAAAGTATTGGTGAGTGAAGTAATTGAGTACCTCCTCCTCTTGGTCAGGCTGAGACTGAGAGAAAAAGCGCCTCTGGATTTTGCATTTGGACTTGCAAGGACGTGAATGCAGCAGGTTCTAGTTCTAGAGAATGGGCAAGTTGTGAAAGAACCCACTCCAAGTGTTATGGAATTGGACTTGGAGGCCATCATCATGCCGTTGTTCGTGTTCATCTCCCACAGTCCTACTGAACTGATGACTGGTGAATGATAATGTCTTATCCCTTACTTTTTTTGAGGATGCAAGGTGGGGTCCAGTTTCCTCTACGTTCCAATTGGACCAATTCCAATTTGAAAACTATCACACATCCCATGACTCATTGACCTCGGATACTTTTAGAAACTTTTTGCTAATATACAGTTGTTTTAAAACATATTATCCAAATAAGGTGTTCAATGATGGAAAATGTTATATTTTATGTCAGTATTTTTAATATATTTTTTTTAATTTAATTACGAAAAAGGCTAGATTGGCTGTCATGCAGGGCATGTCGATTCTTTTTCTTTTTATTTTTAGTTTTTGTTTAAATAAAAAATTTATTTATTCATATAGAATTGATATAAGTAAAACGAATATAATGGATATAAATAACCATTCTTTTAATGTAGAATTAGACATTCATTTATAAATATTGAATTCCGAATTACTCACTAATTTAATAATAAATACTACTATAGTATTATTCTATATATGTATATATTTGATAATTAGATCGAAATATATTATATTAATATTAATTATTAATCCTTATCTTGTAATTTATTTCATGTACTAAAATACCAAATAAATAATAAAAATTGGATTCGATATTCTATATTTTTTCTATGTTCGTATTAATTTGAATTATGTTATAAAAAACTAACAATTAATAACTAAGATCCCAGCAGTTTATTAAATGCCAATACATACGCAATTTTAGTTATTTAGCCCACTTAGCTCAGAGGTTAGAGCATCGCATTTGTAATTCGATCCACTGGCGTGTCCTGCGTGACAGCCAACCTGGCACAGAACAAATGGCGGTGAGGGAAATATGTACAAAACGCTATTATCATTAGCGTTTTTATTTTAATATATTTTTTAACAGTTTTTATATTTATATTTATATATTTTTTTAAAATTTGGAAAACACTATTACCATATTAATTTTTTTCAATGCCATTATATTTTTCATCACCGAATGATCCTCAACATCCATCCACTGGTGCAGCCTTTGGTTTGAAATAAAGCCGTGAAAGTATCTCCTAATTTAGTGCTCCATGCATTTAACATTTCTTTTGTTCAGCATATATATTAGTTTACAAGTACTCCCCGGTGCTTTTTGACCTCCGTTCAGAGGCACCATCGGTTAATAGCGAAAACTTAAAAAAAAAAAAAATTAATATGGAAAACACTACTAGTATTAGCATTTTCCAATTTTTTTAAAAAATATAAATATAAAAATAATTTTTTTAAAAAAAATATTACAATAAAAACGCTAGAAGTAATAACGTTTTGTACATGTGTCCACCACCACCATCAATTCTGTGTCAGGTTGGCTACTATGTAGGATATGCCAGTGGCAGTAGCGTTTTCTGAAAACGCTATTGCCACTGGTATATCCTGCATGACAGCGAACCTGGCTCTTTTCCCAATTAAATTAAAAATTCTGACGTAGAATGAAAAACGCTAGTTTGACTAGCGTTTTCCATCGTTGACTACCCTATTTTAGTAATATGTTTCAAAACAACTCTATATTGGTAAAAAGTTTCTAAAAGTGTCCCACTTTAGTCAATGAACCCTCACTCCATCTATCTAGACTCAAATATAATCAAAATTATTTAATTTTTATGTTAATTAAAAAAAATAATTAATATTATTTAATTCTACTAATTATATTTAAAAAATAATTTTTTTAAAGTACTTTCATTAGAACTTGATATAAAAAATTAAAAAAAAACTAAAATAGAATCTCAATTAATTAAAGAATATTTTTGAGATAACATTATTAAATAGGATAAAATTAATTAAAATTTGTTTATATTTGAATCTACTAAACTTTTTTGTTGTTGTTTATAATAGAGTTTGGAGTAGTATTTCCGTTGGCTAGGGACACGGCAATGAGTAAAGTTAGGCCAAATTATTAAAATGAGATGATTTTGAAATATATAATTAAAATGGGGCTATATTAGTCATGTTATCCGGAAAATTTTAAGCTATATGGTGATTTTTAGACATAGTGATATTTTTTACTTTTTTAAAAAAAGTGGCTTGGTCTTTTTATTTTAAAATAAAAGAAATGTCAAGTGTCCACGTGACTTGTTTGGTGATAGGGATGTCAAAACGGGTCAATCCAACTCAACCCGCCCTCAACTCGCTGAAAAATGGGTTGAGTTGGGTTGAACCCGTTTTTTGATTGGGTTGGGTTAACCTGCCAACCCATTAAAAAAAATATAAATCATTTAATTTTTCTTTTGCTTTAAATTTTTTTCAAATTTTATGATCAAATATAAAATTAAAAATGAGAAAAAAAGTTATAAAACTAATAAATAAATAAAAACTTACTTCATACTTAAGAAATAATCAATTAATCATAAACTTTAAGTAACAATATTTATTTGTCTTAAATTCTAATGACCACAAAAATTTACCTTTTTGTCTTGAGACTTCACATATGACATATTTTTAAAAAAAAGAAACCATAATCTCAAATATTACATGAGTTATAATAAAATCTCAATTCAAAGGCTCAAGCTAAAAAAAAAAAGTCAACCCGATGGGCCAACCCAACCCAACCCGTCATTTGGCCCGGCGGGTTGGCGAGTTGAATGGATTGGGTTATGCAGGTTGGAGGGCTAAACTACATAACCCAACCCAACCCAACTCGTTTATCTAGTTATGAGGGTAGACCCGTCAGATTGGACCCGTTTTGACATCCCTACTTTGTCATTGTCTCAAACTCAACAGGACTTATTGAATTGCAAATGATTTACTATATAATACAACTTTATGTCTAATACCTTGTTTCATATTTGATATGGGACTAAAGGCTATCATTTATACTTAACATTTGCAACCAACTTAATTCATCTTCAATTTGAGACAAACTTGCTTCACCTAAGCATTAGCCACTTGCCTTGGGTAAGGACCAACTAGTTAGGTTCAAACTCTTCCCGTTCAGTGCAAAGTTACAATTTTTTTTTTTTAATAGAAGTTACCACATGAACTGACGATATTCATGTGACACTTAAAAGAAAAAGAAAAAGAAAAAAAAGTGGTCAACCACGTGAAACTTGTTAGGCCACTCATTTGTAAATTGCCAAGTGAGTGACCTAGTACATTCCACATGGCATGCAATATGGGTTGTTGGCTACTTAAAAAAAAAAAAACACATGACACTAGAAATCACTGTGTAACTTAGCAATTTTTGGATAACATGATAAAAAACAATCTCATTTCAAGAATATGCAACTTCATTTAAATAATTTACTTGTAATTTTACCCCACTTTAGTCAATTGGCTCAAGGGACATGATTTATTTTTCCTTGTTGTGGCTTTAGTATCATTCTAATCTTATGTGCAATAATGCAGTTATGACAAATAAATTGTCTAGCGTGGTCAATCAATTCTTCATATATGCCTCATCCATGCTACTCTTGATAAAAGGATCAGATTCAATACCCTTTTCTAGGCATGACAATAAAAACTGAATCTATGAGTACTCGTCTGACCCCATCTCGACTTTGACTAAAAATACCCGCTTTCATCGAGTTCGGGATACGATTTTTCTTGCCTTAAGAAAGAGGAGCCACGATCAGAGTCTAGGTTTGGTCAAGTATGTAACCCTTTGCCTTATTTTATATATATATAATTATTAATCATATAATTATATATTTTATAAATAATTCTATTATTATATATAATTGTTAATTATATAATTATGTAATTATGTTCATACTTTATTTTTTATAATTATAAAAAATATAACGTAATTATTTTAATAGTTAAATAACAAAGTTAAAATTATACATTTAACTAAAAATATAATTTAATTATTAAATACTTTTTAAGTTTTTTACTATTTATTAATTTTTACATTTTTTTGAATTAAAATTTAATTAAAAGCTTAATATATGATTAATTTAAAAATATATAAGCAAGTTAAATTTTAAAAAAGCGTGAGATGGGTTCCCCACGAGTTTTCTTGAATTTGATAAAACCTGACGGGGATGAGGTTGAGTTTAATTTTTTTATCCTCATTTTTTATAAACCCGCATTCGAACTCGTCCCGTCTTTTGGGGGGATGGGGGAGTGGGGGAGAGTCAAACCCGCCCTTAACCTATCCTGTTGCCATACCTACCCATTTCCTAGAGTTTTCAAACATTCCTTCAATTCATGTTGTCTCAAGTAGAGCTGGCAAGTGAGCCAGGCCAAATTCATAATGGATTGCATTTTTTTTTTGTCCAGCCTGGCCTAGGAGGCCTTTCGGGTTGAGCCAAATTGGCCGATTGCTTTGTTTTTTTTTTTTTTTCCTTAAATCCTTATATTCACCTTATATATTAAATAAGAACAACTATCTTGAACGATAACATTTTTAGCTGCTATTATTCAATGAGAATATTTTTAGCTGTCATTCTTCAATGAGAGCGTTTTAGAAAATTTTTAACTTCTTATTTATTTCAATCTATTATTTTTAATATCTTTAATTTTAAATTGAATTTTAATATTTTTTTTAAAAGAAATTGTAATTATCAATAATTAAAAAATAACATTGTATTATAATAATTATTTATTATAAATTTAAAATATAATCTTTATGTTCAAAAATATTTATTTATTACAAATTTTAATTATAATATAATTTATATATTCAAAAGTATTTATTTATTATAAATTTTTATTATATAAATAAATATTTATTTTGTGCAATACACAAATTAAAATACTAGTATTTTGCAAAGAAAAAAAATTAAAAAAAATATAAAACCAAGCCAAATAGGCCTAGTACTTTTTGGGCCTATTTTTTCTAGGACTAGCCAAACCGATTAGATCGGGCCATTTTGGCCAATTCTTTTTTAAGCCAAAGTTTTTATGGCCCAACTTGGCCTGGCTTGCCAGACCAGGTCAATTTTGCCCGCTCTGGTCCCAACAATTTTTCTCTTCTGCTGGATGTACTAAGCCACTAACATTTGATGTGTAATTTTAAATTAAATGGCGCAGTGCAATAATATAAGGTATTATTTTCCTCCCAACTGGTAAGCATCAAAGAAATACTTGCATAAACTTAATACGATTAAATTGAATACACATGGCAATTTACACTATTATGAAAAATTAATTATTAAATAATTAAAATAATCATCTTAATAATAATCTGATTAACTAATATACCCAACTTATACTAAAGTTTTATAAATATTTATCTGAACAATCATCGTCCAATTGACTTTTCTTGGGGGGAATTGAAATATTAATGGCTCAACATGTAGACTTTTGTATCTCAGACGACTTATCTAATCTTGAAAATTGAAAACAGAAACAATTGCCGAGGGCCAGGATGGACATATACATTAGACTGCTATCCGGCACTGACTTCTCAGTATTTGACTTTTCCTGTCACCATTAAGTCAATGGCATATAAAAATGATGAAAAATTCTGTAAATCAATTCTTCCTATTCCCCATTGACATTCTCTGAGCCTATCAACTAAATATAAAGTTAAAAATCCAATTAGTTGTCATTTTGTTTTTGTATTTATGACTGCATCCAGGTAGTTACTGGTTTGCTTCTGGGCTCGGCCCATAGTTTCTGTCCTTCAATGACATTTCTTTCCCAATGATTCTGAACTATATTTAACGCCTCGGAATCCAGCAGCATTTTCAAGATACGAAAACTAAGTACTACTCTTTAACTTTTATCCATTAAAACGAGGAAAAAGTTACCTACTTTACAGTCATTAGTAGTTGCTAACTACTTGAGAATTTCTTCAGCAGTGCAAATCTTTGTCAACTGTTAAATAACTTCATGGAGTGAGTGTGACGCAAAGACCAAAGGCCACTTGGGAAGTTTTAACTTCAAGGTGCTTCTCCCCAGCTGATTTACTATACGTTGCAAACAACTATTGAAGAAAGTAAAGGATCAGATGCTCCATTAATATCACCACCTTTACTCCTAACACGAAGCAAATAATCAATAGCTTTTTTGGTAATAACCTCATTCTGAACTGCCCAACTCAGCCCTCTGGCAAGGGGCTTATCTGACTGTACAGTCCACTCACAAAGTTTTTTGCTCTCTTACTCAGTCACAAAGTTTTAAAATTTTTAATTTGATAATTTTTAAAAAATTAAATAAAAAAGATAGAGGAAATAAAATAAAAACAAACAAAAATTAAAAATTAAAACAAAATTATTTGTGCACTTTTGGACTCTTAAAATATCATGATTATGTAATTTTGGTTCCTAAAACATCACGATTGTACAATTTTGGCTCTTAGTGCCACTGTCAGCATATTAATGCCACATCAACACAAGTGTCAATGTCACGTCAACATATGTGTCAGACTGTTACGTCAATTGTCATGTCAACATGTTAGTGACACGTCATCATTAACGTGTCACGTTAGCAATTTTCGTTAAAAAAATGATGGCAAAATAACGATAGACCAACATTGCTCAATTGAAAAAGTGTTGGGGACCAAATGTGCAATAAAATTATTTAGAGGACCAAAATTGCACAATCGCGAAACTACAAAGACCAAAAATAGATTTAAGCCTTTTTTTTTAAGTTACTTTTCTCTTTTTGAGCACAAACAATTTCAATTTTTTTTAAAAATAAGTAAATTAGTTTTATAATGAAAAAGGCAAATAAGTAATCTTTTTAAATAAATTTAAGTGAACAAACTATTAGATAACATTTGTTTCAAGATATAATATTGTATTTTTAGAAATACAATAGCTAAAAATGTTATATTCTTTTACGTAATTATCGTAATTAGGGCTTTTGGCTACTTAGTGAGACCCTAAGGTATCCTTATAAGCTTCGACTTTAGACTAACTATAAGACTATTCTTTGGTCCTGAATTTAGCTACACTTAAAGTTCTTCACCCCTTTCCAAGGATATGTAGTATAGGGACTAAAAATGTTGTTCTTGAGTACATTCAAGCATACATTTGTTAAATGTTAATGTTTCTAGGAATATTAATCAAAATTGAAAATAATTAAAATAAACTATATGAATAGAAATGGAAGTTATTATTGAGTTAGAAAATAACTTCCTATATTTTCATGTGAATATAACTTATCTTTTTTTAGGTCACAATGTTATTAATGCGGAGTATGTACTAGCTTTGTTGATAACTAATTTCTGTTTGACAACCTAGCTAGCTACCTTTAGTAGGGTCTCCCTCCCAACCATGTGAATATAACTTATCTACCATTCATCATACGGATAAAAATAGAATAAAATAAAGTATGATTACTTTTGTAGGCATAAACAATACTCGAGAATAATTTTTTAAAGCTTGTAATAGACAACGGGATATTACATTCCCATGAATAAATGTTTAAACCTTGAAACAAGCACACTTTTAAAAAATCAATTTTGCTATTCTCTTTCTTCATTTTACTACTCTTACTCTCTCTCCCCATTTTCTTCACTCTCTTTCCTCCTCTTCCCCCAAGTTTCTCTCCCTCGTTTTTATCTTCACTCTTTCTGAAGTCATCTATTTTAAATAAAGGTGGCAAAATGGGTCGGGCATGCCAGTCCAACCCGAACTCGTCAAATAAAATATAGGGCTTGGATTTTAAATTTTAAGCCTGAATTAAATGTAGACCTTTATAGCTCGAACTGATCATGGCTTGATTTGAGCTTAGCTTGCAAAAACTCACCAAAACCTCGAAAAACTAGGCTTTTATCAAGCTTGCGCTTTATTTTTTAGGCTCGAATTGAATTTGACCTTTTTTGGCCCAACCCACAAAAGCTCGTAACCCATATTAGGCCATCTCACATCAGACCAGGTAGCCTGTTTTGTCACCTCTAATTTTAAGGTCTTATTTGGGGTAATGGTAAGTTTTCAATTTTTGGTTTTAAAAATTAGATTTGAAAACAAAACTTGTTAGGATAAAGTGGAATTGAAATTATTTCTAAATCAATTTTTAAAACTATTTAAACTCACTTTTAGAAAAAGAAAAAAGGTTTCTAGTTCTAATTTTAAGTTTTTAAAAGTTGTTTCATTCCTTTTGATATTTTGCTCTACCTTTATTTGCCCTTCTCCACCTTTCGCCCAATTAGAGATGACAAAAAGGGTTGGGCCCACTAAGCCAGCCTAAACCCATCTGACAAAATGAAGGAATTGGACTTTTAAATTTTAATCCTAAATTAAATGTGGTCTTTCTTATCCTAATCTGATTGTGGCTTAATCAAGGCCTAGATCTCAAAAGCTTAAAAAACAACTTTCACTAGACTTGGGCTTCATTTTAGAGCATCGAATTAAATTTGAGTTTTTTTTTGGCCCAACCTGTTATAACCCGCACTCCACATTGGACCGACCTACATTAACTTGAGTTTTGAGTAACTCATTTTGCCACCTCTATGCCTAGTCTTCTCTACCATTTGTTTTGTCTTTATCTCCACCTGCTTAGTCTTCAACGTTAACTGCCACATCCCCCACCAATGTGCCCCCCTCCCCTAACTTCTCCACCACCTACATCTCCCTTAACAACTTCACCCTTTGCTTCTCCCCTATCATTTTTTCCACCACCTGTAACTCTTCCTCTCTTGACTCCTCTGCCAATGACACCTCCATCAACATTTCCTCCACCAACACTTACCTCAATGCCATTGTCATCTCCATCGACCACTTCTTTAGCTTTAGCTTCCGCCAAGCTCAAAAGTAATGTTCCTTCACTCTCCCTATCCTTAGCTCCTAATCTTAGCCTTTCCACCTCTCTCCCTCTGACAACAAATTTTTATCATTATTGCTCGTGAAATTTTTGCTTAATAAGAACTAAAAATGACCACTACAGTGAACTACTATTACATGTGGTTTATGATGGTCCACTTTTATTTATCTTTAGATTAATATAATCTAATACGGTCCTACCTACATCCCTCCACACTAGATTAGACCATCCTTCTGTCGATGTCAGTGACCCTTCACCATGCGATGGCGTCGGAGGTGATTTTTAGTGGCATCGGTGTTGCCACTTTTTCTTTTCTGCTTCTTTTGTCCCAATCTTCTTCCTCTCTCCTCCTTTGGGTCTAGTTTCTAATTTCAAGGGGTTTGATTGGTTCACAGTTACTACCTTGCTGGGATGTGCGAATCTAGTGCAAGGTAAATGAAGCCTTTCTCAGTGACGTGGGGCATGAGGCGTTATGTGTTTTCATACCACTCATTGCCATCGTCAATGATGCAGTCACTAGCTCAAGGTGGTCGAAGAGGGCGACAATGGTATGGTCAACGGGGGCACCTACCTTGATGAGGATGATGATGGATCTAGGGCGTTGGAGGGAAAGGGTGAAGAAGTAAGGGTTGTATTGGCCTGTGAGTAGGAGGGAGCCCTTATTGTGGGGGTGATGTACGGTCTCGTAGAGGGGAAGGAGAAGGAGAGGAGGGAGGTAAGGAAGGGAAAATGGAAGAGAGAGAAGGAAGGGGAAGAGCGGAGGGCGGTGGTGTCGCTGGTGGCTGTCAGATGGACATTGTCGGAGGGGCTATGGAGGGAATTGGGGGAGGAATCTAGTATGGAGGATGTATGGCATAACCGTGTGGATTAGATTAATCAAATGGTGAATTAAAATGGTGCACCGTAAAACACGTGTGAAGGTGGTTCATGGTAGCATTCATCTTTAAAATACATGATTTATAGAGAATTGTTATTGTTGTTAACAACTTTTAAAATAAAATTATAAAATTGACAATAAATTTTTAAAATTGGAAAAAAAAACTAAAAAATGAAAAATGACTTTGATTTTTTAAAATTCAAAAACTTAGAACTAAATTTATAAAGGAAATTGTACTCAACTTTCCCGAAGTCTTTTCAAATGACAATCACATTTTCTCTATTTTTTAAACAAACACTTGCCTCTTATTTTTGTTTAATCAACTGATACATACATTCCTTACAAGATAATATGCATTACTCTATTAATAGGAAGCACCCACATGATCTTCTTCCACAACTCTTCCCCTCTTGATTACAGAGAAGACATAAAAATTGTACGTTATAGAAATAGAATTATATTGTGTGTCCTAAGATTATCAAAAATTTTGTTATATATTATTGGTAAAATACTTACTTTTTTATACTTCTCTCATTTCTCTTTTCATTATGTGATTTTTGTGATGTTTGAAGAAGAGATTGATATTTGAGTCATGTATAGATGAATATCAAAATTTTAAAGAGTTATTCTTTGATAATATATTAGGAGTGTTGAATGTTTTTAAAAGTTAGAGGGAGTGTGAGTGTTATTTAAGAAAACCTTAGAGGAAATTAGTACAATTTTCTCTTATTTTTACAATTTTTATTTTAAAATTTAATGTTAAAGAAGCTTTTAAGTGGAAAAAAAAAAGATAACTTTTCTATTGAAAGTTCTCAAGGACAATAGTTTAAGAATTTAAATAATTTCTTTATTAAAAATTATAACAAAAATGTATTAATAATATTAAATATTATATTTTTTTAATTTTTTAACTATTATTTTTAGAATAACAATTAATAAATTCGTTGTTATATAATTATATTACACTTTTACTTATAGTTTTTGTTTCATTTTATATATCTAAAATTAAATATTTAAAATAATAGTAATTGACTATATTTCTAAATGAATTAATTCAGGAGACACTTGTGGGAATAGCTATGGATGCGATATTTTTATTTTTTAATCGATACTTTTAATTCGTATTATTTAATTTATAAATATCTCATGGATTATACGTGTAATTTGAAATAGGTAAAATTATAATTTTTTAAACTAATTTAAGTTTTAATTTGGTCAGTTAATCTTTAAGTAATTTAGCCTTTTAAATTATTTTTTTGAATCAATGTTTTTTTTAAAACTTTTTTATGATCCAATTTAATCTTCTAAATTACTTTTTCATGTTAACATTTTTCTTTAAATTTTTCTCCGCTTCCTTGTTTAACGGAAATTTCTTCAATGAAGGCTTTTAATATTAAAGTTTCCCCTCATTCTATTTATAAAAAAAAAAAAGGTTTCTTCTCATTCTACGCTCGAGTGATTAAACTATCGTCCAACCCTCATTCCGTCACTGTCACTGCCAAATAGCCGCCCTCATCCAACTAGCATATCCTTTAATGCTTTGTTATCTTAGACAATAAACATTAACATTTTTACCATAAAACTAATATCATTGATTAAATCTTAGACCCTTATCTTTATCAACGTTGTTAATCATCTTTGTCAAAAACCTATATTCACGCTAATCATCAATAGGTCCTCTAAATCAACAAAGTTGGAAGATGAAGCAAATTGGCAAATTCTAAGTTGCTTTCCTTTTTAAAAGGGTATTGGTACCTTTCTTGAGTAAAGATGACGGCTAGTGTAGAGAACTCTATCATATGGTCTATGGTGGAGAAAGATGTAATTGCCGCTAGATTTATAGATTTAATATTGAACGATCAAGATGAATTGCTGGTTACTTTTATTATTAGTTTTTCATCTATTAAAATTATTTTGCATATTAGTCCTCATCTTTACCACAACCCCACACATCTACTAGAACACTATGCAAACCCTTCTCCATCTCGAGCGGCCCCATTGCGTACCTGTTCAACTTCGGCACCCCTGCTGCTGCTTTGAACTTGCACACAAACCACTCTTCCCTGACGACATAAGTTTTGAACCGTGCGGATCAAACCCATTAAGTTTCGGAAGCAAAATTACATTTGCGAGACTACTATCACTACAGGATCAAAACAATCACCAAAAACCTGATTCAAATAGTGCCAATTGAAACAATCACCGAGAAACAAATCCCTCACCCTATATACTCATAACCAAACCCAATAACATAATACAAATGAAATAATAAACAATCCAATTTTAACATTCAAAATTAAAACAATTGACATGCAAAACTAGATAGAGGGAACAAAAAAGAAAGAAATTAAAAATAGTATCTTGAAACTAAATCAAACTTTTTCTGCTTTTGGTTTCAAAGGGTAATGTGAGAACCGGAGAGGAGGAACCGATGGTGAGGTCTTGCTTCTCGAACTTGCGAAGCGCATCACAAATTTCGCTCAACAAATGGAAATACGCCACGTGTGCCGTGGTGAGGGCATATCGTTGCTCCAATGCGGCTTTTAGGAACTCATTTCGTTGTCTGCACAGAGCCACTGCGAGGAAGTCCTCCACCTTGGACCGGTCGCAGCCCATGTCAATGACCCAAGATCAGAAATTGGGTTGTCACCATCCATGCCGAGGAACATGCTTCACGGTCCCACTGAGTCATCAGTGTACTCTGTTATGCATTTTTGCTTAAGAGAAGTGTGTGAAAATGACTAAAGAAGGGAAGGAGCCGCCGTTGGCTCACCGGCAAGAGTGGCAACTGGACAAGGAAACGGAGGAGAGAGAATGGGGAAGGCGATGACAGCACTGCACAAGGGGCTAGATATTAGGGTTTCATCTTATTTGGCGAAGGGTATATTGTCAATATCTACCCAAGGTCTATTCTGCAATTTTTTTAAAATATTTGATGAGGTATTAAAAAAAAAGGGAAAAACAATTGTGACCTTCAGTAACCAGTAAAAAGCATTGATCCATCATAGACCATTTGAGCCACTGATCCACCCTAGAATACGTCCTTCAGTAAATTAATAAATAACAAATATATGCACTTATACTATTTATCTTATGGATAACATGAAATTGATAATATAACTTATTGTTTAGGATTTTGTTATTTTTTAATAGCTAAATGACATTTAAGATTACTTTTGTTGCCTACCATTTACACTTGTATATTTTTTATGTTTAATATTGAATTTTAAAAAAATTGAAATAAATCTCGATGGAATTTTTGTAATTATAAAATTTAAAACATTAAAATTAAATTCTAACTCATTTATGGTGTAATTTTAGTATATAGATTATTATTTTTTATTGACTAAAGATGAAAAGGTATCGATACCCTTTTAATATTTAAGGTACCAAAGCAATCACCAAGCAAATTTGTAGAAAAATGGTGGCAAAAAAATAATTTAGAGGATTAAATTGAGCACAACATTAGAAAACCAAATTAAAATATAAATTAAAGTTAGAGGACAAAAATTATAATTATAAGAAAAATAAAATATTAATATAGATTATTTTATTGATAATGAAAAATAAGTTAAAATATAAAGATTTAAATATGATTTTTGTCCTTGTAATTTAACACTTTTTTATTTTTCGTCCTTGTAATTATTTTTTTAAAAAAATCGTCCATACACTTTAGTGCCTTTTCATTTTTAGTTCATGTCCTCCAACTCCATTACAAAAATTTTAAATTGCTGACATTAGCATGTGATACGTCAACAATGATGTTATGATGACATCAGCAATGACGCCATGATGACGTCATCATGTAACACGTTAGCACAAATGACACATTGTCATTGCCACGTCAGCAAAAAGTATCACATCAACAATAATGCCACATCATCGTTACAATAAAGGGACTAAAAATAAAAATAAAAAATTACAAGGATTAAAAATGAAAAAAAAAATTACAGGAAAGAAAAATGAAAAAAAAATTACATTGACTGAAAGAAAAAAAAGGATATATTTGCAAGCATGAAAAAAATAAGCCTTAAATATAATGTATAAATTTAATTTATACTTAATATAAAATAAAAATCTTAATGATAAAAACATTGCAGCCAATCTTAATGTATAAATTTAATTTATACTTAATTATCTAAATGGCTTGACAGTAAAGGATGACTAAAGTATATCAAGTGCATTTTTTCGTTTTTGCGTGTTGCTACTTGTGTTCTGTATGGAGGGCTATCTCTGATTTTAAGGATAATAGGTGAAAAGCTATACTACTCAACTCCAATATAATTACTTGGATATAGCTAGCTCTTTTAGGTAGTTAGATATTTTTCAACTATTCTGGCCTATTTATAGTTATTGCTTTTGTGAACATAATAGCTAAATAATCCCAATGTGTTATATAAGGCAGATATTGTATAATTGTTCAGTTTTCTACTATTTTTTCCATTCCTTTGTTTAATTAACCTAATATTGGTTCACAATCAATAACATCCTCACCATCT
Source organism: Spatholobus suberectus (assembly GCA_004329165.1). NCBI lineage: Eukaryota > Viridiplantae > Streptophyta > Magnoliopsida > Fabales > Fabaceae > Spatholobus > Spatholobus suberectus. The sequence continues at coordinate 82,015,059 of CM014731.1, read as the reverse complement.
AAAGTAACAATAAGTTTAAGAACACCGTGCATTGATGGATGGTGAGATCCCATATTGACTATCATGAAGTCCTGACACAGATGGGTAAATTTTTTATAATTTTTATTCGTAGCCTGACACAGATGGCCAAATTTGTTCGACAGTTCATTTATCTCTTTCAAGTTTTCTACTTCTCTCAATCAATCTGGTTACTTTCAATTGTTTCATTTGATCCATGATTTTTGTATACCTGTTGTTAGTACATATTAGTTGAGTTTTGTCTTTCATTTGAATGACATAAGATTGGTTAATTTAAAGCAAATGATTGTAAAAATAGTAAAAATATTTGAAAGATGTAGCAAAGGATTGGTTAATTTTTTTGTGTGTTTGCAAATGTGTCCTTTTTCTTCTTTTAGTCAGTGTAATGTTTTTCATTTTTTGTCCTTGTAATTTTTTTTTTTCATTTTTAGTCCTGGTAAAAGGTTTTTTTTTTAGTCCCTCTACAATAATGATGACGTGACACTATTGCTGAGATGACAATTTTTGCTGACGTGGCAGTGATGATGTGTCATTTGTGTTGATGTGTCATATGATGACGTTAGAATGTTGTCATCTGCTAACATGTCACATGCTGACGTTAGCATGACATCAGCAATTTAATGTTTTTTGTAATGGAGTTGGACGGTAGGGACTAAAAATGAAAAGGCGCTAAAGTATAGGGACGATTTAATTTTTTTTTATAGGAACAAAAAAATGAAAAAGCGCTAAAGTATATGGACGAAAATAATATTTAAGCCAAATATAAAAATATAAATATTCAAAACTTCTAATCTTAAAACCATTAACAACATCCAACTCTTGAATTAATCCTTAATGCATCTCTCAGATATGTTTAAACTGTTTTTTTTATACTGAAGTATTTATTTACAATTTGATAAAATCTAAATTTTAAAAAAATACCACCGAGCGGGTAGATCAACTGGCGTGGAATTGTTCTAGCTTAACTAGTAGTCTCGAGTTCGAGTCCTAGGTATGTAGCTGCATTAAATACTTGGAGGGAGAGCTTTGTCACCTATAGTGATCCTATCCGGCTCACCTCCAGTGGAAGATACATGTGGTCTATATAAAAAAACAAAAAACAAAAAATATTAAATAAGTTAAAATCAATTTATCATATTCTATTTTTAGAAAATTCTTTTATTTAATTTTTTATAAACACTTATAAATTTATAAAAGTTTTTTTTTTTTTTACGTTGAGAATAAAAAACTTACGTAAATTGAAAATTTCACGGAAGTTAATAACTAATCTAAACTAGGCCCTAAATACACTTTTTTTTTTTACTAATTTAAATACAACTAGAGTGGCGGTTGCGTAACTGTGTCAGGCAACTTACGCCACTAGAGTCAAATATAAACGGTGTAGGCTACATTCATGTTGTCTTTTTACATTAGAAGTCAGAACACCACTGTCCATCCACATTTAATACTCAATAGTATAGCCAAGAGCCCCCAAATTAGCCCAAACCAAAGCCATAGACCTTAATTGTTGGTATACAAATCAAAGCCATAAAGTCAAAATCTAGCCCGTATAATTTAAGCTTTTCATTTCTAGAATGGGACATACTCTAGTCTCGCCAAGTTCAGACAGAAATGTCAAGCAGAACAATAATTGGGGTGCCTTTTGCTAGCAGTTACACTATAAATAGACGTCCCTTTTGCTGTCAATTCTCAACCTTGTCTATCAAACATTATAATTTCTCTTACACACATCTTGTAGCTAGGATGAGCAAGTTACAAAGCATTCCTGTTGCAGGATTTGTGGCAACCTTTGTCATCATGGTGATAATGACGATGCCCAAAAACGTGAGTGCCCAAAACATAGCTGACATCGTCACAGAAGAATTCTTCAACAGTATAATCGATCAGGCTGATGATAGTTGTGAAGGGAAGAACTTCTACTCAAGAGATGCTTTCCTCAATGCTCAGAATGCCTACGATCAGTTTGGTAGGCTTGGTAACGAGGAAGAGTCCAAGCGTGAGATTGCAGCTGCTTTTGCCCATTTCACCCATGAAACTGGACGTTAGTACCATTAGTACTATACATTTTATAATTTATTTATTTTTTGTGTGTGTACAATTCTCAATGAAGTTTGAATCCACGACATCGTGTAAATTATGTAAACTCGCCTGAACCTATCATAGAGGGTTACATTTTATAATTAATTAATACTAGTATTTATTTTTCCTCCACATACATTATATACATAGTTATAAAGTGTGATTATTAAATGATTAATTAAGATGGGCATGTGCATGCAGATTTTTGCTACATAGAAGAGATTGATGGTGCATCAAGGGACTACTGTGACGCAAGCAACACCGAGCACCCGTGTGCCCCTAACAAAGCGTACTATGGGCGTGGACCCATCCAACTATCATGGAACTTCAACTACGGACCAGCAGGGGAGAGTAACAATTTTGATGGATTGAACGCACCAGAGACGGTGGCCAGTGACCCTGTGGTGTCCTTCAAGACAGCATTGTGGTACTGGATGGAACATGTGCGCCCTGTCATCAACCAGGGGTTTGGCGCAACCATCAGAGCTATCAATGGCCAACTTGAATGTGATGGAGCAAACCCCAAAACTGTTCAGGCTCGTGTTAATTACTACACCCAGTATTGTTCACAGCTTGGTGTTGCTCCTGGTGACAATCTTACTTGCTAAGTTTTTTTTTTTTTTTGATAAAACTTACTTGCTAAGTTAATTATCAGCTGGCTGTGGTATGGATATATATGTTATGGTACCATATGACATCATACGGAATATAACAAATATCAGTAAATAAACAACTCAAGGCTTACAGCCTTATTTTGATTATTATTATTATTATTATTACTATTAGGAATGTATCTGATTTCAATCGACTGTGTATCCAATGAAAGAAAATACTTTATTTTTTGTGGTTAGTTTATGGCAGTCTGTTTTATCGCTAAAATATAAATTGGGCTGAAATTAAATATAAATAACAAGTTTTGGCCACTATCAATATTGTTATTAACAAATTAGTTCATAGATAATAGATTTATATCTTCACATTTAATAACGTTTGGTCTCACCCCGTTTGATCTTATCGGCCAATTGCAATTTTATGGCTTATAAGTTCAAATTTCCATCATGTCCTTATTAAACTAAAAAATAATAATTTATAAAAGACAAGAGCGGCTGGGTCATAAAAAGGTTGTTATTATTAGTTTTTAAAAACAAATGTTTAAGGGACAAGAAATTATCAAGAACTATCACAAACTTCAACAAAATTTTACTGTAATATTAAATATTTATTATATATAACTTACCAGATAAGAAAATTAGAAGATATTATAGTTTTAATTATTTAAATATTTGCAAGTGGCAAGTGATGTGGGACAACTATAATGAACAAAAATATTAAACATGGAGGCTCCACTCCGATGTTCGATTTTGACATGTAAAGTAGCTAGAAAAGACTAATTCAAACAGACACCACCAATAAGACCATCCCATTAATGCCTTACAAATGATATGATTCTTCCATTCAAGGACCATAATGGTATATTACCTTTTTATTAAAGCGTCAATTTCTAAGATGTAAAATTCCACAACAGAACTTTGACTGTTAGGTGACTTTTAAAATAATTATTTTAAAATTCATATTAAAGATAATTTTTGATTGATTGTGTATAAATTTTTACACTAATAATGTATACCTACTAAACTCACATGTTTATCATTTTTATTAAATTTTTGCAATGATATAATCCAATTCTAGTTTTAACATTTTTTTTAATGTTTTAATTTACAGACTTTTAATGAGTATCCAACTACACCACAAAGTAATTGGATGAAAAGAGGAAGTGGTGTGCATATCTATATTTAAAATGCATGTTCAATAAAAAAAGAGAGAGTTAATTATGCATATTTCTTAACTCAATATATATGTCACATGTGTTTGGGACTTTGATAACATTCTAACTTTCATATGAATATCAATATATATATAACCATATTTTTATTGTTTGTTGTTAATTGAAATGTCATATATATGGTTTTGTACTCCTTACTTTGTATATTGGTTGAAATTGTATAAATTTGATTTATATAATAGTTTGATAATTGAGAAAGTTGAAAAAAATAAGTAAAATCTTGTCAAAATTTTCATAATTTTTTTATAAAGTAGTTGGAACTGTATAAATTAAATATATATATATATATATATATATATATATATATATTCATATATATAAGAAGCGTATCATATGAGAATAACATTCTTAGGTAAGAATGAGAATGACTAATCTCAACTGTTAAATTAAAATTGGAGACCTAGATTAAAATACTTAAGAACTCAAATTAAAACCTCATGTAATCATCAAATCTCTAAAATTGTTGTTTTGGTGGTGGTGGTGGCAATAACGATGATGATGGCAATAACGGCCATGACAATGGTAGCGACAACGATCATGATGGTGATGGTGATAGGTTAACGATAATCTTGAAGAAGTGGCGTGATAATTAAGATATTTTAGAACTCGATAATTGATATCTTTTAGAATTTTGATGATTACATGATGTTTTAATTTGAAATCTTATGTATTTTAATCTAGATCTTCCATTTTAATTTAAAGATTGAAATTAGTCATTCTCATTCTCACCTAAGAATGTCATTCTCATATGATACATCCCTATATATATATATATATATATGGGTGGAGATCAAGTTACTTCAAGAGTAACTCTTAGTAGAGTTAATCTACTCAATAACTCTTGGTATATATTAAATTTCAACAATCTAACTATTGAATTAAAAGATTTTATTAAGTAGATCAAGTTTACAAATATTTATAGAGTTTGAAAATTATTTGATGCTTTATTAAATAAATTCAAATTAACGTATAATATACTTTTCTAAAATATTGCCTATAATTATGATATATAAAATTTTATGGATTTGAGTGGGGTGTAGTCAATTTCATTTCCAAAATGTGTTTGGTACATGAGTCATATGAAATTGGGTAAAAAATACACTATAAAAAACTTGAGTTTCAATTAAATTGTAAAGAGATGTGTAAAACACATCGAAACATAAAAAGAGAGGTTGAATTGTATTTCCAAAAACTTCACAAACTGTTTCTAAACACGCATGGAAAAGAAAGGAATGAATCAACCTATGTGAAGAATAAATTGTAAAACAAAAGCTTGTTTCAAAAATAATTATTTTTATCACAATGTCAACCCCCTAAAAGTTAGTGAATAAAAAGGATAAGGAAGAAAGAGAAAATGACACAACAAATGTATACTAGTTCGTCTCACCTAGAGACTAGGTCCAATCATTGGCAAACCACCAAGTATTTTACTAAACCATAGAAACTTAGTTTCAGACTGCTACAAGTATTATTTTACCAAGCCTCTTCAAACTTAAATAAATATTCTTTTGTCCTTGCTTTTTCAGGCAATTACACTAGGTATTCTTTCTTACTGAGTCTCTTCAGATTCTTGTGCAAATCACACAATAATGCTTAATTACAAGAGATCACCCTATATATATATATGCTGAGAATGTTTTCACGCAATAAAGAAACTTGAATCATAGTAAATATTCACTTGAGTTCAAACACTTGTTGTCGTGGCATTCCCGTAACTTGTCTTCTCTTAAGGATTTTATAAGAAGCTTGAGAAATATCTATTAGAGCTCTTTTTTCCTTCTTAAAAAAAATATGAACATTAGGGCATTTGTTGCTAATAAATATTTTCACCAACTTCTTACATAAAAGATGATAAAACACTTTGCTTATCTACTTTCTTAGTACTTGTGTCGTGTAGTAGGTGGGGATTTTCTCCTTTTTCTGCTTCAAATACGTTGTCACTATTGTCATGTTGTCTTGTCTCCTTGCTTTCTAGCTTTTTCATGCCTTTTGATGTAAAGGGTAGGTAGTCTTACAAAGTTGTCTTGTTCTACGCACTATAGACAAAGTTTGAAATCTTCTCAAATAAGCTTATTAGCTTATAGGACAGAAGTTTTTTTTCTTTTTTTTTCATAAGATTGAACCTCCTTAGGACGAAGCTAGGAGACATCTTTATAGACATTCTTTACAACGGACGAAATTTTCAGTACTTGATATTTTTCTTTTTGTATATAGATATGCTAGGATGATAGTACAAAGGAATTAGTCTTTATCATATACATATAGTCTTATATATTTGTTTGTTATCATCATAATTCAAGGGATGGATTGTCTTTAACCTAACAAGATGAACTGATGTATGAAAAGAATTTGAGTAAAAATAAATAAATAAATACAATATTAGTGATTTATATAAAGAACCATTAACAAAAGAAAAATAATATATACACTAACAATACTAAAGTTGTTTATACTATAATAGCGGTGTATAATATATGGGCAAAGATGATCATTGAGAATGTATAGTCCTTTATTGGAAGGATACCACCACCTGATTTTCTAGCAAAGTTGGCATATCTAATGCAGAACCACCATGAAGAGGTTAGTAGCTCTGAGTGTTCTAGTCAATAATGTAAGTTTCTTTCTTATTTGAAGTCTTTTTCATTAATATTTCTATCATAACTTATTATATGACGTTTTCAAAAATATATCAATTATTTTATTTTTATTAATATTTTTTCTTGTATTTATTTGCAGGACTGAAATTCATGAAGAAAACCCATTTTACCGTCATTTTAAAGATGTTACTTTTTATCGTTACTTTAGGAATAATTTTTTGTTTAATTTAAGAGTTATGAAATGTTAGTAGTTTTATAGCGATTAAATGTATAATGTTTTAGAGTAAGATCATTGTTGGATATTATTATGTTTTAGTTTTTGTCGTTGAACATGTAATATGGATAATTTATATTTTAGTGTTATATTTGAATTATTTGAATGCGTATTTATTTTAAGTGATATTCACTTTAACATTTAAAAAATAATTGTGCATGCACTATTATGACATTTAAAAAAATTAAAAATAATTTAGTGGTAATTAAACAATCATTATTATTTCAAAAAAATTAGTGATAAAAATGTTAGTAATTGAAAATAATGATTAGTTGTGACAAAAAAAAAATTGACACTAATAGTGATAGTCATTGTTATTAAAAATCTTAATGGTGACAAATAAATCATTACTATTGTCTTGTACATTTGTGTCAACTTTATTTTGTCACTATTATATATAAATATTAGTGGTGATAATTTCATCACAATAAATATTACTTTTTGTGACATCTAAAAACATCATCATTAATTCAATAGTAACTATTGCATATTAGTTAGGGACGAATCAAATATCGTCACTAAATTTCTCTAATGATGAATTTTTAAGCTTTTAATGATGAATGTTGTCATCACAAAAAACCTCTTTTATTGTAGTCATAAAAATTTTTACGCTCATAATATATACCTATCAAACTCTTAACAAAAATATATTATTGTCAGCTATATAATTAAAGGAACCGCAAACATAAATATCTTATGCATGTAATTTCATTGTGTGAATTGTTAACAATAATACATTCAGTCAGCATTTCCCTTGCTTTGCTGGCTGATAAGTCTAGCATTTCTTTCCCTTGTGGATTTTAGTTAATTTGCTTTACAATTCCTTCCATTCATCAAAAAAAAAAAAAAAACCCCGCAGACATAAGTGTATTTGCAGTTTCAAACTGCTAGCATTATGATCACCTCTATCTGCGCTTCATTTTTCTCCTTTCCAAACCAGTTATGAAAGTAGCGTGAAACCACAAACACTTATGATATCGACAAATGCTTATCTTTTTTAATGTAGTAAGAATTCTACTAATCTATCATGAAGTAGTTGTAACTAATCAAACTTTTTGTAACTAAACATTAATGTTAAACTTTTATTGTAATCGTGAAGAAGCAGGAAAAGAAAAGCATGAATATCAACTTGATCATTTGTACTTACTTTTATAGAAAATAATAATAATTCCAATTGAAAAATTATTATGTGGTTCAGGACCACCGTGTTTATAGTTTCAACTAATCTTCACATGATATATAATTAAGATTTTCATTTTAAAAAAAAAGTGAATAAAACTTAATTATATATCACATAAAAATTAATTAGGTGGAACTATGTTGATCCTCAACTATCTAATAATTTTTCCAGTGACCTGGATCATTTATGCCTTCTATAATATAATGAAATTCTAGTCTAGCTATGGTCAAAGTTCAAATTATTTTGTCAACTGGAGACATAAATTTTACTTACTCCGTTTCTTTCATATTATCACTACAAAAAAGCATGTCATTTGTGGCGGTCAAATTTGTATTTTCTGGTGGTTAAAAACTGCCACAAATTTCATTTCTGGCCTTTTGGAAAAATGCCAGATACACGTGCGCCAAAAACTGTTTTGGCAATTTTCTTCTAAACACTGGTATTTTTGCCAAAAAATAAAAATTATTTATTGGCAGTTATAAGCCACCAGAAAATGCAATGTAATTCTGTTTGCATTTAACATTTTTTGGCGGTTTTTAAATGCTATCTCATCCTGTTTATATTTGACATTTGTTGGCAGTTTAAAACAGCCACTAAATGCGATCTAATTATGTTTATTTAACATATTCTAGTAGTTTAAAACTGCCAAAAATTGCGTTCATATTATGTTCACATTTAACACTTACTGACAGTCAAAAACTACCAAAAAATGTTATTTACATTTCACATTTACTACCTAACCCCCACGAAATTGATCGGATAATTTCTATTCCAATTATTTTATCAAATTATTTAAAACTGCTAATAATTAAGTATTTTTCAATGATCTTTTCATAGCCAATATTATATATTCTTTTTTACTATTCATTAGATTAGCTATTAAATTCCAACATATTTTAAATAATATTTTTCTTGTTAAAATATATAATATGTTAAGTTAAAAGAATACAAGAGTTCAAATATATACATACACACACACACACACACACACATATATATGCAAGTATATAAGAATTCAACTAAGTATCACAAGAGTTGAACTAGACAACATAGTATATAAACTCAACTATCCAAATGTTTTACCAAGTTTACAAGAGCTAAACTAAACAACAAAGTATGTCTAATCATTTTACTAAGTACACAAAACTACACAACATATATGTCAAACTCATTGTATCTTCTCTAATGAAGAATATAATGTCAAGCTCCATGAAGATTACTATCTAATGAAGATCCTCCTCGTGGTGCTGGCACATCTTGTCCACTCCCTTTGTCCTATAAAATACAAACTGTATCATGTTAGAATAATTAATAAAAATATACATAAGACATTAAACTTCACTCAATTATTAATAACATAATTTAATTTAACACCAAAACATATAAAGTGATTACCGCTACATTATTGGTACTACCAAGCATAACACCCAACTCAGTAGGAATATGCCCTTCCTTCATTTGTATGTATGCCAGCATTACATTTTTTAATGTCTTGACATTTTCTTCAAAAGTCGCTAATTTGTCCTTCAAACTAATAACTTCCTCCTTCAATCAAGAATTTTTAGCTAAATCAAAATTTGAGAAACTGCACCCTACACCACTAAATCTTGTAGTGGACTGAAATGCAACACTATGAAGACCTCCTAATCCTAAACAACGTACACGTCCAGAATGATCTTTTCCTAACACTTTAGAAAGTGTGTCATTAGCTGAAATTTCTGTAGAATTGACACTTTGACTCATTTCTTGTTCCATCTTCTCCTGCAAATATAAAAAAAAATAAAAAATTAATTGGATGTGTTTTAGGTACAGCTATATAGAGAAACAAGCACCATAATTATAGCTAAAATGCATAGGGAAAATTGGAGAATTAATTTTAGCTAAAAGAAGCTTCCTCTCCCCCCTAAAATAGCTTATGTAAATGCTGCCTTAATAGGATTTAAGTATATTTTCAATTTTTAATGTGCAGGATCTTCCTCAAAGTAATGTTCTGTATGGATATCGTTTTGAAAAATAAAAGCATGCTTTATTTTAATGAAATAAGAAACCTTTTTAAGGGTTTAGATCAATGCATTTAACATTTTAACTGTAGAAAATCTTGACCCAGTGGGGTAAGGGCCAAGAGGCATCGATTTGACAGCAGCATTGCCCTTATTGATCCAAAAAATTTTCAATGGTGTCTTTCTCAATCAGCTAACAGGGAAACAAAAACGTAACAAACTGGGGAAGATACTTCTAGTTACTCTAACTTGAATCTTGCAAATCCAGTTTCTAAATGAGACGAAGATAAAAAATTTGAAAAGGAATTATAATTCTATTCCATAATTGACTGATACCATAATTGAAGTTTAAATATAACTAATTAATTACAGTAGAATGAAGAAGGGAAAACTGAAGAGCATAGCTAAGAAAACTAAAGAAATATATATACTTTCCAAACCAAATTATTCAGCCACTTAATACAAAAAATGTTCCTAGTGCTATGTGTTGTGCATCATTACAAAGATGGCAGCATCACCTAAATTGAGCCAACTAAAATAACTATGAGAATTTCTAACCAGCACACTCATTGAGCACTAACTAGCAAAATTAACTTACAACTTATTACCCCAATAGACCTTGCCTCCTCATTGACGTAGGATCCTTTTTTTAACTTTTTAATAAATTGTTAATTGTTAATGAGTGACTAGGTGTCTTCTTAAAAAAAAAATATGAGTGACCGTGTTCACGAATAAAGCATGCCACATAACCCAATAAGTGACCAGGTATCAAAAAAGGAAAGTAAATTATAAAAACATATTCAAAACATTGTGGCGGTTTAGAACCGCCACAAAAATACTAAAACTGCTGAAAAGTGTGTCTAATTGTGGCGGCTAACATCTCTGCCAGAAATACAACATTTCCTGGCGGTTTATTTAGACCGCCAGAAATAAACCGCCAATAAACAACTATTTTTTTGTAGTGCATACGTCATTAATTTTAATTTATCTTAAAGTATTTATCAATTTTAAAAATAAAAAATTATTATTTTTTAATAATATCTTTATTTATTAATATCTCACTTAAATACTTAATGAGTCTTGTTAACGAGTTCTCTAAAAACACTAGTTAAGAAAAATATAATGAAATATATTTTTATTAATACATATGATAAATAATTAATAAAATCTATAATATAAATATAATATATAATATATAATATATAATATAAAATAATAAATATTATAATGGTTAGAAAATATATTCTTTATATAATATAATATTATTAATTGTAAAAATAAACAAAAAGATGACGCATAAATGTTAGGCTTCCTGTTATATTATTTTTACTGCTTCTTAAAAAATATTTAATTATATTTAATAATATATAATATTTAATTATTATATTTAATAATATAAAGATAATAACATAATACTAATATATTATTTTATTATATTGTCAAATTTCACTTAAAAAATTTTAAAAAAATGATAAGAAAGATAACACCTAAAGGTAGGCATCATAATAAAAATGTTAAACTATTGAGTAGGTCCATGAACTTTTAGGCAATTTTTCATTAGGTCCCTGTACTATTTTTTTTTTCAATTGAGTCCTTAATCTTTTAAAAAAAATTAATTAGGTCCCCGCAGTTAAGTTGCTGTGAATATTCTGTTAACTTGGATGGAATATTTCTTGATAAGAACTTAATTAAAAAAAATTAGTGTAAGGGCCTAATTAAAAATTATCTAAAAATTCAAAGACCTACTCAATAGTTTAACCTAAAATTATTAACTTTTGTAATAATTATTTTGAAAGTCATATTTATGTTGATTTCTAATGGGTTGAGTATAAAATTTTTTATATTAACAATGTATTAAAATTAAACTCTTATTTTAAAATTATATCTAAAGCGGTTTTTAGTTAATTGATAATGTTACTGATAATGTATCAAAATCAATTTTTATTTTTCATTTCATGTTTGAATGATGCTTATTATACATTTTAAACATCACATCTATGTTCTCACTATAAGACATGATTGAAATATATATTATGATGCCAAAAATACACAAATATAAAACGGGATGTTTGCATATTATTATTTTTTGATGTCTCTTTGCCCTTTTAGATTTGCTCTCATTGTTGTTCGTGATTTTCTATCTGCTTAGACAATAAATATTTGATAAATTGCTAGATAGTTTATGAATAAAACAATTAGAATATATTGATAATGTAAATATTGTTTATTTAATTATAAATTATTATCCATAGTTAGATTGTTAATTTTTATATTAATTACTTTAAAAGTTATATTTAAGATAAATTCTAATTTAATTAAACATATAAAATGCGAATGATGTATGAAAATTAATTAAAGTCTACGGACCTGAACATTGACTTGAATGAAACATAGTGAAATAGTCGTGTAGACATAATTTATACAATAAATTTAATAAATTAATGATAAATTTAATAATTTAAATTAAATAATTATATAATTTTTTTTGTATCACGTGATATTTTTTGTTAATTAATTAAGTTTTTCAAATTATATAAATAGTGTTTATACAAAAGGCTATATCTTAGTAATACACATATATTAGTTTGTTAAATATTATCTGTCATGTATTTAGTCTAATGTCACATCATAGTTAACGTTGAGGCATTAACGGTCAACAGATAAATATTTAACGGTTGGATCAAAATTATGAATTTTTAAAACTTAGGAGATTGTTTTATTAATGACTAATCTCTGCCAAAAAAATTTGGCTAACCACTTTTAATGAGGTATCTTCTTCCAATTACGTTTTTTTTATTCATAAGGCTCAAACCCAAGACTTTATTGGACTAATATAATATTAGTAAATTAAATGTTAAACTATTGAGTAGGTCTTTAAACTTTTAGACACTTTTTAATTAGGTCCCTATATTATTATTATTTTTAATTGAGTCCTTGATCTTTTAAAAAAAGTTTAATTGGGTCCCTAGGATTAAACAGCAATCAGACAGAAGTTAACCCAAGGATCTAATTAAAAAAAAATTTAAAAATTAAGGACTCAATTGAAAAAAATAAAAATAATACAGGAACCTAAGTAAAAATTGCTTAAGGGACCAAGTTGACGCCTAATCAGTAGGCACCTTCAATTAAAAAGAAATAAGAAATAATTGGCGCTAGCTAAGAAGGCATTTTCTAATTAAACGTGTTCTTTCCTCTCCACGTCGAATTCAACGTGTCCAGAACAATCCTACAAGAATAAATTATTTTTTTCTATGTTATTTTAATAAATTATTTTTTATTATTATTATTTTGGAAAAAAAAGCAGTAAAAGTATCTTGGTATTATCGTTCTATAAAAAAAAATTAGTTTTTAATTTTTTAATGGGTGTCCGAAAGACACTAACTAGCATTCTTTGTACTTAATTAATTTACAACTAAATTTTAACTTTTCAATAAAAATATTTTAATTTTAACTACAAAAAAATTAACAACAAAATAATTTACATGTAATTTTTAAAAATTCAATGCAATAATTTCTTGTAGTATTTGTCAAAGCAATTTGTATAATTAATCATTAATTTTCGTAACACATTTACATTAACTTAAAGACAAATAATGAGAAACAGAAGGAATAGGAGAACGCATACTATAAATAGAAGTAGCAGTTTGGTCTCAATTCGCAACCTTGTCAATCAATTAAGTGTGATCACACTCACACAGTAGTTTAATAGAATTCTCCACAAGATGATGGGGAACAAGTTACAAAACACTGGTGTCATAGTAGTAGTGGTGAATGCCGTAGTGTTGATGATGATGATGGTGCCACAAGGGGTGAGAGCTCAAAACTGCGGGTGTGAGGCAGGGTTATGTTGCAGCCAATACGGGTATTGTGGGAGCGGTGATGACTACTGTGGCAGAGGATGCCAGCAGGGTGCTTGTTATTATGGCACTCCCACACCCAACGATGTTTCCGTCCCTGACATCGTCACACCCGAATTCTTCAACGCCATAATTGATCAAGCTGATGCCCATTGTGCAGGCAAGAATTTCTACTCACGAGATGCCTTCCTCGATGCTCTCAATTCCTACAACCAATTTGGAAGGATTGGTTCTGTAGATGACTCCAAGCGCGAAATTGCAGCTGCTTTTGCTCACTTCACCCACGAAACTGGACGTTAGTACCACTACTATTTCTCTTCTTCATATCCATACACATAGGATGCATTATTTAGTCAAAAAGTTTTTCTAATCATACAAAAGTGAGATAAATAAATCATCATCATATATGAATGATTAAAACTAAAAATTAATTACCAAATGAGTATGATTCAGTTAGCAATACACACTGAACTTGTGGGGAAGACTTGAGTTCGATATACTTACATAACATATCCTTTAAAATGTGTGAGAAACTTTTAAGTATGACTAAGCTTCAGACTAAAAATTAGTCTCATAACTGATCCAAAAGACTGAAGCTTACAAAAATATTCTAGAGTTTCACCAAAGAGCCAAAGGCTCTAATTACAATAGTTACAAAAAAAAAAAAAAAAAAAAACTCAAAATTAATTAAAATCTTATGATAATTTAAGTTGTCACATGACTTTTTAAGAACACATAATTTTCATGTTATTGATCGTCCTTATTCTTGCATAAAAAGACTTTCTCATTTGAAATGTGTCTTGTACAGGGAATGTATAACTAGGGGTGACATATATATATATATATATAAACTTTGATTAATGAGTGATTAATTATTAGTGTGGCGATGTGCATGCAGATTTTTGCTACATAGAAGAGATTGAGGGTGCATCAAAGGACTATTGCGACGAAAGCAACAGCCGGTACCCGTGTGTGACTGATAAAGGGTACTACGGGCGTGGACCCATCCAACTATCATGGAACTTCAACTACGGGCCAGCAGGGGAGAGTAATGATTTTGATGGACTGAATGCTCCGGAGACGGTGGCCAATGACCCTGTGGTGTCATTCAAGACGGCATTGTGGTACTGGACACAGAATGTGAGCCCTGTGATGGATCAGGGGTTTGGCGCAACCATTAGAGCTATCAATGGCCAACTTGAATGTGATGGAGCAAACCCCGACACTGTTCAGGCTCGCGTTAATTACTATACCCAGTACTGTTCGCAACTTGGTGTTGACCCCGGTGATAACCTCACTTGCTAAGTTATTAGCTACTCGTATAAATTAAACGTATCAATGTATCGATGGATAATTGGATATGATATGGTATATGTAATATCATACATAATTCAATTCCACATATTAGTAAAGTGAACTAGCAGTGTTGAAAAGTTTAATAGCTGGAAGAGGATACATGTCTAATCCTCCGTCTGTCATATATCCTATAAAATAGAGAGTTCTGCATGAGTTTAATAGCTGGAAGAGTTCTGCTTCTTACCTCAATTTTTTTTTTTTTATTATTATTATTATTAAGAGTTTTGCTATTTAGCATGAAAACGAACAAGAATTCTGCATGAATACAGAATACATGTACGTTTTTTATTAGGTATTTGAAAGTTAAAGAAAGAAAAAAAAAAACTCACGTGTTTGATGGAAAGCACGGAAAATAGGTTCCCATACCATTTTATGTTCAATTTTTATCATACCAAGAGTATTACTCAGTTATTAGAGACACCCAGAGTTCTGTTATAATTATTTTGATTCTTTATATGTTATTGGTATAGTTACCTTTTTCCTTACGAGATTCCGGACTACTTTAATTAGGACCTGAATCGACCATCAGTATTGCATTTTACGTAAGTTCACTTAATTACGGATAAGTGATGTAATGAAAAAGAAGAAAAAAAATAAAATTATATTATTTCGTATGAACAATTTAATATGAAATTAACATGAATGAATTTGCAATAATCACCGGTTGAGAGAAATACACAGAAAGGTAAATGAAAATTAACATCATGTCATTTCGTATTATTTATGTTGATACTTGATGTACACCAAAAAAAAAAATGTTGATACTTGATAGAATCCATATTAAAAATTATTTCCGAAATTTTTTATGTAAAATTAGGAACCTAAAAAAAATGAAAAATGACTATTTATTTTATCACTCACTATTTCCTCTGGAATATAAGCAAATAAATAAATAATTCTTGTTGATTAAGAATGTCAGTTAACTTCATTTAATTTTTTCAATATCATTTAAAAAATGAACTTCATTTCTTAAACTACCCTTCACATTGATTAATGGGAGATTTCAATTTTATGGGAACTTGTTTCTAATGGAAAAAAAAAATTCTGTATTTTGAAGGTGTGTAATTGATGGCACCAGAATCAAAAGAGCAATTGAAAATAAAATCTGAAGTAAATAAAAGGTGTTTTAAAAATAATTTCATTAAATAAAATAAAATTAGTTAGGATTTACTTATATTTTTATATTACCATACATGAGTTTTCTTCTTCTTCTTCTTCTTCTTATATTCAAATCCAAAAGGAGTATATTTTGTTCGGCATTGATATTGAGGTCCATAAGCTAAGCTCATTACATTAGTCCACATCTAGAAAGACTTGACAGTTAGCTCTGCTAAGCATTTAAGGGTCCGTTTACTTTTGTCTTTATTTTCTGTTTTCATTTTTTGTTTTTACTTTTTAATTATAAAATTATCACTTTGTTTTCAATCTGTTTTCAATTTTTAAATATTTTTGTACAGTAAACAAAGAAAATAAAAAAATATTTTACTGTTTTCTATACAAATCTTTAAAAACAAGAAACAGATTAAAAATAAGATGACAACTTTGTAATTAAAAAGTGAAAAAAATAAAAACAGAAAATAAAAACAAAAGCGAGCCCTAATTTATTTCCAATTAATTAATGTTTGCAGTCCTCGTCACACACGTATTTTAAAATTTGAAATATTTATTAATTGGCACTCAATTAATTAAACTCATTATCGTATTGCATTACGAACTTATCATAACTGCAAGATCTCCTAGTGCGGCAGTGGAGGATTATTTGGGGGTAGAGTGGACTAGAGGCCAATGGGTGAAAAGTTAAGAGCACAACTTGGGTTGATGCAAATCTCTTTACTGCTGAATTATTAGGTATACTAAGTTTCTGACTGGTTTGGTTTTGGAGATCGAGTTGGGGGATCTTACAAACTGATAGACAACACTTTGGGTGGGAGAAATTAAGAAAAGGAGGAGGTACATTATGTGCAGTTTAATTATTAGGCATAATGCGAGTCAAGGTGGGAGGTGGAGTTTTTGCCTACCGATGGGGAAAACAAATTATGGCTCCTAGGCTTGACTTTGGATAACAAGTGAATGAAGTGATGAAGTGATAGTGGTTTTAATCAATGTTTTTAAAACCGAACCGGTCATTGAACCAATCAAGGCACTGGTTCAAGGTTCAATAGTTCAACCGGAGTTGAACCATGGTCGAACCGATATTAATAAAATAATAATAATAATAATTAAATAATACATAAAATAATATTAAAAAAGCATAATATCTTAATTTTGTAATACTAAAAATTAAAAATAAAACATAATTTTATAGGTTCTTTACATTAACAATACCTATAAGTGTAAATCAAATATGTTATGATACTTAAGTGTAAGTTTTAACTATACACATCAACATTTATTAATAAAAACAAGTTTGTATTTAAAATAAAAAAGAAAATGATAAATACTTTAGGTTGGTTTTTATTTTTTTAAGAAAAAAAATCAAAATAATGGTATATTAAACATTTTTCTTTAACCTGCTGTGAACCGGTTTTTAGCCGGTTTTCCGGTTCTTTGACCGGTTTTTCTTCAAGTCGATTCTCTGGTTTAGTTGAACCGGTCAGGTGACCGGTTCACTGGTTTTCTGGTCCGACCGACCGATCCGGTCCGATTTTCAAAACAGTGGTTTTAATCCAAGAATTTAGATTTAAATATATATTTTGGTCCTTATAATATATTTTTTTTTAGTTTTGGTCCTTATAAAAATATTTTTTTTAAAATAGTCCTTGTAAAATTTCTTTTTTTGATTTTAGTCTCTATTATTTTGTTTTAATCCTTGTAATATATTTATTTTTTTTCGTTTTTGTCTTTGTAATATGTAAATAATTTGCTTTTAGTTCTTATCAATTTTTTTTAAAAGAAACTAATTCAAAATGAACAAAATATTATAAGGACTGAAACAAAAAAAAAATAGATATATTAAAAGGATTAGAACAAATAAATGGACCAAAACCTAAAAATATAAATTTTTTCAATGACCATTTAAAAAAAAAATTTACAAGAATCAAAAATAAAAAATTGATATTTTATAAGGACCAAAAACATATTTAAACCAAGAATCTATATAATAGTTGATGATTTTAAGGTCCCCCCCCTCCCTCCTTTAATTGGCGGCTTTTTAACCACAGTAGTAAAAAAAAAACAATTTACTAAAATAATAAAAAAAAGAACAATTTACTTATCTTGGTTGTTTTAGAAAAGGAGCTGGATATATATATACATGAGGTGCATATTCAGTTAACGACATGTGTATTTTAACAAGAGGCGTCAACTCTCACGTTAAATTTTTTTTTTCTTACTATAACAAGAGGTGCCAACTCGCGTTAAATATTTTTTTTTTATATGTATAACAGGAGTTGGCGCCTCACATTTAAATATTTTTTTTAATATAAGTTGGCGCCTCGTGTTTAATTTTTTTTTTTTACTGCACCGCCTCGCGTTTGATAAAAAAAATTACGCGTTAAATATTTTTTTTTATATAATAGGAGGCTCGTGTTTAAATAATTTTTTTCTTTTTACTGTTGGCACCTCCTGTTATAGTAAAAAAAAAATTATCAAACCCAAGTGCCTCCTGTTATATAAAAAAAATTATTTAACGCAAAAAAAAATTTATCAAATGTGAGGTGGTACAATAAAAAAAATATTTAAACACGTGGAGCCTCTTGTTATATAAAAAAAAAATTATTAAACGTGAGACGCTAACTCAATTGGCATCTCCTGTTAAAATACACATGTCGCCAACTGAGTATGCGCCTCATGTATATGTGTATCCGGCCCCTTTCCTGAAACAACCTAGGTCGATAAATTATTTTTATTATTATTATTTTAGTAAATAGTTTTTTATTTTTACTATTTTGGTTAAAAAGCCTTAATTGGCTGATCACCCTTTCTTTTCTCCTCTTTTGGTGGGATGGTCCCGTTGTTGAATCAAAATAAAATCACCAGTTGTCAAATTGAGAAATTATATAAATATAATAAATTTTATACAATTTATTTTATAACAAAGAGAAGTACATTATGTGCAGTTTAATTATTAGGCATAGTGCGAGTCAAGGTGGGAGGTGGAGTTTTTGCCTACCGATGGGGAAAACAAATTATGGCTCCTAGGCTTGACTTTGGATAACAAGTTAATGAAGTGATAGTGGTTTTAATCCAAGCATTTAGATTTAAATATATATTTTGCTCCTTATAATATATTGTTTTTTAGTTTTGGTTCTTATAAAAATATTTTTTTAAAATAGTCCTTGTAAAATTTCTTTTTTTGATTTTAGTTTCTATTATTTTGTTTTAATCCTTGTAATATATTTATTTTTTTCGTTTTTGTCTTTGTAATATATAAATAATTTGCTTTTAGTTCTTATCAAATTTTTTTCAAAGAAACTAATTCAAAATGAACAAAATATTATAGGGACTGAAACGAAAAAAAATAAATATATTAAAAGGATTAGAACAAATAAATGGACTAAAACCTAAAAATATAAATTTTTTTCAATGACCATTTTAAAAAAAAAAATTGATATTTTATAAGGACCAAAAACATATTTAAATCAAGAATCTATATAGTAGTTGATGATTTTAAGGTCTCCCCTCCCCACTCCTTTAATTGGCAGCTTTTTAACCATAGTAGTAAAAAAAAACAATTTATTGATCTTGGTTGTTTTAGAAAAGGAGCTGGATATATATATACATGAGGTGCATACTCAGTTGACGGCATGTGTATTTTAACAAGAGGCGCCAACTCTCGCGTTTAAATATTTTTTTTCTTACTATAACAAGAGGTGCCAACTCGCGTTAAATAATTTTTTTTATATATATAACAGGATTTGGCGCCTCACGTTTAAATAATTTTTTTTAATATAAGTTGGCGCCTCGTGTTTAAATTTTTTTTTTACTGCACCGCCTCGCGTTTGATAAAAAAAAATTTACGCATTAAATAAATTTTTTTATATAATAGGAGGCTCGCGTTTAAATAATTTTTTTCTTTTTACTGTTGACACCTCCTGTAATAGTAAAAAAAAAATATCAAACCTGAGTGCCTCCTGTTATATAAAAAAATTATCAAACGTGAGGTGGTACAATAAAAAAAATATTTAAACATGTGGCGCCTCTTGTTATATAAAAAAAAATTATTAAATGTGAGACGCTAACTCAGTTGGCATCTCATGTTAAAATACACATGTCACCAACTGAGTATGCGCCTCATGTATATATGTATCCGGCCCCTTTCCTGAAACAACCTAAATCGATAAATTATTTTTTTTATTATTATTTTAGTAAATATTTTTTTATTTTTACTATTTTGGTTAAAAAGCCTTAATTGGCTGATCACCCTTTCTTTTCTCCTCTTTTGGTGGGATGGTCCCGTTGTTGAATCAAAATAAAATCACCAGTTGTCAAATTGAGAAATTATATAAATATAATAAATTTTATACAATTTATTTTATAACAAAGAGAAGTATATGATAAAATTATTGATGTAATGAAAAATGATAAAAAAAATATTCTTATAAAAAATTTTGTGAAAAATATTATATAAATAATATCTTTCTTTCAAATTTATGTTCAAATTGTAAAAAAACTCTAACTTGGCTTCTAATAACAACATCCAGGACCAATGTGTTATTAGATTTTTATTTCTTTTTTATTTCTCACAAATATCCTTTTTCAAAAACAATTTTGTTTAAGATATGGTCGAACACTAAATATGGACACCTCTCTCAATAAGATTCGAACCTTGGTTTGCCCACATTGTGAAGAACTAGCCCCTTCTACTAGATAGATTTATTTGATGTAAACATTCCAACTTTTTGTGTTTGTAGTTGCATTTATTTTAAGATATAGAACATTATTTATTTAGATTTGTTTTTTATACATTATCAACGTAAAATTCTTATATATAATGATATGATAAATTATTAAATGATGGTGTTAAAGAATTTGTGCTGATAATACATCAAAATTAATTAAGTTTTTGGAATCAGAAAATCAATAAAAACCTTAATCATAAAAATATTTCTGGGAAACGAGATTTATATTATCTAAAAATCATCTAATACTTTATTCGTAGAATTATATTTTAACACATACATTACATACTATTTGAAATGTAAGTAAATTTCTGGTATTAGATTACATATTTAAAAATGTCTAAATTAACTAAAATTTAGTATACATAATTATTAGGATTATATCATAATATTCAACTCGTTAGATTGATAAAAATTAATATTCGTAATAAGTTGTTAAAGGTATAAATTTACTAAAATTTAATACCTAATATTAATTGATTATATCCCTATTTGTTGAATAACTTCAACTATAATTTCTCTCAATTTATTATATTCAGATTTAGATGTCTTGTTTTCTCATCATAATTTTACAGAAATTCTATTTATACAACACTTTTTATGTAACTTTCTTTTTTACAATAAATAGAAAATTAGAAAGATAGGAGAGAATTTTGAAATAAAATGAATGATATACGATAAGAAAAAAAAGAGATATAATAAAAAAATGTTATAAAAAATTATGTATAAGAATCATATATCTCTAATCTTATTGGTGAAAGAATATAAAAGCCTCATGTCAAATAGACTGAAATCACGTGTCCTCAAACCCTGTCTCCGTGTGTGTCCCTCCAATCAAATTAAGCCATATCAATTAAAAACCCACACCTCATTCATTCCAACCGCACTAAAGTTATAAAAAGTTTGGACAATGCACTTTCGCTTGCAGCGCACCCGCACCCAACAACTAAAACATTCCATCAATTCCATTATTAATCTCATTAATTTCGTCGTGATGCATCCCTTCCGGTAGGCTTTTCATTTCACACTCTAATATTTTGAATATTAATAATATTATTATATTATTATTTGTAGCTGAATTGAAATGGTGGAAGCAATTTTCTGATTTGGGTGTGTTGTGGTTGTTGTTTTGGTTGCAGCGGTGAGGGTCATGTCCTCTAGTTCCGTAATGTGTATATTCACCAAAATTGAAGGACCTGAGTCAGTGGAGAAGTGGCTAGGGGACGTTAAAACGGAAAAGGAATGAGGTGTATAATTTTTTGTTGACGTGGCTTAATTTGGGGACAGGTGATTTCCGTCCCTCACTTCTATACATGATCCTTCTGTTGTGTATCTTTATCCTAAATTAAATGTACATTAGTGTTAAAAATGAGATAGTCTAAATCTTTTAAATTTCTTATATTTTCTTTTAGTTTTTAATAAATTGAAAAATCTATTTGTCCCATAGTGATAAGTTGCATATTTTTCTATTTGCTTAAGATCTAGGAATTATTTATGTAAATTTGTGTTAAGGGTGCATTTTATAGTGATTTTTATGTGGAGTACTTTTGAAGTTGTGTATTAGTTGTTTAATGTGAGAGAATTTGTGTTGAATGTCGTCTTAAAGTGGCGATGATTCTTAATTCCATCTTTAACCGTGATTGTTGGCACATTTGGAAGTCTAAATGCCTAGCACACTCAAAGGATTGATTCATGAATTTGTGTAGGCATGTGAAGTTGTTATATGGCCACGATGGAGGGGAAAATATTGAAGATATAATGAGATATATGTGGGAATGAAAAGTAGTTCATGTGATCATGTGAAGAACTGACGAGGAAGTTATATTTTTTGATTAACTCGTGTGGACATATGACCTTTTCTGTGTGACACACGAGGTCATTAGAATGAACTTTTCAAGAGCGTGTGGCCACACCACAACTTATGTAGACATAATAGCAGATATAAAAGTTACTACAAATACATAAATTGATGTTTGTCTTGTATTTAGGTGGAATTTGAAGTTACCTATCTCCTTATCAATTTCAACAATAGGTGTAGTGTGAGATTCTTTCGAGTATGGTGCTTTTTTTGGTAAAAAAGAAATCGAGAATAGTGACGTAGCCTTTTAATATATAAAAAATTGAAAAATCGTTTACCTTTTATTTATTCATTTATTAATTTACGGTTGAATTGTTCGTTTGAAACTTGAAGTCGGTGTATGTAGTGGATGAGGTCAAGGAAGAGCATAGAGTTAGTTGATGGCTTTTGTTATTGTCACGATATACATATGAGTAGTGGCTTTAATTGAATTTTGCAAGCAATGAAAGTTGACAATTCAAAACTTTAATTTGGATTGACATTTTGAAGTGCCTACCTGTTCTAAACGTCGCCGAAACCACAACCGAGGTTAATTTTCAATCATATGTACAGATATTAATTCATAATTAACGAAATAACAATATATTTGCACATTTTTATTGATTATTATTCTTAAGACAATAGTTAGAGAATAAAAGGAGGAAAAATTTTATTAAAAAAATGTAACGCTTCATGTTATTAATATACTTACACCGAAATTTTTATAAAAACACTTTGTGTATTTATTGCTTAATCATTATTCGTATGACGACCTCGATATATCATATCAATTATTTCATAAAAGTAGCTGAAAAGAGAGAGACGTTTATAAATTAAAGAATCCTATTTCAAATATACACGGCATGGACCTTTGCATTTGTTAGATCCGCGTGCATGTTTTCTACATACATCCTTTATTTATATGTGGATGTATAGGTAGCTATCAATAGACCATATATTTATATATCATGACCTAAAGAAACTCTGAAAAAAGAAATTGATGAAAGTGATAAAATAATTGAGCTATTAATCTAGCTACATGTGAAGGTGGGTGTGTGTTTTAGGTTGAGGTATCAATGACCAGGGCCTTTAGGACTTGGTCCAGAAGACAAACGCTGCATCCAAAACACCATGGTGTTCTTGGCCTGCTCATAGGCTGATGAGGTGTACGTTTGGAGGTTGTTAGCCCTTGCAAATGCAAACTCCTCCGAATGCCATAAAACCCTGCTTGCCTCCACCTTACTTTGGCTAATCAAAATGGCCACGCACATAACAACCGCGATCAGATTCAAAAGGGTGCGTGCCTTTAAGTAACTCATTGTTGGAAACTTTGGTGAAAGCTAGAAAAGGAGGGTTGTTATGACTAGCTACTAGACCTCTCTCAAGTACACTGCTTATTAATTGCTAGGAGCAATCGAAGCTTGTTGTGGCTTGTTGGTGGTGTAGGGGAGCAGCCATTTTATAGTGTGACAGGGGAACAAGTAAGTGTGTTAAATTTGTGCTTGTCTTTTTGGACTTAATCAGCTTTTTCAGTGGACATTGGTTTGAACGTATTACGTGTTGACCAAGGACTTGGGAAGTTGCCATGCAACATGAAATACGAAATAATATATAATATATTTCTATATTATTTGTTCTACATTTCTAATCAAATTAAAAATGTCAATTTTAATACGCATTCTAAAATTTAAAGATACAAATTTTAATATAAACTCTCTTTATTATTTTAGAAACATAAATTATATATATATATATATATTTAAGAATTCGTTAACGTACACATACTTATTTTTTAGTTAGAGTACATTAACAAATTATAATTATAATGTATTTTAAAAGTTATTATTTAATTTTATATATATATTATAATTTGGTTACAAATAATATAACCCAATCTAAATATGACGCACATGATTTGCCTGGTAAAGGGGACACATGGTTTCGTGTTTGAATATGTCAAAGACTATTAAAGTTGAATGTATTGATATTACGAATGTGTCCTATGAAGGCCAAATCCTAGGGTAGTTTTGGTTAATAGTGTTGACAAGGCAAAGGTGCAAATATATATGTTACATTTCAGTCGTGTATCCAGATCGGAAAATTTGAATTGACTAACTACTCGTATTTGAGTATTTGACTATGCCAGAGGAAAATAAAATGATAATAGGTTACACCTAACCCAATCTTTAGAATATCACACGTAGACGTAGTTTTTCAGTTTTTGACGGAGGAATTTTATAACAAGTTGTGGCTTTTTCCCAGTCCCAAATTCTAACTAAACTACCCACTTTTAGTTTATTGCAATTTAGGAGGAAAAAATTATAATAGTAAAAGAAAGAAAATCGAAGGCGTGTTAGCAGGGCTAGCGGAACCAATGGAACAAATAGCGCAAAAGCGATGCAAACGCGCACTGACTTACAAATATATAATTTCTTAATAATTAAATTAGACAAATTTGTATAAAAAAATAAATTATGTTTTTAATACTTTAAATATTATCATTTTTATTTAATTTCTTATTTTTGAAAGTTATTATTTAATTCTCAGAAAAAATTCTCATATACTCCATTTATCATATTTATATTTGTTTTTGTCTATTAATTAATTTCTTATGCGACTTAAAAAACGAGAGATTAAATAGAAAACTTGTGATATTTAAAAGAATCAAATAAAAGTGTTGTGATAATTAAAGTATCGAAAAATGAATAAAAAAATACTTAAAAGATAAAAAATAATGAAATATTAACAGAAGGATTATATAAGAAATGAAAAAAAATTATAAAAATTAAATTTTAGTCATTTAAAAACGAGAGATTAAATAGAAGAATTATAATATTTTGATGATAAAACATAATTTAGCCTCCAAAAAAACTCAATTCTATTAGTTTAAGGTTATCTTGCAAACTTTAAGGCTTTATTATTTATAATTACTATTTTTAAAAACAGTTTTTTTTTTATTAAAAAGAAACCAAAAGTTCTCCGTAAATTCATTCTTCACTTCACCCTTTACACTATATTTTCCATAGAATCGATCATAGTACAGCGCCAAATTGCTTGTACAAGAGTCACTTTATTTTGCAATTAATATCTCATACTTGATACAATCCAGCTGACTTGAGGGAAGGATTGTGAGTCTACAGAATCTTTTCCATTAAAATTTAGTATTTAATTAAAGAGATAAATAAAATTCAATAAAGTAAATGGAGCAAATTTAAAAATTATTTAAGCAGAATTTGTTTATAATTGATAAAGAATCAAATAGAAAAGTTTTAGTATAAATTAGAAGTATTAAATGTAAAAGGGAAATAAAAATAAAAGATATATAATTTTCAATAAAAGACATATGTTTAATAGAGAAATATTCAAGGAAACTAAATTCGACTCCCCTAGAGTGAGCAACTCACTTTAGAAAATAAAGTAAATAATGTCAGTCGTCGTCAAAGAAAAATTCAACAATTAGTATTATATGCACATTCATAACATATCATGAATGTGTTGAATTATCATCGATAGATTTTTTCATCAACGATTAAGATTACTCATTTTATCATTGTTTATTTTAAAGGAGTTAAATCTAAGGAAACTATTATGTTTTCCATGCATTGCATGAGTATTTTAAATTTAAGTAAAATTTATAAATAAAAATAAATATAATAATAGATGTTTTTATTATCAATAATGAATAGTTTATTTATTAGATAAAAATAAATTAATGGCATAAGACTTTTAAAATTGAGGAAAAATTATAAAAATAGATTATTTAAATTAAGACATATTATCTTTATTAATGTGTCAAGATTCAAAATTTAAAAATCAAATTCAAATTAGGATTGATTAAAATTATAATAATTTTAAATTTCAATTTATCTAGAAGAAAGATATCCTTAATTTTATATAGTGTATCATTATTCAAAATTTAAAACTAAATCAAATTAAATTAAAATTAGATTTAAGTAATAGTATTTGAAATAAATAAAAAAATGATAAATGATAAATGATAAAAGTAGATACTCGATGCATGAGAAGTCACTTAACTAAATGACAAAAAAACAAATCCTTAAAATATTCTCGATTAAAAATGAAGACTCAAATTTATATTATACGAGTGAATTATCTCACTGTACTCTAATTTTTTATATAATGATATATTGTTATATTATAGTCTTTTTCCTTTTAATTAAGTAATTCATAACCGGGTGGTATATAGACTATATATGTATATAGGGTTGAAGTTCTTTTTGATTGATCGAAATAAGCTTTCTCGTGATTCATTTTCGATTATTATAACACATTAACATTGAATATTTCAGTTCATAGTTTGAATGCTCATATGCTTGTTTCTTCCGTTCACATTTGCTTATTGGTTTGTACTTAGTAATACCATAAGGAAGAATTTGCCGCCATACACAAAGAATTTGCCTCTATGAGTTGGACCTCCTTACATCATTAAGAATTAGCCTTGCTTTTGTCAGCAGCCATACACTAGCAGTGTGTCCTTGTTTCAAGTACTGCATTTCCATATTCACGCAGGGTTACAGCTTCAGCTGTAAAGAAATTTCAAAAATATGCGCAAAACTCTTTAAGCATTATTTTGATGGTAAAATAAACTCTTCTCCGCAATTTTAACTCAGAAAAATGAATAATTTTACACCAAGAAAACGTAAATCGGACTTAAGAAATGTGCTTGGTGCCGCATCTCTAAAACAAAATATATAACTAATACCTAACAACCTAAACAAGGGCGAAAAGGGATGCCCTTGTGATTTATGAACGTGTTGCTAACCTTGCTACTCATTGAAGGAGTTCACATACAAACTCAGAAGGCAATCGAAACCTGCGGATCTGGACATGCTACGAGATTTAATATAGCATAGCTCCCTGTGAAAATTGTTGATAATAGAATTTGTGAGAAAATGTAGTTTTTTTTTTGTGCAACTCATGCATTTTAATAAATAAAAAAAAACCAGGACCGCTAATAGTACATAATATATATTACAATATCAACATACTTGAGGTATTTAAATATAACGAGGCACATGAGCATGCAGCTAATCAGTTCATTTTTTTCCATCCAATTTTTGGCCAGTAGTCGAACAATATCATCGTGAATGGCCTTTAGCTGTACAACGTTGATATCAGAAATAAAGAAACTAAATTCAAGCTTAAAATATGTAGAAACAAAAAAGATTCCATGCTTCAAAATTCCTTTGCTCGTTGCCTCAATTGATCAAGTTCCATCTCAATCTCAGCATCTCGAAATGGAATTCCAGTGCTGGTGCTGATGGTGCCACTTCTTCCAGGAGGAAGGTCTCCTTTCTGCTTGAAGCAAACAGTCAAACAATTAAATTGAAAAATGATATGTAGCAAGTTGGTAATATCGTATGACAGTTCCTTTCCTCCCCGTCAAATTTACTTTTCTTAAGCATAATATAATGCTTTTAGAAAAAGATATTATTTTCCCCTTCTTTCACAGGTTTACCAACTTCTGGTCACAAAACAGGGAAAGAAAACAACTTGCAAGGCAGTTACTTAAAAAATTCTTGTCCCGTTATTACCGCATATTTTCCATTTGAAGCATACCTTCAAGCCACCAGATAATTCTTTTTTCAAATTTGCAAGGTCGTCATCAACTGACGAGCTCTCAAGCAATGCAAACTGCAAAAATCAATAATTGATGGGTGCATGAGAAAGAAATCTATGAATTTCACAAACAATTATGTAATGAAGGAATAAGTTTTACAGCCTTTGCCACTCCAAACTACCCAATTCTAATGCATGACAAAATAATGGATGATGTAGCCCATAAGACTGATGATAGAGGAATCCATTTGACCAAGCCAAGGATTTATATAACAAATGCCAATATATATTTGGAACTTAGGTTTGTTCTCGTGCTTTTGCCTTTTTGTGGTTAGCTGTATTCAAATTATTTACCAAAGGAAAAAAATTTGCATAAAGAAGATACTGCAACATAATCACCGATTCACCGGGCTCAGGGTTTATTTCTTTACTAAATAGCTTCTAGGGAAATGGTTTCCACATTTTCCAACACTAAGTGAAACTGGCAAAGAAAACTACATTACTATTGAATAGAAAACATAACTGTCTTTAACACCCATTCGCAGGCAATTTATTCAATGACCCAGTGAGAAATGTAGTGAATCTAGCTATATAATAATAATAATATTTCGGAAGATTTCAATTTCTATTATTTTGAACTTTACTTTTCCTAAGATGCAATAAACTTAGGTTTGGGTCATAAGAATAAATTAAAATAAAACATATCTAGATTTTTTTCCTTTTAATTTGTATTCTTTCATTTCCAAGCTCAACATATAATGCATATATATAAACTTGAAGTTACAGGTATACGAACAATTACTACCTTTCCTTCAAGATCATCACTTGTCAACTGGCCAAGAGCTTCAGCTTGGGACTCCATTGCCAACACTATCAAGATAACAGAAAATAATTACAAAGAAAAAAATTTCATATACAATATTAAAAGCACATAAAAAGCTGCCGTAAATAACTCTGGCAAATGTTCCAATATTTTTTATTCTATGGATTAGGGTGTAGTTTTTAAGCATGTCATATCATGTTAACATATGCCAAGTTTCATTTTACTCATAATTTTCCACATTAGTATAGATTTGGACTACAATTGCACTTATTGGGAAAATTAAGAATGAGCATGCATATGGTCAAAATGCCCATAATTCAAGGTATAAGTTCGGCCTAATCATAATATATCATGATTGTGCAATATAGTCCTCTTCATTTGTCAAAAATAACAAAGGTTTTGAAGTTTGAACCACTAGAAGCTTCAACATGTTAGATCTTTTCCCTGATTTTATAGTTTATCAGTTGGCAAAAAGAAAAAAGACAGGGAAGCAGGATAGGAAGCATAGAACCTCAAAATATCTCAGTGGCATGGCAATGAAATTATATGTTTGTATGTGGTTAAGGGTACACATTAAGTATAGGCCAGGTTATATATAAGAATTATTTATGTATCCAAACAGCCAAGGAGTAGACTCAGTTAATTTTCTTACCTTTTTCTTCCATCTTTTCAAAAGCTGAAAGAGCACTACTTGTATTGACATTTCCCAGCATCTCACTCACCTTGGTTGCAGTCCTTAAGGAACATCAACCAACAACCATTACTAAAATAGCCAGACAACCTATACTATAATAAGACGGAAGTCAATGGGTAAAAGATTTGAAAGACAAACTTTGCTGATTGAGCCCTTGCTTTCAAAGTATCCTTCTTCGACCTTGCCTCCTGTATCTTACTCTCCAAAAGCTACAAAATAAACAATTTATAGCTCATAACTGTGATAAACAATATGTTACTTATAATAAAAAAAAAAAGGCAGCATCAGAGTATTTAACTAAAATTGTTCAACTGATTCCAATCATTTCTAGGAGGCACTTCTTACAAAAATGGTGGAAAAAGTGCAGTGTGTTGTGTCCATTTCTAGCAAACAACTTTCCATCTCAATTTTTAAATTGCATTCTCTCCATCAACATTATAGGTCCATTGATACATTTTAGGCTTGAGCCTACCAGCCAGAAATTAGTCTTGCTAATTTCTTTTGCCACTTCCTTTTTCCAGTTTTTCTTACATTCATAGCTAAAGTAAAGACAGGTTCAGCAGAAGCTATAGGAGGATGGATATCATTGTCTGATCAGTTGTAGAACAGTGGAAGCTCACAATCAATAGTTTAAGGCTAGGTTTTCTCGGATGGCAATGGTAGAAAGCTGACAGATTGTCTTATTTATTGTATGTATTTTAGAGGAGGAGACATTTGCAGTTAATAAGGGAGGTAATACAGGTAAATTAATGTTTTTACAATGTGAACAGCACAAGAAATGAAAACCATGGTTCATGGATTCTAGGGTTAATTCAAGGAAGGAGCAAAAAGACTTTAGAAAGAGAAGATTTTAATGTGACATGCTGATGAAAATAGGTCAGGGTAGCAGGTAAAGTGGAAAACTAAAGAAAACACAGTGGAGGGTCACACCTACAGTTCCTTCCTTAGGTTTCACAGCTACGATTTGATTTCTCCATACAACCAAGAATATAGCAATTTTCTACAATAAATTCATTAAAATGATCATTCATCTAAAAAAATGCATTACAATGTTTAAATAGATTTCTGTTAATTTATCCTACAAGTAAATGGATTGAGAATGAAGTTCTAAACTTTGAAAGATTGAAATTTCCTAGTTCCTACTGCAACCAAAGTCCAAACCCAAAAGGAAAACTTGGACATTAAAAAATAATAAATCATGCTAAATAATATAGACCAAAGCAAAGTATAGCTCCCAGTGGCAGTAAAAAATACTAAAACATGCCTAGGGAAAATTTTACAAAATGGACTCAAGCAACACAGCTTAGTCTTTCTAAGAACCAAAGATACAACTATGATTTAGCAAGGTTTTAGGAATTTACAGCCATAACAAAATCAAGAGTCAAAACTAATCCAAAATGCTAAGCTTCATTAATCTTAGGCTTTCTTGACACTAGTGACTCCTATGTTATGATGTCACTACACGTAAAAAGAGTTGGCTCAGTTATTCAGCCCACTGCTTCAAAATCATTGTTTTCTAACACTTCAATACATAACAATCCAGTGTTTTGATTTGACATACTGAGGAAGAACAAGATTTAGCTTACCCGTGTATTAGAGACAAGATTCTCAACAACAGTCTTTTGTTGATCAAGTTGAGCTTTCAAAGAACTGGCATTATCCTGCAACATATTAAAAGCATACAATGAGCTTTCCATTATGTGATATGCATGATAAGGCACTATTTTGAAGTTGCACTTTCCCGAATCACAGAACAAAAGGTCAAACTTTGGCAAACTCCAAATTTTTTAATCAACAACACTGTCATCAGCATTCAAATTTTCATCAATATCAGACATGAGTTGAAATGTATATATGAAAGCACTTTAAAGAGTCGACTATTGTGAAGTCTGTCATGTCATTATCCAAAGATTCTAACAACTTCAGCTAATCAAAACACATTATAACCCATGGCAATCTGAATTGTCCATTTCATAGACCCACATATTTGGTTGAGGTTAAATAACTTTACAGCACAGGGCACAGTTTCAATCAAGCTTTTACATATGCTTGTAGGGAAAATAACAACTGCAAGCATCAAATGTTTCAATATATTAAGCAATGAGAAGAGGACAAAGTGCTAAAACATTTAACAAACATGTGAAAGGAAAATAAAAATAAAAAGATCAACAACTTCATTTGACTGATTTTGTTAGGATCCAATTACAAGGTATGGAACTTGGAGTCCCACATTGGAAGTATGGGATTCTAGTGTGGGGTTTACAAGGCTTTGGGCTCTCTAACTACAACAGCTAGCTTTTGTGGTGTGGTTCTTCCAAGGTTCTTATCAGATTTACACTCCAGTCCTTTTTAAAACCTAATATAGAAATTCAGACAAATATTAGCATAAAATCATTCAACAAAATGAGAATGTACCGCATAAGATTTACGCCTCTTAAGTGCTTCACGAGCAAGATCTTCTTCACCTTTCTGAAGAGCAAGTTGTGCTTTACGGTACCTATATCAGATAAAAAGCACAAAGGCATATTTATATACCAGAAGTCATTAGCAAATTAAGATAATAACTCTTTCATACATTACCACTCTTCAGAAGCTTGTTCTGCAGCCTTGTATTTATTTTCCAACCGCTTTTGAGATGCCAATACCTCAAGAAAGAACAGAAAAAAAGTTCAATAAAAATAAAGTTGAACAAGAGATAGCATAAATAGGGAAAACTAACAATATTTATTGAAGTCGGTTTACAGCTAAATAGTTCGTGTACAATCATGCTCCAAAATTCTCAAACAAACAAAACAATTATAAGAATAGATAATAATTGAAATAACACAAGGAAACAACTGCTACAATAATTTTTTTATTAAGAAAAAAGTCCAAAATAAAGAGATAAAAATCGTAACTAACTTGTGCAGTAGCTTGACGCATTTTAGTCAAGTCGTCGTTCATTTCAAGCACAGCTTGCTCCAATATTTTCTCCGGATCTTCAAAGGAACTTACGATAGCGTTTGCGTACGACTGCATTACTAAGATGACAAAATCTAATCATAATGACAACAACAATGAGAATATTAAAGCTAAACCATGAAAAACTAAACGACTGTCGTTTCAGTGCTTTCTTTCACCTTCACAACTCTGGCGAACCTGTCAAAGAGGTTCATTCGAGCACCGAGAGCACCTCCGCCACGCACAGGCTTCGCAATCCTCATCCCTCTAAGTTTCAGAACTTCCACTGCAACAATTAAAAGTCGGAAACAGGATTAATTAAATTAATCACGTGCTAAATGTAGCGTTTGAGCAAATTAAACGAAAATTAACGATTGCGAGTAGCGGAAAGAAAGTGAGAATAGTACCTCCTCCAGTGCCGAAAAAGGAAGTAGTGAGAGGCTTCTTGACTACGCAGAGAGTAGAGGAGGAAGAAGATTGAAATGGCGCGGGGGGTAGTCCCGTAAATATATGAAGTTTTGTCGACATTTTTGTGATCAACGAACGAGAAGGTTTGCAGTTGCAGATAGAATTGAAGATAGTGCGATTTTGGGAGCACTCCTCAACCTTGCTCCTCCTCACGCTGCTCGATGCTTCCACCTTCCATTTGGAATGGGCCGTAAGGAGGGTTTATTCTCCTGGTTCCCAAATTGGCCCGTCACCTAGACCAGCCCATTTTTACACGTCGAGACCATGCAATCCGCTCCATATGTTCGGAATCATTATTTTTTTTTGGACCAAACAAAGAATCACTAATTTTATGAATTAGTTTGATTACTAAATCTTTTTTTAAATGTAAATTAAGAATTTATTTATTTTAGTTTTGGCTTTTGATGGTTTGAATTGATAACTTTATCTTGAAAAGTGTGGTCCGATCTGGATTATGCAGGATTCGTGACTCTACCAAAAAAATTTTTGAGAAGTGTTAGTACCATATTCTTTCCAATACATGCTACTATTAGTTAAATTTTACTAAAAATTACAAAATCATGAGTGAAATTCACTAGTAGGTCCCAAAAAATTTTGTGATTTCTAAAAAATTTCAATAAATAATAGAAATTGTATTCAATAGAATGGTTAAACAATGCATTAGTAGCATTTCTCTTTTATCTTTATTCATTTGCTCATTTTATATACCTACTATAATTAGCCGACAAATGTTATATCAAGTTTGTTATGGTGAAGTTAGGTGCATACAGATTCAGTGCACCCTATTGATTTCTATTTGCCACGTGGTAGGTACAAAACTCTGGCTCCAGCTCCAAGCCATGCTTGAGAAGATTCAGTTTATCCATTTTGCGGACATCATCGCATGACAACCTTGGATATGCCTACTATGGCCTCCTCTCTGCTTCTCCCACTTGGTAACCCCATTCACTTCGCCCACTCAAGTTTGCACTTGTTTCCTTCACACCACAATTCAATAGTTTTGCATTTCTGTTTTAGTCATGTCCTTTACAAAAGCTTTTTGAGAAAAATAAAAATAAGTTATGCTGTGTTAATATATTTTATTTAATAGGAAGCAGTAGACATTCATAGAATGTGAATTCAGTTCTGTTTCTGCATAGTGTTGGTCTGTTGGCCAAACTTCCCTTCTTCAATGGCACTGTTGATTTAATTGCCACAATTGTTTTCTAAACTTAGTTTCCCTTTCGGTAGGTTCTACTTGTGGTAGAAGTCCCTCTTTTACTCCTCCTCAAAGCATTTTAGTTGACAAACTTCGAAGATTAGTTGTTAAAGTCAAGTCCTCAGAGACAAGGGAATGCACTGCTATGTTTAATGCCAATTCGCGTAGAGATTTTCTTGGGTTGGCTTTAGGAGTCTCAGGTCTCTTCATCCATTCGTTGGATGCAAATGGAGCTGGTTTGCCCCCAGAGGAAAAGCCAAAACTATGTGATGACACTTGTGAGAAAGAGCTTGAAAATGTATGGTGAGATTGCATAGTCCCCTTCTTTGCCTCCTTTCTGTGTTTTTCTCCACTTAAACGTTGCCGGTGATTGCTGTACATTGCTTAGAATGCATTCACATCCATGCTGCTGCATCACTTTTATGCAGTAAAGTTAGACAACAGGTTTCTGTAAGGTGAATTGTATGTGAAGACTTTTTTATTTATCTTGGGAACTTGAAACATCATTCATATTGCAGAAGATAAGACAATTTCATTGAATTTTCTTGCCTTAAAAAGTGGTTAGAGATTTGACAACCGTCACAACCCCCACTACTCTTGCGAAGTTTGACGGAAGGACCTCCATGATAAGGTTCTTAACAAATTGTTGCGAGTCTTAAAGAGATCATCAGCAAGGCCCGCCATATGCTGTCCCTTCGTTTCAAGTTTTATGACCCAAAAATTATCTAGCAGTTAAGCTTTGTTCACTCGCTGAAATTTAAGAGTTAATACACTTACACAGTGTCTAATCTACCCCCATATTCTTTCTAGTTAATAGAATCTAATGTTATAACGAGCGGAGATTCTTATACTTCTACATATGATACTGTATTATGTTAAATTGTGCGTCATGCAATGTAGAATCTGTTACTGTTAGAAATAGTTAATCAATGTGATAGCACTTAAGTTGAAAGCTACACATTTTTAGGAACCTTTGACCATCAATAAATGATAGGCCGGTGGGTTTTACTTTATTATCACTTTAATATCCATAGTTAGTGACTGATGCTGTATTTGAATATTTTATGCAATGAAGGTGCCTATGGTAACTACTGAATCAGGTTTGCAATACAAGGATATTAAAGTTGGGCAAGGCCCTAGTCCACCAGTTGGATTTCAGGTGGGTAAAGTCTTCTGACTTTTTCAGGTTCTCTTGTATGATTGTCTCGACCTTTACAAAAGGCAGCCAATGCCAAATTTGAACCGGATCAACCCCTAACTACTTAAGTCGTGTCATGGGAACAAATAATACTCCTCCTCAAAGCATTATGGTCTGATCATATATTTATTTTTGCCTTCTAGATTGAAAATACTCCACCAATACTGGTGATGACATTACCTGATATGGGCTTGCCATCTACAAAGTTCTTCAAGATAACATATGCCTCTGCAGATCCAATGCGCCCTTCTTTGCTTCCTTTTTCATTAAAATTAACCCTTAGGCACCGCACAACTTTCTCAAATGCTTGAATCACTGTAGGCATATTTATAAAAACTTGCTTATGAGGCAGCAGCTGCATTTTATTCCACAACTGAGCTAAGCTTCTTCACAATGGCATACTTTTTTGGCCAGACCATGGCCTCTGTACCACCTCCTGTCTGAACTAGCTAAAGTTTGAAATTTCTGTGAAGATTAATGTATCTTCATTTTTTCAACCTTGAATAAACTTAAAAAGTGACTTTAGTCTGGAAACTGGAGTAGTTTTACGTCCTCTGTCAGCAGGTGATATTGTCCTCAATCTGCCAAGACTGACTTCATTTCCATGTGCCTCTCTGACTACCCTATTGTTAATACCTTATGTAATGTGATTACAGGTGGCCGCTAATTATGTTGCAATGGTTCCATCTGGACAAATATTTGATAGGTATTACAAATTTCTATCAATCTTCTTCAGTCCATGAATTGCTAGACGTGGAATGATGTTTGTTGTTGCGTATACATGATGAGAGGTTTTATTTGACTATATAAATTTGTACAACCATGCCTAATCATATGTTGGACGTCTAATGTGCTATTAAGAGATTCGTCAATCAGCCATATTTTGCAAACAGTGAATACGATTGGAATGTTTTGGTGTTTTAATTTTAACTTGTCCATCATTCCTTTTTCTTCCATTTTTTGTTTTGAAGATGTTCTCTTTGAACCCTGATTAAATGTTCATACTCACATGTACGCACTTTGCTGAAAATGAATTTGAAGCTTGTGAATATGACCTAGACAAAGGTGAATTATGTGTTGCTCTTTTCCACCCTTTCCAATTTTACAGTTCACTGGAGAAAGGTCAGCCTTACATTTTTCGCGTTGGTTCTGGTCAGGTAAACACTGGATATTGCTTTTAGTGTTTTCATTTTAAAAGCTTAAGAATTTCACCGTCACCGTAGTTAGTGTTCAAACTTGAAAAACAATAGTTTTGGGACCAAAGTGTTTGATAATCCTTTTAAAGATTAGCTGATAGTCAACCCAATGAGTAACAGGTGATAAAGGGACTTGATGAAGGTATTCTGAGCATGAAGGTAGGAGGAAAGCGTCGATTGTACATACCTGGATCAGTAAGCTTCTGTCTAGTTAGTTGATGCTTGATTCCCCTCCACCCTACCCTTTTCTGTAAGCCTGTGACATCTCCCAACATAGCAACACATTCAAAATCTTAAACTGATATTTGTGTCTTTTCCTTGTGAAGCAAAGTACAACTTTTTTCAAAATTAGGCTTCCATATCCCTAGTTTCTCCGTGGCTATGACTATGAGCGTCTGTGCTTGAAATGTGCATTGGCAATCTACAACAATCACTCAAATCTCGGAT
This sequence comes from Spatholobus suberectus, assembly GCA_004329165.1. Taxonomy (NCBI): domain Eukaryota; kingdom Viridiplantae; phylum Streptophyta; class Magnoliopsida; order Fabales; family Fabaceae; genus Spatholobus; species Spatholobus suberectus. The sequence goes on along the minus strand of CM014731.1, from coordinate 81,977,634 downwards.
AATTTTCTTCACTAATTGAAAATGACAAGTCTTCAGTTCTAATTGTCGGCTTTGTTATTTTATTTGGCAGCTGGCATTCCCAAAAGGCCTCAATTCTGCTCCTGGAAGACCAAGGGTGACTCCGAGCAGTCCAGTCATATTTGATGTTAGTTTGGAGTATGTTCCCGGACTAGAACTGGATGAGGAATAAAATAAGGTTGTCCATTCTATCTTGATTGTACCCAATCAATCTTGATTTTTATTTGTCTCTATTATCACCATTCTATACAATTGTTAATTCTTTTAAGATATAAGCTCAAAATCTCATAGCTATTCTGGGTGACATTGTTTTGAGTTCAAAATATCACCAAAATCTTCCTTATGTTCTATACTTATAGGACTAGTAAAGCCGCTATGGATAGTTTATGTCGGATTATCTGCTGTCGAAGAGGAAGACGAGATCTTTGTTATGCTTGGAGGTTTGGTACTTTGGTCAAACGTGGAACTTTCCGCCACATTAATAATTGTAGAACAGAGTCTATATTGGCTATGTTGGGCACGTAGCCACGTATGGCATTTGGGTGGGAATTTGTCGTGTAAAATGTTAATTCGTGTTAACTAGCATTTCCTCGTGTTAACTAGCATTTCCGTATACACAATGCTTGTACAAGAATCCACTAAAAAAATTTGCATACACAAACTGGGTATTGATTGCTGTTCTGGAAAAATATATAGTTAATACAACAAGAATAGACTCTACCTATCATTTTTGTCGCTCCTTCACAAAATATTACAAGGCAAAGTGCAAGTAAAATTGGTTCAAAAAATTAGTTCATCAACAAAAAGCACCACACACTGAGCAAGAGCAGAAGTGATAGAAAGCAAGAAAAAGAATAGGAAAATTGAAGAACTAAATTCAGAAAACCACAATTGCCTGCTCAGCTAGCTAAATGGCTCGGAGAGTTGTTGAACATGCTGTGCCACATAAATGCCTGGGAAAGCACCATCTCAAGCTCCTGGTGAGTCCAGTTCTGTGTTGGAAGGTGTTGAAGGAACATTACCAATTCTTGGAAATCAAGTTTCTGGAGCTTGTCTGACCACTAAAGGGAAGCAATATAAAGAAAACTCACTTTCTACTAAATTATCATTGCCAAAAGCAAGAAGAATGTGTAAATAATCTAAGCAACCATACATAAATTCAACAGGAAACGAATATTATGTCCTTATGGTAGTAGACAATCATGGAATACAAGTATATACAGGAATGCTAGAAGCCTAGAATTGCATCCTCTGTAAAGCAATTTTAATGCACAGAAGGACATCTCTACAAAAGGCATTTGTCTTTAGTGGTAGAAAGTGTGAAAAAGCAAAAGAGAAGTGTGTGTCATGGCAAAGAAAAATGCAAATAATGCCTAGCTTTATCCTACGTGCCAGAAGAGTTAAGGAAATATACATTAACAAATTGACCAACAAAGACTATTCGTAATCAGCATGGCTACAAGATGAAATCTAATTCCAATTTACATGAAAATGCCAAGGTAGCTCACCGTTAGAAGGAAGCTGGCAGATATATATACTAGGAAGTCTGGTAAGGCATCTCCTTCAGCTAGATATGTGTCCCAAAGGCGTGTGATGAGATGGAATGGTATCTAATATTATAATCAGACGTCATTAGTAAAAAAGTATAAAATTATCCCAAATTTATCCCAGACCAATGTTTCCATTCAGTCATGTTATCAATTATATACATGTTATTGAGAAAACTATCCCAGTTATAAGAGAACAAAATATCAGAGCAAACCTCACGGATTAGAAAACAGTTGAACCAGCGGAAAGCAAACTGAAGAAATTCAAGTCCCTGATCCTCCATGTGTTGTGAAACAGGCTCTGGTGCAGCTCAAAAATTTCACTAGGGCATATCAGATTACATTTGAATACATACAAATAATAATATAGCAACAAAAATAAGGTTTAATAATTCATTCTATGAATTCCTTATCTTTAGCCAATGGACACAAAAAAATGATGATCAAATTTTGACACTTTGATGGAAAAGCAAATAGGTAGGAAATGTCTAGTTGAATTTTTCAAGACCTCATGGCACCAAAACAGATTATACTCTTCTGTGTAGGAAAAATCTCCAAATGAGCACACAGAATTTTAACCACAATCATAATTAATTACAAACAAACACCAGAAAATATACTCATTACACGTCTTAGGTTAAAGAATTCCAATAGGAAGAATTTAAGGTGGCAATTGCAGATGTTTTACAACCTATACAATGAGAACCGCATAAAGTTTTCAAAAGCTCTTTTACATTGCTATCTATACGCCTATTTCTAGGGATGTGGGTAGAAGTAGAATGGTAGTGTTCCGTGTTCTTAAATGTTCTCAGCTTCAGTGGCTCATATTCTTCTCTTTGCCCTAATTGATGGTGCAAAATATGAGAGTATTTTTACTCTAAAACCTCAACTAATTATTAATATGCTAAGACACAAACAAGGTAGTTTAGCTGATATGTACTACTAAATATATTAAATTGACAACATTATAACAAACCAAATATATCTTCATAATCACTACGAGAATAAATAAAGGAGGAAGATAATTCAGTGTGAAACATGAAAGATTCAACACACAAATAATATTGCTAAAATTTAGAATCAATGACACTATTTCAAAATAGAAAATGAAATTTAAGAATAGAAATGGTACCAAATCAATAAGGCATTTTGGATTTCATAAAATTATAGTGATGCTTGAAGGGGAAAAAGAAAAAAAAAGCCTTAGAAAGGTTACCATCAATCCTCCAGACCAATTCCTTCAACTTAAAAACAAGCCTCTGAATTCCAGGTTGAGCGAATGTGTAATGGTCCTGCATACCATCAAGCAACTTTGACAAGCACCAGTAGCAGTCAGCCTCTATATTAGAGATTATATCTGAAGATAAATCAGACATTGACCAATTATCTATACCCCCTTCTAAATATTCTGATAAGAAAACAACCAAAAATGGTGTAACAAGATCATTTATCCCCTGAACATATCCACTTGCAGGATGCCGAATGGCCCTGGTAAAAGATTGGGAAATTATGTTAGTGAAATAAAATAAAAGAACAAATTTAGTATGCATTTGTAAGTCAATAACAAGGGTTAAAGAGCTTCAGAGTATTTTATAAAAAAAAAATAGCTTCAGAGTATCTATCTTGGATAAAGACTAAAAGCCAGTACAATTCATGTCTGCATAAAAATTATTAGAGTATACACAGTATATACAGCAGCTTCTAAGCCGAGCTTATTCTCATCCTTCTGTCGTTCAGTTACTGACAGCTGTCAATTAGTTATACCAAGTTGTTCAGTGGCGGAGCTTGACCAAAAATTTTGGAGAGGCCAAAATAATTAAGCTTATAATATATAAATTAAATATAATATTTTTGATACTATAATCTCTTATGGATAATTTTAAATATTTAATGATATTAGTGAAACATTAATTATTTTCTTAATTAATTATTTTTTATAATATTAGAATATCTTTTTTTTTTCACTTTATTAATAACATTATTCAATTTTTTTAACAACTTCAATATCATTTTCTGCTATTAAATAAAAGTTAGAGAATTTATGTTTAAATTATTTTGTGAAAAATCTGCAGGACAAATTAATTCATTTTATACAAACAAAATTTGTACGTAGAATATGCAAAAATTATTAAAAATTTCAATGGTTTTTTCAATTAATTTATTAAGTAATCATATTCTAGCAAAACCCATAGAAAAATTTTAAAAAATGTAAAAAAAATTACAAAATTCATAAAAAAGAATTTGCATAAAAAACCTACAAGAAAAATCCACAAGCAAGAAAAATTTGTAGGTTTAAGATATATTATATAAAGTTTCTTATACAAATGAGAATATAAAAGTTATAAAAAGTTGGTTTGAAAAGTGCAAAAAAAATTATATTATAAAAATATAATTAATTAATAAAATAGTTCATGTATAAAAAATATTATTAATGCTTAAAGTGTAATACTAACATAAATTATTTATAAAAATAATGATAATAAAAAATAAATAAAGATTACTTTCAATTAAAGTGTTGCTCTTTCATTCAATGACTTAAAATCATTAATAATTAATAAATAAATAGCTTTGAAAAATAGTTTCAAAATAATATAGAAAATGTTATTGAAAACAATTAAAATATAGATAATTTTTAATATATAGTTTTAAATATTTTAGAAATATTATTAAAAGTTTTATATATATATATAAGTTGTAAAAAGTTTGGGGGGGCCATCCGCTCCTTAGAAGCTCCGCCGTTGAAGTTGTTGATGATCAGCACTAGGATTTGTTTTGTATAAAGACTAATCACCTCTGTATTACCATTGAGATTTAATAATATCAAAAATCATTTTCAGTTTTCAATTCTCCCTATTTTTCTCTCTGCTCTCTCTCTCCCTCTCTCTCTCTACAATCCTATATTTTCTTGCACTTTCTATTCATAATTAATAGTTCAAATCACTCTGAGAACAATGAACTTAAAATGGGAAAGCTAGACCACAAAGGTCCATTATGGTTCTGGCATCTTTTTGTTAGGCTCCAAAACAGATTTAAGAGAAATGAAGGCAAATTGGATGTCAAATATTTCTATTCAACTTTCAGAAATGAACAAAAATACAGAAGTAATGGTAACACTACGAACGGGGGATCAATGGTTCTGGAAACACATCAACTACCAGCACTCGACTCACAAGGAAGCTACGCTTCTTACAATGAAATATGCAAAACATTTAACTACCCACACCCCTTTCCTGATGAAGTAACCCTTCAATCAGCCTGGCCTTTTTCCTACAATCCTCCTCCCTTTTCTAATTCCCATTTTCTTTCTTTTATATCAGCCCCCTTCCACTCCTTGCCTGCCACATATCATTCTGTTATTCTCTCTCCTGCTTTTCCTCACCTTTCTCAACTAACTCATTCACATCCTGCTCACCCTTTGCTTTGATTGGGCCGCTCCCTCCAGGCCCATTATCTCCTTCGTTATACCTTATCTCCCTTTTTTCCTTCTCATCTGGTACACATGCCTAATAATGGGCTTATCACTTTTCTTTTCTTTTCTTTCCCAAGTCATTGCTCAAAAATGTTGCTAAGAAGAAAGCAAATGTATATAAGACTAGATCAACTATTTTAAACATCTTCTGAATGTGTAGTACATATGCATCAGAAGGTAACCAACCATCTTGCTGATATCTAACAGTGAAACCATTTCTAGAAGGGAATGTGTGATCATGCTCCTCCCAAGGCCCCTCCTGAGTATCATTCAGTACCATAAAACAGTTACCAGTTTACTTAAAGGAGATGTAGCAACTTGGAAATACATTCTAGCCTAGATCAATAACACATTAACACCCAACTTTTTTCAGACTAGATTGAATACAGTACCCAAAAAGCAAGTATAAGTCACATCTTCTAAAACTGTTTTGTACTCAAATGGTTGTTACATCTGTAATGGATACAGATCCGGTACCAGTATTTGTTGGGTACATATTGGTACATACCCAATACTAAGGAAGTCACACTGCATAACTTTCGTAGCCAAGCTAAGAGTCATATTTCAACTTATAAAAATAAAATAAAATAAATCCATAACAAAGAATACTAGACTATGAATAATATCTGCCAACAAATGGGTAACAACAATAACTAACCATGCATAAAGAATACGTTCCAATGATTTCTGAACTTGCTGTTGCTGGAAGAATGGAACATCAGGTACAGTTCTTGGACAATCAACACCAATCTAACAAATATACAATGACAACAGTCAAAAGAAGGACAATATTTTCCATGAATAATCAAGATAGGAATATATTAAACCTAAGAATACCTGACAAAGCATGTTGACCTCGTCATCTGAACGTTCTGTATCAGGAATATCATAATACTGAGAAACACAGTCAAGATACTCAAGGCGCTTCCTTCTTAGAACTCCCTCCCTTCTATCTGAATTAGGTGGTGCATATCCCTGTTGTCAGTATATCTTTAAATTTCCATGAAGACAAAATGCTATCAATAAAAACATGTGTGACTGGGGGTCAATAATGTTGACCCCTTACTCAAATGATTCTCGATAGTATAAATCACTTCATCTTTCTGTTCTAAAATCTTCTGTATAGTCTCATTGCAAAACATTTATGTAAGCAGCAGGCCAGCATCTAGATCTATTGTGAAAGAATAATTCCATGGGTCACCCTCAGTGAACAAAAGTTTAATTTAAGGCATCAAAATAAAATAAGAATCTGCAAAGACCTGAAAATTTCTTACACGTACTACAAAGCGCCTTATCATGGCACTTTGTATGACTGAGAACTACCATCAGAAGCATGAGCTAGAGAAAGAGAAATAGCTGAAGGTCATAGAGCTTACCAACAGAAGTCTCCATACTTCAGGACGCATATTGTCTGGAACACCACTCCAAGCTAATTCACGCAACTTGTCTACAATATAGATTTCAAGGAGGAAATATTTATTGTGGTATATAACCCAAGGTTTCCAAAAGGCTTAATGGCTTAAAAAAAGGAAAAGATAAGATTCAAGTTATGTGTGATATCATGGGCACGGCTCAATTTCTGTTGCAATTTATTTTTGAACCTTACTGCCAAAATTATCTATAGGGAAAAGGCAACCACATTATGGGTATGTTCATATGAGCACACGGCTTATAATTCCATAACTGATGCAACCAAGTAGGAGTTACAAGGAAGAAGCCAATGAATGACGCACAAGCAAATAGAAATATGGAAAGTTAAAATACCTAATATAACCACTGTCCCAGAAAGCACCTTAGTGAACTTCATAACTCTTGCAGAATCTGTAGCTCTAGCACCCATGGTAGACTTGCGGATTTCTTCAGGCGGGCTCCCTCCAAGGGAGGCCGACACTTTTAGCTTACTGACATTAGCAATACTAATTGGTTTGCTTGTACTCTGAAATTCCTCCTGCATCAAGAGTAGAAGTCCCACTTGATGATCACTCATGTCAATCTTATAGAGACATTATGAAATAATATAGTTATGAATAGTACTATCACCTCTTCTGCCCCAGACGTGTGATCACTTGTGCCAGCGTCATTGTGAGAAAAGCTCCTTTGGTAATTTGGTGAGGATACCTTCAAGTTTGAGTTACCTGGAGAGTCTGACCTACGGCTCAATAATATTTTACCGGGCATGCTACGACCTTTCAGTAACCTTGAAAAAGAGAGAACATAGATTAAAGCTACTATCAATCGTAAGGATGAATTTGGACTTTAGAAGAACTTATTGCTTTATCGTATGACAGAAGCACTTGTGTAAGTCCCACTTACTAAAACAGCTTACAACTTATATGAAAATAATTTAATCGCAATTCTTTTGCATTATAAAAACAACTTATGAGAAGCACTTATTCAATACGTGCTTAATTAAGCTATTTATCCAAACGCAACCTAAGCTGAGCTAGGTAAGCTATGTGCTTCTAGTTGTAGGCGAAACTGAATACAAAATTTAAAGGGGAAAATAACAATACTGCACAATTAATCAATCTACTAAAGAGGGAGAAAATCAACACTGTCAGAAATCAATTAGTTTTTAAATCAGCCATAAAATACAAAAGGGATAAAACCTCCATAATAACGCACATATTACCCTCGATCTGAGAAGAGAAATTGGAAGTTACCCTTGAACATTTCTGAGGGTCTGATTGAATCTGGAGTCGAGGGTAGCTATGTTACGCTCGTCTTCTTGCCGCTTGTTCATGCTTATCGTGTTCGTTGTTCGATTCACACTTGTTTGTTTTAGCTACTGCTCTTTGCTTACGGAAGGGAATTGCTGAAATTAACACTCATCCATCTTCTATTACCGCCAAAATAACATTCTCAGTTGCACCAATCATACTTATTACATATGGAAACCCACATCGCTACGCTTTCTGTTTCTTTAGTTCCTAATTTTTCGTAATCGCATTGTATAATTCCTTTCTGACAGTACCTTTTCGCGCATTCGTTTCATGAATACATTAGGCAAATTTCATTTTTGTTCCTTCTCTAATTTTCAATATGGTCTTCATATTTTTAATTCTGCGTCCTTTAATTTTTAGTCTTCTATTTTTAATTTCGTAATTTTAGTCTTCTAATTTTTAAAAATTCATAATTTTGTCCTTCTAAAATCATAATGTCCACGATTTTTAAAATTGTAATCTAAAATTAAAGAATCAAAATTGTGAAATTTAAAAATTAGAAGATTAAAATTACATAATTAAAAATAAGGAGACTAAAATTGTAAATTTTTAAAAATTAAAAACTAAAATCACGAAATTAAGAATAGAGAAATCAAAATCACGAATTGAGAATTATAAAGGAACTAAAAGTACAATTTAACCAATACAATATTATTTTATGAGTTTAATAGTTATATACTTTATAAAATTATTATTAATATGACTTTTAAGGTAGTTATTATAAAAATTAATAAACTTATCATATATAGTAGTTTATGATTGAATGATAATATAAAATTGTTTTACATTGTTGGTATATAGTCTATTTTTTTCTTATTTTATGAGAAAATAGGTTATGGAATACATAGTTTTACATTATTATTTAATTACAAACCATCATATGGTAAGCTTGTTTATTTTTATAATAATTATCTTAAAAGTTATATCAATAGTAATTTCTGATTAGTTAATAGTATACAAAATTTTACATTAACAATATATAGTCATTAAGCTCTTATTTTAAAATTTAATGACTACGTATGTTAATATAAAAAGTTAACCAATAAAAAATTACTATTAATATGACTTTTAAATAATTATTATCAAAACTAACAAATTTATCATACTTAATAATTTGTGGTTGGATGTAATTGTTTTACGGTACATAGCCATTTTATTGTGTCGAATAATAAAAGACGAAAATTGAGATGAGAAGTTCGAACAATAGTTACAATACCGCGGAGAGGAATAGATAAAAGAAAAAATGAGAAGTAACACACTGTAAAAATAATAAATGTTTAAAAATAAAATATATAAATAATTATAATATTTTTTCAAAAAGGTTAAGTTTATTAAATAGAAAAAATAGGCTATGTACTGACTGTATAAAGTAGTTTTATACTGTCATGCAATCACAACCCACCATGTATGGTAAGTTTGTTGACTTTGATAATAACCATCATGTCCGTTTGTTTTGCTAAATTTCAGGGGACTAGACAGCACAAAAGCATTTGTCCTATATTTGTTTAAAATAATGGTAAGAGAACAACACAAAATAAAGAGAACATGATTGGACAATAGTCTAAAATTTTGTTTATTCAACAACCATGAGACAACTTTTTGTCTCAAATACAAAATATTCAAAAGACAAAAATATCCACCATCATCGTTGTCATCACCACCACCGTCACCATTGCCGCCACCACTACTGCATCGGTGCTGCTACCACCATTATCATCATCACCACCACCGTTGTTGCCTCCACCACTACCATTGTCATTGTCGCCACCCCCACTATTGTCCCTGTAGTTGTCACTCCCACATAGAGCCGGCAAAATAGGCCCGGCCCGATGGGCCGACCCGGTCAACCAGTAAAAAGGGCTGGACTGGACTTAAAAAAGCTAGCCCATAAGAAACTGGGCCAATTTGACCCGGCCTATCTAGCCCGACGGGCCAACTAGGACCGAGCCGGGTTGGCCCGGTTTTTATACATATACATAGATAATATTAAATAAATATATGAAGTAAATTACATAGATAATATTTAATAAGATTATTGAGTAATTAAGTAAATTATATATGAAGAAAAATATTCGTTTATACTAGAAAGTATGTAGAATTTAATTTTAAATATTAAATATCATTTAAATAAATTAATTTTATATAATTTTTGGCAAATAAAATAATTAGTAAAATAAATAACAATGTTAATCGTGTGTAAAAAAATTCAAGCCAAATTGGCCCGGTGGCCTGCATAGGGCTGGGCTAGGCCACCAAATTATAGGCCCAATCATAAATCGGTCCGGCCCGGTCCGTTAAGAACCAATGGCCTGTGCGGGCTAGGCCAGCCCACACCTTTTGACAGCTCTACTCCCATAGCTATCCATCATCATTGTCGTGTTAAAATAATTAATATTAAAAAGGGTATTGTAGTAAATTTCACACTATTTACTTGTGTTGTCCATTGTCTACCAAATAATGTACAGGATAAAGAATTGTTTTGTAACTTACATATTTTTCTGTGTTGTTCTCCTATGTTGTACCTTAGTACGTATCAAACACACACTAAACTTAATTTTTGATTGGTTGACAATATAATTGACATTAATAGTGTATAGCAATTAATTTATTATATATTGTATATCTTAAGAAATCAAAATATTTTATTTTATTTTTAATCCTTAACAATTATTTTAAAGACGCTACCTGATATTTAATTTAGCACAGTTTTGTCTGAAATTGAATAAGCAATTTGTATTTGCTTCCATGACAAAGTATACTTAATTGAGAAAAGGATAGGTACTAATTTGAAAATAAAGTGGATTTAAATTGTTTCATTAATTATTAGACGTTTACATAGTTACATTCTTATATTTAAATTCATTTTCCCTTAATTGTATAAAGTTATTGTTCAGCACCGATTTAAAGGAGAAGAATAACTAAACGAAATTTCCTTTGTTTCGTACCAATCAAATTCTAGAGATGTACGTGTAAGTACTTTGACCCTTACGCTATGTTTGGTAAAAAAAAAAGAAATAGAGGAAGAGGAAGTAAGTAAAAAAGAAAAAAAAAGTGGAAATAGAAGTTGTTTGATTAGAGAGAAGTAGAAAAGAAATATAAGAGAAGCTTGCTTTTTGACTTTTGGAATTTGGAGTGAAAGAATAAAATTACATATATAACCTTTACGATTCGGAATGATACAGATAACATATATTCAAATATGGTACAACATATTCAAATATATTGGATCATATATTCAAATATGTTGTAACATATTTGAATATGTTGCCAACATATTCGAATATGTGTGCATTACAGAAGGATGAATTTTTGAAGGTGTCTATATATTTAATTATGTCAAAAGACAAAATCGAATATATGGCAATTACAGAGGCACGAATTTTTTAAGGTGTTTATATATTTGATTATTTTAGTCATATAATCGAATATATGATCATTACAGAAAGCACTGAATTTTTGAAAATAACATATATTTTGTATTATGTTTTATAAATAAAACCACAATAATATTATAAATATACTATAGTAATAATTTACTATATTCTTCATATAATTATAAATATACTACATTATATTCAAAAATTACCTGTATATAAAATTTAAGATTTATAGAAAAGCAAACATAACTAAGATTAAAGTCTTTAAAATTTAATATTTATAGAAAAAGCAAACACAACTAAGGTTAAAGTCTTACAGGGAATATTTACATTATAGACATAAGTAAGAAAAAGATAAAATATAATCTACTCTGATGGCCTATTTTGAAAATAATGCTCAAGTTATTCAAATCGCTTATCAAAGTGTGTAAATGTTTCTTCAACTCGTTGGCCTAACTGGTGCACATTAATAGCTAAATTATCCAATCTATGTTGTAAGCCTTGAATTCTAGACCAAATTTGACTTTAACATATTTTCCTGATTGTTTTGTTGAGCTATAGCAGAACCTCCATCATCCTCAGTTCCATCTTCCGGTCCTTAAGGCTCTTCTTGTTGTTGATGTAGCCTTTGTTGAGAATATTGTCATACTCCATCAACATTGAAAATATTCAATTTCTTCAAGTACCTTTTGTTAAAATAACTAGACCAACCAAGTTAGTATCTTCATCGCTTACAAGCTGATAGCGTTCTATTATCCTTGATATGAGCATAACATACGGAAGGGGCATATTCGAATATGTGATATGCATATTCGAATATTTCATACTCTGTTGTCCAATTTTTCAATTATATTGTCACAATTCTTTGAAAAAAAATGTACAAATATATCCAGTGCAGTGCATGCAAGCTCTTATTTTACTCTAAATCACCATACCCAACTGTAATCATTCATAATATTTAACACCAATTTTCATAAAAATTATAAATCTTCAACCAGTGATACACTTAAATCATTCCAGAGTAACAAACAGATCAGCTAATTTTTCACCATATATGAGTAAGCCTTACCTTTTTAAAGAGACAAAAATTAGCTCAAATGGATTACTGGACTACTAGATTAGGACTCCGACCACCACCACGCAAGAGAAGCAACTTTTGCTTTTCGGAAAGCCAGCTCACTTGTTACAAAAAGTAGCAAAAGATACATGTTCGCATTTCTTCGCAAATCCGTGCATATTTGCGACGATGTTTTTTAGCGTGGGACCCACTAAAATTTTAAAAACTTCTACGCTATTTCACCGATACCAAACAAACGGAAATTGACACAATCCTCTCGCTTTCGCACTCTTCTCTTTTCTTCTTCGCTACTTCATTGCTACCAAACACAGTATTAGTGTTTGCATGAAGAAGTTAAGAGTGTAAAAGTTAGAAAGTATACTTAAAGGTATGTTTGGATTGGTGGTAAAGGGTAAAATGAAGAGAAATGGAGTGGGAGGGAAAGTTGTTTCATTGTTTGGTTTGTAAAAATAAGAACGGAACATAATGAAAGAAGATGAATCATAATCTATTTCATTCCATCACTTAACTCTAACTCTAAATTTGGGGTGCACTTAATAAAACAAAGCTTTTAAATTATAATGACTTTTTTATCTTTACAAATTTTATTCTAAGGATAATATATTTAAAATAATGATAATATGAAAATTAAAAAGTTATAACTCATTTTGTTCCATTTTCTTTCCAAACAATAGAATGAAATCTTTGTTACATTCCATTATAAAAATCCAAACAATGAAATGACATTTTTATTTCATTCTATTCCAATCCATTATATTCTATTATATTTCGATCCATTCTATTCCATTATCTACCACTAATCCAAACATATTTATGGCTTATTTATATCCCTTTGTATAAGCTATGATAATACTTCTTACATAATAAGGTGTGGGAAATGCCTCTAGGGTGAATCTTATGATTTTTATGGGATGCTTTTAACAGATTATGTGTCAGATCCCATGTTTCGCAACTATATGAGAATCAATGTAGGGTTAGAAGATTCTTGGTCCCTATAGAGCGTTGGGTCTTATGGAGTTGTGCTGGGACTTAGTGGTATTTGGTCAACGTATTGACTTTATTCTTTATTGTGGAGTCATCTAAATGAGGTCCAAATCAATTATAATTATGTTAAATATGAGGCCTTTTGCTATTTGCACTCCCCTTCCCACACACACATTTGCTAAATACGCCCTTTTTTTTTTATGTAAAATTACTTAAATAACCTTGTTTTTTCTATCTTTTTCGAACATTAATTTTTGCTCATCCCATTTCATCGCATTCCCCCTCTCGTTCTCTTCTCAATATTTTCTGACAATTTCATTTCGTAGACTAATCTCTAATGAGGTATGGCTTGAGCTTTATACTTTATAGTTATGAACAACTTGTATAATGCTTTAAGGCAGTATGTGTTCATATTATTATCAATCATTAAACAAAATATTGCAAATTCTGTGCAAATCCTTGTAGTTCTTGGTTTATTGGTTCTACATTAGTACAATGGGGATTATGTTACTTTGTGAAATGCAACATGTGTTATACACTCTACAACTTAGCACGAGCAGACAAGTGACGAGTAGGTTTCAAGGCTTCAATAAAATTGCTTAGTTTTAGATCTCGGTGCAAAACATTTGCTGAGTGTATGAAATTCAATCCAAGTACAAAATTGCTTAGTCTTGATTATTAACTGCCACAGAACATTTTATAGCAGTACAAAATTGTTACAAACATTTTTTTAGTAGTGATAAATTGTTACAAAAGAGATTAAAATTTACAATTTTTTTCATATAAGAACTAAAACTTAAAATGACAATAACTATAAAGACCAAATAAATAGGTTAACCAAAAATCTAATACAAATTAGATTATATCTTATAATTATATTATAGAGATTACGATTTTTTTTGTCATTGTTCGTATTGACTAATATATTTGTGTTTTAATTCATATTTAATTTTATTAACATAATGTGTATTTATAGTAATTAAATTAAATAAATAACGGGTAAATGGGTAGGTTTCCGGGTCTAACCATTGTACAAATGACCATGACGTTGCCGCCATTACCGTTCTGAAACTGGAAGCCGATAAACCCTAAACCTTACCAAACACTGGTGAGAGTGAGAGAGTTCAGCCACCTGTTTCCATGGCCGTCAACGACGCCGATCAATCCAACAAGCCTCACAGGACTCGTCAATCGGGTGCGAAATCCGACAAGAAGAAGACCGAGAAGAAGCAGAAGCAGAAGCCCGATGGCGGAGGAGACGATCCGAAAAAGCAAAACCCTAAGGCATTCGCCTTTTCCTCCTCCAACAAAGCCAAGCGGTTGCAATCACGCGCCGTCGAGAAAGAGCAGCGCCGCCTTCACGTTCCCGTCATCGACCGCTCTTACGGCGAGCCCGCTCCATACGTCGTCGTGGTGCAGGGTCCTCCTCAGGTTCCTGTTCACTTCACGTTCACTCAATTTTAACACAACTAAATGTAATTTGTTGTTAATGTTGCCTTATGTGTGTTGGGTTTAATTTCAGGTTGGGAAGTCACTGTTGATAAAGTCTTTGGTTAAGCATTACACGAAGCATAAGTTTGCCCGATGTTCGAGGTCCAATTACTATCGTGTCAGGTTTGTGATTATTTTTCTATACCATGTTTGTACCTGTTCATCAACGTATGTGTGTATTTAACTATTTCTCTGGACTTGGTTAACGGTGACTTTTGTATCACATGTTAGGAAAGCAAAGGCGGTTGCAGTTTGTGGAATGCCCGAATGATATCAACGGCATGATAGATGCGGCAAAGTTTGCAGATCTAGCACTTCTTCTTATAGATGGGAGTTATGGTTTTGAAATGGTGAGTTATTTGTGAATGATGATAGGGTTGTGCTTGTGCATGTGTTTGCACTTGTGACGTGGTGCTAGTGTGTGATTTTGATGAAGTTGGGTTGGCATTGATTTTATAAAATAAGGATGCTCTTTTTTGAGATTTTACTTCACTTGCAGGAAACCTTTGAGTTCCTTAATATCTTGCAAGTTCATGGATTCCCGAAGGTCATGGGGGTTCTCACCCATCTTGATAAATTCAAGGATGTGAAAAAGTTGAGGAAAACAAAACAACGACTCAAACACCGGTTTTGGACTGAAATATATGATGGTGCTAAACTATTTTACTTATCAGGCCTTATTCATGGAAAGTAAGTAGTTACGGAATTCTGTTTTGTTATTATACTGTTTCTTCTTTTACACCTGCAGGCTAATGCTTAATAGTGCTTGCTAAGCTTTGTTACTAGTTTTACTTTATAATACTGCATTTCCTTAATTGAACAGGTATGTCAAGCGTGAAGTTCACAATCTTGCTCGATTTATTTCAGTCATGAAGTTTCATCCTTTATCTTGGCGAACTTCCCACCCCTATGTTTTGGTAGATCGTTTTGAAGACATCACTCCTCCTGAAAAAGTGCATGCAAATAATAAATGTGACAGAAAAGTCACCCTTTATGGTTATCTTAGAGGCTGTAATTTAAAAAAGGGAAATAAGGTGTGTTAAACAGTTCTACTATATTATTGCCTTTGCCTGAAACTAAATTTCATTAGAATCTAGAGCTTTTTGGAAGAATGCCCCAGGGATAATTTCCTCAATTGATACTTGAGATGGTTCGCAGCAATAACTTTTGATTATATATTCCTCATGTTATTGTTAGCTCAAAGTTCACAGTGTGTTGTCCTGTTTTAACTTGAACAAATTCATGCTTTATTTGTTGGTTCTATCACAGTATACTGATGGTTAGCAACTAATTAGTGGAAAGGGGAACATTATCTAAATGTGATTGTGATCTTAAATCTTAATTTTTTTTTTCTCTAAAATTTTCATAATATTTTTGCTCAAATTTAATTTCAAAATATCCAAGAATTCTTTCCTTCTTCGTAAGAGATTTGAATGTATATAGTACATAAAAGGAATTCAGTTATGGCATGGTTTCACTGTTTTAGATTTGATGCTTGCTAGAAGTGTTTAATTAACTTGGACTATCTGCTTAGATCAATACAGTGATCAGATGGTACTTGAAGTATTATGTTTATGTGTCCCCAAATATTGGTAGTCTGATCAGTATTTTGGAATTTGGAAATCAGGTGCACATAGCAGGAGTAGGTGATTATAGTTTGGCTAGTATTACTGTTTTACCTGATCCTTGTCCTCTTCCGTCTGCTGCAAAAAAGAAAGGACTGCGTGATAAGGAAAAATTATTCTATGCTCCCATGTCTGGCCTTGGGGATCTTTTGTATGACAAAGATGCTGTATACATAAATATTAATGACCACCTTATTCAATTCTCAAAAGTTGATAATGAAAACTCTGCTATGACAAACAAAGGTCAGTAGATAGTTTCCTTTTTTTCATGCATTTTATCTTTGTTCATTAAATCATATTGTAGTCATATGGTGGAAGAATAGAATATATTTCATGCGTTTTATCTTTCTTTGTGAAATCATATTATGATCATACGGTGGCAGTTCTTTTGATAGAAAATTTCAAGGCATTCTGCTGTTATGGAACTTTTATCATTAAATCATATTATGATCATATGGTGCTAGTTCTCTATGGTACTCCTTTTTTACCTACATCATTTTAATATAATTACCAGTTATAATTTCAGGTTATATCGTGCATAACACAATAGTGTATTTGTTTGTTTTACTTTCGCAATTTATTCCCTATTTCAATATTTTCTATTTATTAAAATTTCATTTCATATGCTTTTGACAGGAAAGGACAGAGATGTAGGGGTGGATTTGGTGAAATCACTACAGAATACCAAATATTCAATCAATGAAAAACTAGAGAACAGCTTTATCAATCTTTTTGGTCAAAAGTCAAAAGTGTTATCAGAAGCTCTAACTGATGCACATGGCACAAACAAGGATGTAGAACAGAATGACAAAACAGAAGCTTTGGATAAATATCAGCCTGGGGCCTTCATAATTGATGAAGATAATAACAAAATGGACTTGGATGGTTCAGAATCATCTGGTCAGGATGAAGATGACGCAATGACAGACAGCGAAGCCTCTGGTCCTGATGTCGAAGACGAAGATGCACCAAATAGTAATGCTACGATTGGAGATCACTTGCAAGAACATATCGAGTTTCATGATGGAAGACGAAGGCGAAGAGCAATATTTGGAAATGATGTTGAGCAAAGTGATTTGATGGTGAGCTTTAAGCAATTGTGTTTGTTTTTTTAAGTCATGCCTCACTTATACCCACTGGAAAGAAACTAGATTGTGTAATGGCCATTCGCTTTCAGTGTTTTTTTTTTTTTTTTAGGAATCTGTTTACATAGGATCAAGCTATTCGATACTGAATTGTAGGCCAAGCTAGAACTTATATTGAATTACCGACTGTGTAATGAAGAAAATTATTTTTGCTTTTGTTTCACATGATACGTATGTCAGTTTGCATTGATAATGCTCTACTGGGATACTCATAATTTCAGACTGACTTCATTGATAGGATGCAGAAGGAGATGAGGATGGTGCTGCCAGTGATGATGTAGAACCTTCTGATTCAGAATCTTCAGAAGAGGAGGAGGAAGATGACAATGATAATGATGACACAAATGGTGCAGTTTTCCTCCTATCCTTGTTAAGATTTATATCTTGTCTGTTCTTATCTGGCTGTATAAATGTATTGTATTCATGCTCAGTACTAGGTCTTGGTAAATCCTTGTAAATCAATTATTGTTCTTATCCCATGTTAATTGCTATTAGTCAGTAACTTCTTACCAGAGGGTTTATATTTTTTCTGACTTTTTTTTCTTGATTTTCCTCATAGAAGATGGCATGGGTAATGTTTCCAAGTGGAAAGAGACTTTGGCAGAAAAAACTCTCTCACAGAAAACTCCTAGTTTGATGCAACTTGTGTATGGGGAATCTACTATTATTTCAACCACTATAAACAGAGAAAATGATAATAGTGGGGGTGAGGAAAGTGATGATGACTTTTTTAAGCCCATAGAAGAAGTGAAAAAGGTTGGTCCTTTACTACTTTGGAGGACTTGTACCAAATTTCTCATGTAATTATTGCTTTGCAATGTTTTTTTTCCTGTCACTGATAATTAGAAAAGCAATATTTGAAACGTACATGTTGGTATATTTAAAAACCCTTATTTAAATTTGTTAGCCCTCAGATTATGTTTTTATTGGCTTCATAAACTAAGAAACTGTGTGTTTGCTTTTGTCTTTAAAACCTATAGCAAAACATGAGAGATGGATTGGGTGATGATGGAATGGTCAACACTGAGGATTGTTCCAAATGTACACAATTTGTGGATGAGAGATGGGATGAGAAAGATAATGAGGAGATTCGCAACCGATTTGTGTCTGGCAATTTGGCAAAAGCTGCACTCAGAAATGCATTACCAACAGCTAATACTGAAGAGGAAAATGATGATGTCTATGGTGACTTTGAAGATTTGGAAACAGGAGAAAAACATGAGGATTATCAGACAGATGCTTTTGCAGCAACAACACACAAGGGAGATGATTTGGAAGCTGAGGAGCGGAGGCTTAAGAAACTTGCTCTTCGCGCCAAATTTGATTCTCAATATCCTTTTTTCTCTGTACATATACTTAGTTAATGTGAACCGTTACTTCTGATAACCCCACCCCTCCTGCAAAAAACAAGTTTTTCTCAGAATAAGGGAGAATGACACATTTATTGCTTTAAGGTTCTGACTTCTGAGTTTGGTAGTAGAATCATGGCTTTAAATTCCATACATAGCTTCTGTCTCCAGAGGACTAGAAAGTAGATATAGCAACATTCTCAATTTATGTTATGTTTTCTAATGTTGTCTTGCACTTGTGACCTGGGTCCTAGTGGTGGAGCTTCTTTCGGTTATGAGTCTTTCTTGTCCTTCCACTTGCATCACTACCAATGCTTGATGTTTTTCACCATAATCAGGGTCCAAGCTAACTCAAGTGATGGATGGACTATATAGAAAACTTCATCAAGGCCCTATCCCCTAAACTTTTGGGTAGTGATATGGATCTTATGTCTCAGCCTTTGATATGATAACAATGAGGAATGTGAAGCTTCTACTTTGTGTGATCCTGACTCATTATATTTAAAGCAAATTGTTGGGTGCAATATGGCATTATATTTTGTTACCTTAATTTTGATTCACATTTGATGATGACTCTGGGTCACCAGAGGAAGATACTGGTAATGAAAATGAAGGCAAGTTCCATCGTGGTCAAGCTACTGAAAGTAGCTATTTTGACAAGGTAAATTGCTTATGTTAGGTGTCAACTACCATGTTATTAATGGCTACTAACTCTTATTTTTGCCAGTTGAAGGAGGAGATTGAACTCCAGAAACAAATGAATATAGCTGAACTCAATGATCTTGATGAGGCTACCCGATTGGAGATAGAAGGCTTCCGAACAGGGACATACCTAAGATTGGAGGTTCATGATGTTCCTTGTGAGATGGTTGAATACTTTGATCCCTACCATCCAATATTGGTTGGGGGGGTTGGTATAGGGGAGGAAAATGTTGGATACATGCAGGTCAGTGGAATTTGTTAAAGCATAATTCCTTGTAAAGTTAAAAGTTTAAATCCACAAGTGTTATAAACATCTTGAAGTCAATAAGACTATTGGTATTGGATGCCAAAAATGTCTACGATTACGGGGTGATATTATAAGGGAATATATGTTCATTCAAAGTAAATTGGTTGGGATTTCTATTTGGTCACATTGTTTAATGCAATAATCTCAAGGACAGAGATGTGTCACCATCACAAAACTTGGTAGAGTGTCAAAATGAGTATATGCTGTATGAGGAGTGCTAGCAACACACTCCTTCTAACGCACTCTTAACTGTTGGTTAAAATTTGTTGGAAATTACAAAATCATAAGTGAAATTCATTAAATATGAAGTAGTACCTACAAAATTTTGTGATTTTCAATAAATTCAACCAATAATAAAGAGTATTTAAAAGAGTGTGTTAGAGAGTATGCTGCTAGCATTTCTCTATCCTGTATCTAGGTTTGGAGTAGTGCTTATAGCTGTATACTAGGATGGTCTGGGTAGCACTTCCTGTTGATGTTGAAGACACAGAATAATTTCTTTGTTTTGTGAATGGTAACATGGACCACCTATATGTAAGAAAAGGAATGTAATGAGCTGTTTGTGTAGAAGATGAAAACTTGGCTTCAAAAACATGTTATTATTTGTTAATTAACAGTCTTTAGTGTAATTTTTCAAGTTGATTGACTGTTGAAACTTTCTTGTCTTTGTTTTTTCTTTGCTTACAGGCCAGGTTAAAGCGGCACAGGTGGCACAAGAAAGTTTTGAAGACTAGAGACCCAATTATTGTATCTGTTGGATGGAGGCGTTACCAGACAACCCCAGTTTATGCCATTGAGGATAGCAATGGAAGGCATCGTATGCTAAAATACACTCCAGAACACATGCATTGCCTTGCTATGTTTTGGGGCCCTCTTGCTCCTCCCAACACTGGGGTTGTAGCCGTTCAGAATTTATCAAACTATCAGGTCAGGCGGTACATTTCTTTCTGTTGTTAAACGCCTTTCCTTTAAGTCCTCTCAAACTACGAGATGTTTATTTTGTAGTTTTTTCCTTTTACTTCATTCCTGTTGTAATTTTGCTTAGTGCCTGAGAGGATGTATTCTGTATATCAGGCAACATTTAGGATTACTGCAACGGCATTTGTACTCGAGTTTAATCATGCATCAAGGATGGTGAAGAAAATCAAATTGGTTGGTTATCCATGCAAGATATTCAAGAAGACAGCACTTATCAAGGATATGTTTACTTCAGATCTTGAAGTAGCTCGGTTTGAAGGTGCAGCTATTCGGACAGTCAGTGGGATCAGGGGGCAGGTCAAGAAGGTCTGTAAATTGTCAATTTGAGACAATGGCATATTGGCATATATTATATTGATGATTTGTTTTGGTAGTTTAAGTTGGATACTTACAATTTGCCATCTACTTTGTGCTTACGTTATTTTCTTTAATCTGGCAGGCTGCAAAAGAAGAGATAGGTAATCAACCAAAAAGGAAGGGTGGACAAACCAAAGAAGGAATTGCTAGGTGCACATTTGAAGACAAAATTCTGATGAGTGACATTGTTTTCCTGCGTGCATGGACTCAAGTTGAAGTTCCTCAATTCTATAATCCATTGACAACAGCATTGCAGCCTCGTGACAAGACCTGGAAAGGAATGAGAACTGTCGCAGAATTGAGAAGAGAGCATAATCTTCCTATTCCTGTAAATAAAGATTCACTTTACAAGGTATGTTCTAGTTTGATACTAATGGATTCTTTCCCTTCCTGATGCGCTTTGAGACATTTCTTTGTCTACTTCTTTTCGTTTTCCTTTTCTTTTGGTAGAAAATTGAAAGAAAACCTAGAAAGTTCAATCCATTGGTGATTCCGAAGTCTCTACAAGCAAGTCTTCCCTTTGCATCAAAACCCAAGGATATACCCAAGCGAAAAAAGCCGTTACTTGAAGAGAGAAGGGGAAGGGGTGTTGTCATGGAACCTCGAGAGCGCAAAGTTCATGCACTTGTTCAACACCTCCAGTTAATAAATAATGAGAAGGTAAATATGTTAGCTGATAGTTTTTTTGTTTGACTTTTCTTATTTGAAATTTTGAATTTCTATTCAAGATTTCTTGTCAGACTGTGAAATTGGATTGGGATTATACTCCATTGCTAAAAAGTATTTCTCTTCCATTTTATTGGATGGCAAGTCTTTTAAAATTGAGGATCACTCAACTTCAAACACAGTGGATTTGCCTTTTATTTCACTCAAATTCAAAGAAAGCCTGCACTAGCCAATGACTTTGTTACCTAATGGCTACTGTCTGGAAATACTTGTTTCTCCATCACATAGGTCTTTGGTCGGACCTTCCTTGTAACTAAATAAGTCATAGATTAATCTGTAATTTTGAGAACTCAATTACAACCCTTGATGGTTTATTTCTTTTCCTTTTCTTTCCTCAAGGTATTAATGGTGAAAATGTCTTAATTACTAACCATTTTTCAAGACATGCCTGGTGAAAAATTTATTTCAAGTTGACTAAGGTGTGTAATTTCCTGCTATTGATGCTGATAATATTTAGAAAATGATATTTGCTTAGAAGAGATATCTAGAGTCTTGGTTTTTTGTTTTCCATAGAGTTCTTTAGCAATACCATTTATAACAAGTGATATTATTATGGTGCAGCTCAATTTTTTCCATTTTGAAGCACTATTGCATGTCATTTTGCGGGTCTTTTGACATGCTCTATTTTCTGAGCCTCTTGCAGATAAAAAAGCGAAAGCTTAAGGAAGAGAATAAGAGGAAAGTACTTGAAGCAGAGCGAGCAAAAGATGAGCAGTTGGTGAGAAAGCGCCGGAGAGAGGAAAGACGAGACAAGTACCGGGCGCAAGACAAGCAGAATAAGAAAATTCGGAGAGCAGAGGTTTGATTTTACGACTTGAATTCGTTCTGAAATTGTTGAGGTAAATGAACTTTTACGACGTAGAACCATCACCCACCTCCAAAAAGGGAAAAAGGAAAGGTTCATGCGGTTGGAGCTACATACATTATGGAAATTAAAGAGCAAATTTCACGTATTCAGCATCATGTAGATTCTTTTGGAAATGGTGCTACTGATTTGTGGAATTACGGGCAACATTGATAGATAAAAATGCTTGTGGGTGAAATTAGTGAGCTGAGGTCATATGTTATAACATGTATACAAATTTTGGCCTGCGAATGTCTACATATAAGTCAATTATTAGATAAAATTGTTTCGCGTGTTGTAGTTACTAGTTAGCTTCGTAACGCATCCTGAATATCAATTTTGAGCGTGGAGTTGACGTCCCTTCAACTTTGTTTGTGTAAAAATATTATTTCAAATTCCTTGAAAATTTTAATTCTGTTGTTTTATGAACTGTGCTTATTTAGTGTTAGAAACTTTTGCCTATTTATCTTCCTTTCCATTAAATTTTCTTAAACTTACGGTATGTTAGAAGTGCAGTTTTAGAAAGAAAAAATAGAGAGGGTAAGTTTTTATTTTAAATTAAAAATTATATAATGTTTATAAAAATAAATAAAAGATTAAAATATTAAATGTTCTAGTTTATTGCTTTTTTATTTAAGAAGTAAATTAAAGAATATATATTAAAAATTGAAAGAATTGACATCCTCTTTCTTCCGCTTTAAAATTTAATTCTGAAACACACCCTCATCTTATAGAGATGCCATTCAATTAACAAATTATTTTTGCCACACCGACCATGCAGAAGCTTGAAAATTACCAGTATTCAGGTGCTTGCATTAATCTGTCGAGACGCCTTCAATGCAAATATGTGAATTTTAAGTTTTCGTTGTTTGATTTTTTTTTGTGTGTAAATAATTCTAACGATGATTATTTTTTTTCAAATGTTTTTCACTTTTCAGGCCTTTTTAGACAACTTTTTATAATTTGAAAGTTTTAAGTGGAGTTTCTATGCATTTAATATTTTTAGATAAGTCCTTAGTTGTTAAGAGTAGTTAAATTTCTGTTTTTTTTTTTTTTGTTTCTCACATGTCTCTTTTTCTGGAGATAATTCCATTTGAGGCACAGTTAAGCATTAAACATGAGCACCTCTCTTAGCGAGAATTAGAACAAGTGAACGAGTCTTCATTTGAATTTTCCATAAGTTGTTTTGATTTTACAAAAGTTAACAATGACTAGTATTTTAACCTATATAATATATGAGTAATTTTCATTATTTTATACTTTTAAATAAATGTTTTTTTATATAATTAACATTCATAACAAATAAATATTTTTAAATATATAATTATATTTTAGATTGATAATGAACAATTTAAATTGTAATATAATGTTATTTTTAATATCACAATTTTTTATAAAAAATTACTGAAATTAAATTGAGAAATAGATATAAAAGACAGTAAATTAAAAGAAATAAACAATAAAAAGATCAAGTATACCGTATATAAAAATATAATGATGATAGTCTGAAATGGAAGAAATTATTTTGCCAATTGTAAAGTAGTATGTGAAATGCAATTTCCAAGAATATTTAGAATGTCTAATTAAGAGAATGAGAATCTCATTCTCTTAACTGTGTACTCTAATTCATAAAATAAAAGTAGAATAATATATAAGGACTTATTTAAAAAATTATAACAAAATAATTTCACAAAAACAAAATTATGAGGACTTATTTTAAAATAGGCTAAATTGCAATTTTAGTTCCTCTATTTTTGTCAATCCGCAATTTTAGTCCTCATACTTTTTTTAGAGACATTTATTCTCCCAAATTTCAAATTTTCAAAAAATTGGTTCGTCTATCAAATTGGAAGGCGTTGACCGTTATCTAGTAACATTGACCTAGTTAGCTGACAACTATAAAGTGATGTGGCCATTTAGCCATTAATTAATTTAATTAAATAGTTAAACAAAAATAATAAAACAACAACAAAATAAAGCAATTGGGGCTAAAACCTTTAGTTATCCCTTCTTAGCCCTAAAAATCAATTCTCTTTAATCAACATTTATTTTTCTCTCTTCTCAGACCTACACGCGTATCCCTCCTTCCCTTTTTGTGTTTCCCATTTTCTCTCTTCTAGACAGTGCGTTTTTGTTCGTGTCCCTGTTTCCCGTTGACATGTAGGTGTTTCGTTGTGCATGCGTGACTCCTTATTGTTGCTGGTAATGGATTTGAATGTCCCCTTTGTTAGAGGTGAATCGCACGCACAGACCAAGAGACGCATTGAACCAACCCATTGTTCAAGGTAATAGCAACACATTAGTTTTTGTTTGGATGCAATATTTTAATGTATATGGTCCAAGTTAGGGTTGGTTTTTTTTCTTAGTAAAGGTCCATTGTTAGGGCCCTTTGTCCTTTGTTGTTAGGGGCTCCCTTTTTTGTAATTTTTCCATTAAAAGGTTTTTCTATGGTGCATAAGTGATACTTGCTATATCTGGTATTATGTGCTTGGAAATATATTGTTTTGTTGACTGAACTGAATTGTTTATTCTTATTTTGGGTTGTATAAAACAGAAAGTTGACATTAGATTAATTGCTTATAACCTTATACATTCTTATTTTAGGTTGTATAAATGACCCTAGTCTTTATTTATGCCATTAAATGTGGGATTATGTACAACTTGTTCCTGAAGGGAAAATTGTCTGCTATATCTTTGGGTATATATTTTAAATTTAAATAAAATATGTTCATTAATCTAGTCAACACATGTACAATCCATAGCTAAATGGCCACTGTAACTTTATAGTTGCTAGCTAACTTGGTCAATGGTACTAGATAACATTCAACGCCTTCCAATTTGAAGGACTGAACCAATTTTTTGAATTTTTGAAGTTTGGGAGACTAAATGTCTCTAAAAAAAATAGAGGACTAAAATTGTGAATTGATAAAAATAGGGGGACTAAAATTGTAATTTAGCCTTTAAAATATAATAAAATAATAAGGATTTGTGAAATAATTTAATCTTTTTTATGCAAACATTTTATAATAAAAATTTAGAAAAATAAGCATAATTAAGATATATTTAAATTAATCTCAGTCATAAATAAATAAATAAAAATCTCAGTCATAAATTTACATTGAAATGTATATTTTTCGTTTAAAAGTACAAAAATTGATTTTTCTAAGATAAAAAACAAATATGGACTTAATGAAATTTCAATTCACATTTAACAAACATTATATAACCACTTAAAGGGTAATTTACACATAACAACATATAATTTATGAATGTGTCCATTAAATTAATAAAAAAATTCAAAATAAAAAATGGCTAAATGTTAAATTAATTTTGACCAGCTTAAACTAGTATAACTGTAAACTTATTAAGAAAAAATATAATTAATTTATAACTGAATTATTTAAAAATTTAGTTCCTATTTAATTTGGTATTGAAAATTTATTTTTTACATTTTTAATGTAAAATATATTTTAATGTAAATCTATGGCCAAAATTAGTTTGAACAAACATTCTAAATATATTCAATGGCACAAAATTAATTTCATTAAAACAAATTTTATCTAATTTTAAATCAAACAAACCTATCCTAAATAAAAAAATATAATCTGACAATAAAAAAATAAAATAACAAGTGAGGACTGATTCAAGTGGTAAGATTAAACATCTTTTAAAAAAAAGATTTGATTTTTGTTGGCAAAGTAACAAACCAAGCAAACTAGTCACAATATGAGAAGATAGGATGTGATAACTATATTTTTCTGCTATAATTAGTTGATTGTTGTGCCAATAAGATATAATAACTTTATGTTATTCTGTTGATCCAGTATATTTCTTATCTTGAAAGAGAAATCAGTTAGAAAGCAACAAGATAAGATATGGTCTGTCTCTATATATTATATTATTATATGTTAAATATAAAAATATTATGTAAAATATATATATATATATATATATATATATATAATATAAATTTACATTCAACATATTATCATATATATATATATATAAATTACATTCAATATTATTATATAATATATATAATATATATATATATATATATAATAATTTTGATATATAAATTTATAGTATATTATTAATTAAAATATTAAAAATTAAATAATTATTATTTAAATAGAGATGTGCTATTCATACAACAATTCATATAAAGATGTGCTATTCATACAATAATTTATACATAATTTTTTGTGTCTATTTTTCTCTATTACAATATTTATGATATCTCACACTTCTCTCTCTTGTTATAAAATTTGTTGTACAATTTATTGTACAGATAGCATTTTTTTTTATCATGTATAACCTTCTAGCCATTAGCCATTGTTTGGATAGGTATAAAATAAAGAAGAAGAAAATAAGAAGAAAGAAAAAGAGACATGGTTTTGTTTGCTTCTGATTTCAAAAATAGATTTGTGTTTTGTAAAATTAGTTTGTTTTTTGAACATATTTGAAAGTGTGAAAGTTTTCGTCTCAAGTATATTTATATATTTTCTAAATATTTATCTCCTAAATACTTGAAGTAAATAGAAGAAGAGAATAAGGATAAAAAAGGCTTAATTATGTTTTTAGTCTCCCAAATTTGAGAAATGTATTTTTTTAGTCATCCAAATTAAAAATTAATATTTTTAGTCTCTCAAATTTAAAAAATTTTGTTTTGGTCCTTTTGCCCAAATATAATTAGTGAATTTGCCACATAAAACCCATCTAGTAATGTTTTTATCAGTGAAAACATCACACCGAACTCAATTGGTGCTGTATAGCTGATTCAATTTGTCTTGTAAATGATACTGTAGGTGGTCCTAAAAGACTAAACCAATATTTTGCAAAATTTAAGGGACTAAAAAAAATTAATTTTTATTTTAGAGGACTAAAAAAATATATTTATCAAATTTACGAGACTAAAAACATAATTAAGCAAAAAAAAAAAATATAAAAGAAGAGAATAAAAAAAATATCTTTGACTTGTTTTTGTTTTGTGATTTTTAAAACATTTACCTTGTGTCTGGATGAAGAATTTTAAGAGGGTAATTCATTTTTATAGAGAATTTAAAATGCTTTGTAATGAAATATGTTGTTTGGATAGGAAATTTAGTAAGAAATTGAAATTCTAGTAATTTGTGAATGTATTTTGATTACTTAAAATTGTAAAATTTCAAATTTCACCAAAAAACTAAAATTTAAAATTCCTCATACTCATTTTCACTTACCTCTATGTCTATTTTCTCTCCGCTCTTTTTGTTTTTTATTTTTCTATGACCTCTCTCTTTTATCCTCTCTCTCATCTCCCTCTCTTCGCTCTCTTTCTTCTCTCCTCTCTCCCTTCTTTCTCCCCTTTTTTGTTCTCTATTACATCTCTTTTTATCCTCTCTCCTCTCTCTTATTTCCCTCTCTTTGCTCGCTTTCTTCTCTCTTCTCCTCCTTTTCTCTCCCCTCTATCTCACCTCCCTCTCATCTCTTTCCCATCCCTCTCTTCCTTCTCTTATCTTTATCAATATTAACGTAAAAAGTATTAACATTTATATTATTAAATTATTAAATTATATTTAATATTAAAATTATTTGTAAATTATTAAATATTTAAAAATTCACTAATGTTTATTTTCAATAAAGTTTAATATTAAAATTTCAATTTTAAAAAATATATTTAAAAATTAAATTCTGTATATGATGGTAATTAAAATGTTATATCCGAACTTAGAATTTAAAACTTAAAAAATTTGAATTGATTTATCTAAACAAAATATTTAATAAATAAATAAAATTTAAATGAAAGCAATTCAAATTTTAAATATAAATTTTAAAATTTTCTTCCAAACACAACTTTATTTTAAAATAATTTTCAACAACAAACCCCCCAAACACAGGGTTTGCTTCAACTTCAACGGTGCGTTTGGAAACCTAACCTCTGTCAATCCATCACTTGAAGTTCCGTGCCATCGCGCCCAATCGCCAAGCCTCCGCCACTTCAACCTTCCCGTCACGTCACGTCAGTGGTGAGTCGTCGCTGCCAATTAAATTCTTAACCCAAACCCTATCAATTTTGTAGAGTTGTCAAAATGCAGCATTATATATCTTTTTGTTCTCTACATATTTTACTTAGGTTGGATCGGTGCGGTTAAGAAATGAAGTTTCATAGAACAGATGCTCAATCAATTTTGTCACAAATTAAGCGCCAAGAGAAGCAGATTAAACTCAAGAGGAGGTAATAGTAATATGCTCATTGTTGTATCTCAATTTTGTTTTCCTTTTTTTATTTTTTTTTGTTGCTAAATAGTAATTAAATTTAATTACATTAATATGAAATTGGTGCAGGTGGTTACTGGGCATCCCTCCCACAAGATCTGAGAGGAAGAAGTTGAAAAAATATTTCAAAAATAGGTATTTGTCTGAGTCTATAATCAGAGAAGATGATGTAAGTATTTGTATTTCCTTTATTGTATTTTAACTATAGTTACTTGCATTGCTCTTCGAATGATAAATTGATAATTTAATAATCACTTTTCAGATGTTTTATGAGTCAGTAAGAACTCATGTTGAAGATGCCTTTGGAGCGCACCGCATTGAACAAGAGAATTATGCCCCTCAGGATGATATGGATTTGATCCGAATACCGAACATGAAAAGGTTGATATCATCGTGCCTTGATAATTTGAACACCAAGGGTCTCTACTTTCTTTCTGTGATTGTTACTGGTGGCTCATTCAAGTCTGAAATGACTCGTTGCAAATTGAAAAAGACTATCAAGGGTTCTCTTTCAAGTGTTCTGTGTAGCAAAAGCCCTAACTGTCTGGAAACTCGGAAACAGATTTTTTCACTTCTCGCCAATCCACAGAATTTCCGAGACAGGTGTGAGCCTTTGCCTGCATTAGGATCCCAATCTTATCATGCTGCTGTAGCAAAGATATTGCATGGACTTCAAAACTTGCCATCTCAGACCTTGATTGCAATGCGTAGAAAACTTAAAGGAGTGAAAGCACTTGTACCTCAGTTACAACCCCGCAAACACGGATGGGCACGAGACCATCTGATTAAGCTAGTGAAGAAAATCAGTAGAGAAATGCTTTCGCAACTTGATAGAGAAAATGAGCTACAAGAGCCTCTAGCCAAAGCCATGGCAGTAGCAGACTTATCACTAAAACTGACAACTGGTTGTCATAACATATTTTCAAAAGAATTTTACCAATTCTCCCCCGAAGTGAAGTCCTTGCAAAGTAATATTATGAATGCTATATGGTCTGTTAAGAAAGTAGTGACATTGCCAGAGCTAAGAAGTCTACAGCTTCTCATAGAACCGAAGGCTATAATATCAAATAGATGCATACGGACAGCTTTTGTAAATTTTTTGACTGAAATTCTTTTTGAGTGCAGTGATATGGATTGTGTTCCAAAGTCTTTATCACAGATCCTAGATGTTATTAATAGAGGTTCTAATAACAGCATGCACGATGTATTATTCAAGAAGAAGTATATTGGGGAAGAAGTTGACTGCATACTAAACATGAGTGCTTTGACAAAACAAATTGTTTTGGATTTGTTGCCTGATGATGAATTTGATAAAGACTTTACTGATGCTTACATGGAGCAATTGGAAGAAAGTGATGACAGTGGCAGTGATGAGGATGATGATGATAGTCAACTTCAGGAGGATATACAATTCAGAAATGGAACATTTGGTTCAACGGATTCATTTTATGAAGCAGAAAGTATTGGAGATTTTGCGCCCTTTGAGTTCCATCCTTCTACCATCATGACTGAGGAACATGTTTCATCCGCTCCACTTACAACTAGTGGTAGGTTGAATAGTGGTTCGGAGCAGCTTCAACCTAATAACTGTGATACAGTAAATTTGGAATCCAAAGTTCACAACACTCCACATAACCAATGCCAAGGAGAAAGCACAAAGCATTTTAGTACATTTGTGGCTGGCAAAAACAATAATTCTTCAGTTCTTTCACCTGAAAGAGAATTGGATGAAAATGTTGTTAAGAGAAATGATTTTTCTGAATCAGATACTAAAGTAGATGCAACAGGCATAGCTACTTTGTTTTGTAAGGAGACAGAACCCATACCCAGTAAGTACAGTGCATGCAAGAACCAATACCTTGCTATCCAAGATGCTTGTGATAAGACAAGTATGCTTGCATATAATCTCATAGGTCATATGTTGGAAGAGTTTGCCATAATTGAAGGCCTAGATTTAAACCTGAGCAAGAGTCTGTACCTCAGTGGTAATAATCATATTGAAGATGTTGAAGGTATTGAAAGCTTATGCTGTCTTTTCTATTATAACCAAAACATATATTATACTATTTCTACCAATTTATCCACAATATGCTGTATAATCATATTGCTACTACATATTGTATTAAATGTAATTTTAATCTATGACATTATTTTGTATTCTATGCCCCTTCCTTCAGATTCAACAAAGTAAAAAGTATAGCAGTATACCTTTTCTAATTGTTATTGCATGAAATGACCTTTGTCTCACCAACAGAAACTATATCTTTTTCTGGAAACATAATGTCTTTTGTGAGTCCTCTTTTTGCATGTGTTCAGTGTAATATAGAGACTAATGGTAACTATAATTTTTTGCAAAACCTAAGATTGTTTCATTCTGTGGATGCCTATTGTTTCAACCATAAACATGTCTTGTGATTGCTGTAGTAGTGCTGAACTTTGGAACTTATATTAAAAATTAGAAGGCCAAAATTTGCTACACGCATTTCAGCATTGCAAAATTCTTATCTGTAAATTTACAACTCCATCAAAAGATTTCCCCATTTTATCCTGACCAGCATTTGACCAGGATATGAATGCAAATAATATGTTTCATATGTTCATGGATTATGGCTGATTCCTTACCAGAATTAATTCAAACAAAAGTGGTTCCTCTTTCAATAAGTCAGATTTGAAACCCTACTGAGTGCATGCCTGGTATTGTAGAATTTGAAATGATGAAAACTTTTGCTGCTTTTTCTGTAAGACAATGCAAGAGGGATGAAGCAATGAAGATTAGTGATCACCTTGCTTTGCATTCTTAACATTTACCATGCCTCTTTTTTTCTCATATTTTTAGCTGAAAATGAAATGAGGTTTGGAATAGTTATTTAGTGACAAAATAACATTAAAAAAAAAATTATGCTTCTACTTGTCTGCCTTGTGCTGCTTTGGTTTAATTTATTGTGAATAACATCTAACTAGTGCTTTGGCATACATTTATCAATTATTAATATAGAGATTTGATAAGTTGCATCCAATACTGCTAGGATCATTGTGCAGTCTACATTGATTCCCCTGTTCTATTACACGCAGATACAGAGGAGCAGTCACCATCTGGGAAACATGCAAGGGATTTTGTTCAAGTAATTGAAGAGCTGATTCCTTCCTTTCCAGATAGGTATTTGTTACATTCCTCAAATATGGTGGCATAGCTAGAAGTGTTGTATGTAATGTGCTTGATTTTATTTTCCTAGTAACCCTTTTAGTTGAAAACTTCTAACTTGCTTTATTCATTTGCATCATGTTGAGTACAACTCAGATTCAAAGGAAATATATTAGATGATTAAGTATAAGTGGGCATATAAGTGCAGTAGTAAACAAGCCAAAATTATGTCTCTTAAGTATAAGTAACTTTTGTGTGTTTTGGACACTGCAGTAGCATGGAAAGACTGAAGATGTTGATGGGTTTATGATAATGAAACTCAAGATTTCAGGTTCAAACAAAGACATTTTGAAATGGGCTTACCCAATTTTGAGTTTGTTTTGCAAGAGGTTGTCCGCTTCCCTCCAAAGGAATTTTGTAAGTCTCAATCGATTCTTTGCTAAGACAGAAAGAGCTCTCCACCGAGGAATTTTGTAAGTCTCAATTGATTCTTTGCTATAACAGAAATAGTCATTGTAAAAGTTTGAGTCCAGTAAAGAAAAAAATGCAATATGCTAATGAGGAATATCTTCAATTACATATTTGTTTACTTATGGATGCTACAGTTAGCCTCTCCCTTGAGTTCATAGCGTCGCAGCACTCACATATTCCATTGTTAAGATTTAAGAAGAATGGCTGCATCCTGATTCGCAAGTGTTGTATGCCTTATTTGAATGTGTATTTTGGTCTGAAAATTCAATGTGCCGGAATGCACCAGTGTGCGCCATTGATTAAGGCTAAAATCAGTTGCAATGCAATTTATCATTGTGCAACTGCCATTATGTGGTGTGGAGTTCAATAAAATAACTCACTAAGTATGAAGACATGGATTTGTTGGTTAGTCAAATTGGTGCCTTCCATCTGTACTGACTTTATTCTGTATAGAAAAATGGATGTGTTTTCTGCTCCTGATTTTTAAAAGCTAAGATGTTATCTAATATCTTCGTTACCAAAGTGTGCTCAGTCTTAAAAATTTGAGAAAGGTCAGTGGTTCTGAACAGTAAAACGCTATGGTCTGCAGTATAAAACTCCAATCTCTCCAAATGTTTCTCCTGCTATAGCCTTATACAGAACCTGAATGTAGTATAAAACATAGGATATATGTTTTGTTGCTTATGTAGTTTAAGCTGTAGGTGTGCCCAAAAATACAGAATGCTATTTTAGCGCTTTACTCATAATTGCTGTATGTTTTATAAAAGTTTTTTTTATCGGTGTCTTAATTTTTTTTTTTTCTCAGTGTCGGGTGTCAACTCTGAAGCGGGGAGAGCTATCTGTCAGATGGAGCCGTCAGTGCATGAAGAGGGCTATCAATGAGATAAAGCCACCTCCAGTTAGATGATTTGATATAATTGGCATGATTTGAGGAAGGAGAGGATTATCCATTACATGGGGCCGCCCCCCACGGGAGAGGTCACCCTTAGGAGGAGAGGGCAATCAACAAGGTGGAGCCGCCTCAAATTTTAATTATCTCATCTGTAATCCCTGTTGTATTTAAATTTATTTCAAATTTACTATGTTTTACCATTTACAATATTTTATTTCTACTCTTACTTTGAAACATAGTGTTACAATGTTATTTCTTTATGGATGTTTAACAAGTGTTTAAGACATAATTCGTTGAAGAATAGATAATACAGATTCTGTAGTTCAGAACGTGTAGCACTGGTCCGGTCTAACATGAAGTACCTAGTGAAGTGGTACACCGATGAGTCACTGGTATTTACTGTTTGATATAATAATAGAAAAATAAGCGGTTGAGATTTGTGACTTGCAACCGGATAATAATGTCGCCACCAACATTGAATTTTATTTACGTTTAATTGCTTAAAACCGGGTAATAAGGCCCCTTTTTTTTTTTTTTTTTTTTTAAATTTTAAAATTTGAAACAATGCGAAATATTAGTTAATGATTCCAACGTAGAACAAGTGTTATTAATTGTTACGGATGGCTTGTGATTCCAACTTAGAATTACCGGTTCCAATGTGGTGCATGAAGCATCCTTCGGTTCTTTATGTGTCGTGGACCATAATTCAACATTTCAACAAACGCTGTGTCTTGATGCGTGCATTACTTGGTTTGGTTAAAGATTGGTTTTGAATTTTTGATGTATTTGAATTTTAGAAAGGTTTAATTGCCTTAAATTTTTTGAAAATTTGTAATTAGATCTTTAAATTAAAAAAAATTTAATTATATTTTTAATTTTTTTTATGAATTTTGTAATTGAGTTTTTAGAATTAGTTTATGACAGCTTGAAATTGTCAAAAAAATACTCCCTCTATTCCATTTTATATGACATTTAAGGTTTTAGCATAGGTATTAAGAAACGCAATTAATATTTTGAATTTTTATAAAAAATGTTATTTAACTTCCTAATATACCCTTTATCTGTCTAATTAATTACTCCTCTAGATTCAAATATAAGCAAAATTAACTAACTATAAGAAAGTTAGTTAATGTCATTTAATTCTATTAATCACATTTAAAAAATAAACTTTTTTCTAAAGTGCACTTCATTGGAACTTGATATGAAGAATAAAAAAAAAAGCCATTGGAAATAGAATCTTAATTAATTGAAGGGTATTTTTGGGTTGGTAACATTAAATAAGGTGAAAGTAGTTAAAATTTGCTTATATTTGAATCCACTAAACTTTTTTGGTTACTTATAATTGAGTTTGGAGGGAGTAGATTTTTTCTTATTTATTGCACAGTAAAAAATACTCCACTCAATGTAATAATGGTTAAGGGTATAATAGGAAAAAATATTTAATGCTTCATTGGTTTTGTAAAACAACAATTAATTTGGGACAATTTTTTTTTGCTAAAACGTCATATAAAATGAGAAGGAGGGAGTAACATTGGTAGTGATTTTACTAACTTAAGGAACGTAATTACAAAAATTATAAAAGATTAAGGACTCAATTATATTTTTTTAATTTAAGGATCTAATTAAAAATTCTCAAAAAATTCAAAGACCTACTAATGTATTAAACCTTTTGAAAATTAAATTATATATTTTGAAGACAAATTTGACTTATAAATTTAGAGGTATTAGTAAAACTCTCTTTCTAACACTTTTTTTATTATTGATAAAAATTTATTATAAAACACAAATTTTAGTGGGTTTCACTTCTTATTAGAAGTTGAACCCATCAAAATTTGTAGAAAGAGTGTTAAAAAAAAGTATTAGAGAGAGTGTTGCTACACTCTCGTATACAAAATCTTTAATGACAATTATTTTAAGTGCATGTTTGGAGTGTGTTTTAACTTCTTATATGTGTATTTGTAAGTTATAACCATAGAATTGATAAAAAAAAAATGTTTAACAGTAGTAAATTAAAATCTGGTATCACCGAAACTAAAGCAAATGATATTCTAAAATTAATTTATATAAGAAATATAAAGGTTTAAATATGTTTTTAGTCTCTATAAAATGAACGAGTTTTGATTTCAATCCTTGTAAAAAATTTCTTTGTTTTTATCCTCTAAAATTTGAAATCACTATTTTTTTGCCCCTATAAATTGAACGAATTTTGATTTTGGTTATTGTAAAACATTTTTCTTTGATTTTCATCTTTCTAAAATCTAAAATAACATTTATTTTAGGGATTTAGAAAAAAATTTAAAAATATCACATGTTATTGTTGTACTATAGACACTAATAGGTGTCAGCTAAGATGATCACTTGACCTTTTGAGTATCACATAATAGTAAAGATAAAAAGCAATAACTTTGATTTTTTGAGGATGAAAGGAAAAAAAATTTTATAAAGACTAAAATCAAAACTCACTCATTTTTTTAAAACCAAAAACATATTTAAGTCAAATATAAATTATATAATCCAAAATGAAGTTAGCGAAGCAAAGCTAACTAACGATAAAAGCAACCTGTGGTGTTTGACCAATAAAAATGATGTATTCATGTTTGTCTGTAATGTCAGATAATGAATTCGTGAACATATATGTTAACAACTAGCTATAAGGCTCTAAGCCTCAGGCATTGTTCAATATAAAAACAGGTTGAGGCTGAGCTGCCATTTTAACTTGAAAACATTGATTAAAAATAGTGTCAATGTATATAAATAGGAATAATCTCACCTTATGAGCTAGCTTTTGAGTGACTAAACTCAAATTTTAAGATCACATCCTAATTAAATGTATTATTGGGCGACCATCATGTTATCCACACACTAAACTCAATAGTGTTGGGCATGAGAGATGTATTGGAAAAAATCCAAGTCCTACCTTGATTATAGAGATAGTGACAAATTCTAAGAATTACTAAAAAATGTTGATCTGATAATTCAAAACTGAAGGTGCACCGTGTACTTCTTCTGAATGAAAATTCGATTGCTTTGCATTAACATATGTTCAGATACATAAGCATGAATGATTCTGAGCTATTCTACTGTTTCTTCGAGTCACAAAGAAATCCTCAAGTGGACCCTCTATTTCTTTGGTTAGCGGGAGGCCCTGGTTGTTCTACTCTCAATGGAATTATTTATGAAATAGGTATGTTTTAATTTCAGCATTTATTTCTAACCCAGACTTCATGAAAATTACAAAAGAGTCGGTGCTGTGCTGTGCTGAGTATTCTTTGAACTCGAGTCCTAATTAAAGAGCCAAACATTTTGTTCAAATTTTCATATTGAGCAAGCTGTGATCTCCAAAAGACGAAAATAGAAAAATTAACAATTGATTTTGATTATACTTTTTCTACAGGTCCTTTAGAATTTGATATTAATTCCTACAAAGGGGGATTACCAAAATTGCTATATTACCCAAGTACATGGACCAAGGTAGCACATTTGTCTTTACTCTTCATTTCAAAATTTCTACCAATTAAGGATACATGATATTAAATTTTTATCTACATTGTTTCAGACTGCTAGCTTCATATTCGTTGATTCGCCCGTTGGTACTGGCTTCTCCTATTCCAAAACTGTTCAAGGTTGGCCTACTTCGGACACAGCATCAGCTGAGCAAGCCTATCAGTTTCTCAGGAAGGTAGAGATTAACATTTGAAAATATGAAACAAAAAGGGAGAGAGAGAATGGTGAGAGGGGGCGTTTAACGTTTAAACACTTAACAATGCAAACAAGTTAATTAAATGATGATGGAATTATTAACAAAAAGATGAGCTAGTCATAAGCATTTTTGGTACCTGTTGAAAATATATGCCGTGGAAGAAGATTATGATGTTATTGTGTTGTCAGACAATCCCACCATGGTGCAAATAAAAATCTACAAAGAAAATAAAATCAAGAGGGCAAAGGCAAAGACATATCTGTTTGCTGGTGTTTCACAAACCGTTTTCACCAGAATCATGACTCTCAAAACAACAAAAGCAATTTGGGATTACCTGAAGGAAGAATATGCAAGAGATTAAAAGATTTGAAGCATGCAGGTGTTGAATTTAATGAGGGAGTTTGAGTTACAAAGAATGAAGGAATCTAAGACAATCAAAGAATACTCAGATAAATTGTTGGGTATTACTAATAAGGGACGATTATTGGGCATTGAATTTCCAAATTCTAAAACTGTAGAAAAAATTCTTGTAACCGTACTTGAAAGATATGAAGCTTCCATAGCCACCTTGGAGAATACAAAGGATCTTTGTAAGATCACTTTGGCAAAAGTGTTACATGCATTGCAAGCACTGGAGCAAAGAAGGCTTATGAGGCAAGACGGAACTATGGACTATGGAGGGTGCTTTCCAAGCCAAATTGTAGAACAACAATGGTAGCAAAAACAAGAAAAAAGAGCAAGTTGGAGATCTTGGAATAATGATCAAGCAATGACACTCAAGCTTTTCCACCATGTCCTTATTGCAAAAAAACAAATCATCCACTGAAGAGATGTTGGTGGAGGCTTGATGCAAGATGTTACAAGTGGTCAATTAGGACATATGGAGAAGATATGCAAGTCTCATCAACAACAAGGAGAAGCCAAGATTGTTGAGGATCAACAAGAATAGGAGGAAGAATAATTATTTGCAATGTCGTGTTATACAATTGACAACTCTACAAAAGCCTGACTTATCGATAGTGGTTGTACAAACCATATGACTTGTGACCGAGAGCTCTTCAAAGAGCTCAATAGAACTGCTATCTCCAAAGTCAGAATTGGAAACGGAGCACACATTGTAGTAAAAGGCAAAGGAACAGTTGCAATTAAAAGTCATTCAAGTTTGAAATTAATATATGA
Source organism: Spatholobus suberectus (assembly GCA_004329165.1). NCBI lineage: Eukaryota > Viridiplantae > Streptophyta > Magnoliopsida > Fabales > Fabaceae > Spatholobus > Spatholobus suberectus. The sequence continues at coordinate 81,939,272 of CM014731.1, read as the reverse complement.
TGTTTTATATGTTTCTGGAATTAATCAAAATCTTTTAAGTGTTGTTTAGCTGTTGGAGAAAGGCTACAAAATTTTGTTTGAAGATAAAAATTGTGTGATTAAAGATACAAACAACAAAGAAGTTATCAAAGTTCAGATGAAAGGCAAAAGCTTTAGATTTGATGAACGAGGATGAAGAAGATAAAAAAGAAGGATCAGAATCAAAAGAAAAGCAAAAGGATGGATCTGTTTTGAAGAAGCGTGATGTTCATAAGGAGAATGAAAATGTAGATGAAGAACTGCCTTTTGATATCTATCACAAGTGCAATGTCGTTACCATGAAGCCCACAAGAAACAAAGAAGCTAAAATTGACCAAAAAAGGATAATTGCAATAGAGAAACTCAAGTTGATTGAAGAGGTGGTCCCATGCAAGAAAGATAATGATAAGAATTACAAGGAAAATAAGAGGAAGAAAGCAAACACCAAAAGAAGGAAAGCCAAATTTCAAAAAATTGGGTGTGAACAGATATTAAGGCAAGGAAGAATATTGAAAATATATGTCTAAATATCTGTAATTTGAAAAAAGATAATTTAGTTTTTAGGAACTTTGTTATGTTTCAAATTTTAGGATAATGTTTAGATAAAGATAAGGATGTTTATCTTTTATTTAAATTTAGGATTATCAGTTTGATTTTAAGATTAGGATAATGTTAGTATTTAAATTTTGTGTTACATTGTAAGCTCTATACATAAAACCCATGAATAAAAGTTTATAAAACTCCTTTATATAACATATCTCCTCTTCTCTTAAAAAATATTTTTCTACAAAAAAAACCAACAATACTGTTAAGTTAAACTGCTAATGTTGTTGATGGGTGTGTATGTTTCAGTGGTTGGAAGAAAACCCATAGTATCTCTCTAACTAGCTTTTTATTTCGGGTGATTCTTATTAGGGCATGATTGTTGCCTCAGGTTACAAAGTCGATTGTAGAAGGTAACTGCATGATTAATTTATACAAAAAAAAAAAAATCATTGAAATTTATCTCCTCCTTATTTTAATTTTCTCTCCGACGAAAATAATTTATGTGCATTACAAACAAGAATTGATCTAATCTCATTCACTTATTAAGCTCGAATTGTGTGTACATACCCTGCAGATAATGAAGCTGGACTGTTGAATCTAAAAGTAAATGGCATAAATTATCTAACAAGTTTTGATTAATGTTACAAGGTTATAGCATTTTGAAGTTAATGTTATTCGGAAATCTTTCCAGGGTTATTTGTTAGGGAGCCCTACGACAAATGAGTTTATCAACAATAATTCAAAAATACCCTTTGCTCACCGCATGGCACTAATATCAGACGAGCTCTATGAGGTAATTCTGCAGAAGCCATAGTGATGTTCTATTAAGAAATGTTATTTGTACAACAATTTATACAATAATTTGTATAACAACGCTTTTTTGTGTTTATCACTCTCCTGCACATCATTTATTACATTTCATAATGATGAGAAAAATAAACATAAAAAGTATTGTTGTACAAATTGTTTATATAAATTGTTGTACGTATATCACATCTCTTTTCTGTTGTTGATGGTGTTAAGGTGTTTGTATACCAAAGGTTAGGATTCTTATCAACTAGTTCTTGATTTGCAAATTGCAATTGATAGATTACTCACTAGTCACTATCCTACAGTCTTAAGCTATAACTAATTCTATGATCCAAATTCCAACATCATATCATATGGTTCAACATTTCAACTATATGATGTCGTCCTTTGTAACACCCTTACTTTTGTTTATTGAACTATTTTTTTAATTATTTTGTATTTATTTTTAGAGAATCGGATAGAAATCTTAAAAATTAATATTAGTTAGTAGTACTTAGTTTAGATTTTTAATAATTTTTGAGAAATGGAGCCTAGAAAATTTGTAAAATAACTGCTTTGTTCCTAAAATGCTAGATAACAGAATTAATAGACAAAAATAGTTAGAAGTATTTAAAAATTATTTTTAAGTCATCAATATACTTAGAATAATTAATAATAATCTTAGAAATTTTTAAAAATTTATTGAGATAATTTTTGTAAAATGACAAAATTATCCCTGGTTGACTGCAGGAACCAACCAGAGACTTTTTGACCTCAATATTTTAAAAATTTTATACAAACTATATTTCAATTATAAAAATTTTATTTTGAAATAAAAATAGTGAAAAATGTAACACTTTTATTTTAAGTTTTCAACTATTTTTCTAATATTTAATGATTTAGTTCTGAAAAATCGAGAAGAAATTTCAAAATTTTGATCGCTACCATTATGCTCAAAATTTTGAGAACTATTTAATTGTGACTTCTAATAATTTTTCCAAGCCAAAGCTCGAAAAAATTAAAAAATAACGATTTTGCCCTTATTTCTCAACATTAAGGGCTGATATTAGAAAAAGATTCAAGTGACATTAAAATATAAATTTGAGTTTGGAATCATGTCATATATATTAAAATATAATTTTAAGAATTTTTAAAAATTTTTGTATAAAATGACCAAAATACCCCTAGGTGTCCAATAAGCCTAACTAGTATTGGTTTGACGTCCAAAAATAGTGAAAATAATAATCTTAATTCATTTCTAGTTAAAGTATTTAATTTTAGAATTTTGATAAAAATTTGGGAATTTATTGAAGTAAAATTGATTTAATATAAATTTTCTTGCTCAAAAATACAAAATAAATATATCAAAATTTGAAATAAATTAATAAAAATTAAATTAATTATTAGAAACTTCTTTTTGATGAAAAATAATGTATATGTCCATTTTTACATTAAAATAAATAATTTGATATTAAAAATTAATTTATTCAAGTTTAGGCGATTTTATTTGTACCGGCTATTAATTACAAATAAATTTTACACTGAGGAGCTTAGGGACAACTCATGCAGCACGTTCCCAACCCTAAAAGAGGTGATTCACCACCTATTTGGGTTATGTGTCCCTAAAATCCAATTAAAAATAACTAAAAACCCTAATTTATGATTTATTGCATGGCATCATCAAGTGGACACCTATGCCACTTCAATTCTCTATAAATAGGCAACCTCTTGGAAAGATTTTTCATCACCTCTTTCTCTCTCAAACTGGCCAAAAAATTAGGGAGCTTCTCTCTAGAAAAATATTTTTTACTTTGTTTTTATGCTAAAATTTTATTAGTCTTCATCAACAAGTAAAATTTCTCTCGCTAGGAGTTTTGCACCAACATCATCATCAACTTTCCTACTCTTCATCCACCACCTTAGAGGTAATAAGGAGAGTGAGGTTGGTTCTAAATAATTGCTACTTTACATGTTAGTAGGAAGGTCCCCTAAACCCATTTAGGCATAGGTTTTATTATTATTATCATTACATTGTTATAATGTTTAATGTTCAACTTTAATTTTTGTCGAGTTGTTACTTTGTTCAAGTTTAGATTATTAAATTATAATTGCTAAGTTGTAACTCTGCTCAAATTTAGACTATTAAATGTATTTACTAAGTTGTTATTTTGCCCAACTTTATAATTAAAATGCATTTATTAAGTAGTTATTCTATTCAAATTTAGTTATTATTTTGTTATTAAATTGTTATTTTGCTAAAATTTTAGTAATAATATTTTGATTATTAAGTCATTATTCTACTAAATTTTGGTAATTAAATTGTTATTACCAAATTGTTATCTTGCTAAATTTTGGTAATGTAGTTATACTTTCAAAATTTTGATGATTACTAAATTATTATTATGTAATTTCTGTAATATAAGGCAAAAATGTTACTGGTGCTCAAATTAAATGACACCAAGAAAACCTCTATTTGAGAAGTGAGAATTTGGTAGATTAGTAAGTAATATAAAGCAAGTGACATGCAAGTGGCATGACACATTATGAGGAAAGTTATAGTTTGGTACGCTAAGAAATGAACGATAGGGACCCACTTGCAGAGGTCTTGGGGGTAGGTAAAGTTGTCAAATGGGGCGGGTCGGCCCGGCTCAGCCTGGCCCGATTTACATTTGGGCCTCTATTTTTTGAGCCCAGCCTAGCTCTATGCGGGCCATCGGGCAATTTGGCTTAAATTTTTTCGGACCTATTAACGTTGTTATCTATTTTAATTATTATTTTTTCTGTCAAAAAATTATTTAAAATTAAATTATTTAAATCATATTAAATATTTAAAATTAAATTTTACATACTTTTTAGCATAAACGGATATTTTTATTTATATATAATTAACTTAATTACTCAATAAGCTCATTAAAAATATATCTTTAAGTAGATTTTATTTACAAAATGAAGTACCCATGTTAGTTTTTTTTTTTTTTTAACAAATGTGTGTGGCCCTTTCTTTTTGAATTTTTTAAGTATATTAATATTTTTATTATATATATCTATACCGGGCCAACCCAGCCCAGGCCCAATTGGCTTGCTGGGTCAAACGAGCCGAGCCAAAATGGTCCGGTTTCTTTTAGGCTACTTTTTTTTTAGCCCAGCCCAGCCCTTTTTGTGGGCTAAGCAGGTCCGACCCATCGGATCAGGCTCATTTTGACAGCTTTAGGGGCAGGCATCGAGTGGTGAAGGTTTTAATGGCCAGGGGTAGTACCTTCGAGCCAGGATATTCACTTGACCAAGCTCGATAATCTTGATAACTACTAGTATTTCAAGATTGGTATGAGAGTATACCTCTATAAATAAAGGTCCTGACTGTTATTTGTTCCTCATTAATGATGAGGTTGTATCGTGTGATGATATTGAAGAGGTATATATACTCCTAGTTACTTCCTGGTTCTATTGAGTATTATTACTCTCTAATAAGGAGTATGATCCATACCTAGTCAAAGGCAGTCTAGTATAGTATAACATAAATGAACCCTAAGTTTCCTTTTATTGTCTAGTTGTGTTTTATCTTTGTTTTATGATAAATTTCCTATCATACATGTAGAAGTGATTTTAAAACAAAACACCTCACTCCATTATTTTTCTCCTATGTATGATTGATTGTGATTATTAAAGATGACGTTAATGCCCCGCGATGCTAAGTATGAGTCAGAGGATACTTCAACAGGCAAGGATCTGAAGACCTATATTATAGTATTTTTCTTTTGTATGAGAAATAGGGTAAATTGGCACTACTCTGTATAAGATCTTTTTGATAGTCTTTTTGTATTTTACGAATGTTATGTATTACCAAGTCACGATGTACAATTTACGACACACACACACACACACATATATAGTCTCATCTTTCATCTTTTACTACCATTTTCAAATTTTGTTAAAATTGGAATTTTTTTATTATAAAAGGAAAATTTTTACCTACATTTTCATATACTTAAACTTAATAACAAAATTAATATGAATTATATTTAATATAAATGAGTGTCACATCCCTCACCAATTCTACTCCATTCTCTCTCTATTCATGTTGCACCTACAAATTTATGACTACTTAATACCCCAAAAGCAGATGATGAATTAAATATACAAAAAATTGCACTGTATTTATTATTTCTGTCTCTATTTACTTTGTTTTATAACTTTTCACAGTTTTCTATATCTAAATTTGACTTTTGACAAAATTAAACTTTTCAAAAACGGGGATACATACTCTCTCAAAAAAACAAAAAAAAAAGTGGATTAATGATTAAAGTACTAAGGTCCTCTTTACATAAATTTCTAAATAAATATTTATAAGAGAAAAAAATTAAAAATAAATTAAATTAAATTTTTCTATAAGTTAAATTAACATATGTATAAGTTAATTTGTAAAAGCTTCTCTTATTTAATTTTTTCAAAAGCAAGGGGGGTTTAGAAAATTTGAGGCCTAAGCTAAAATTTATATTCAAAGTTTAATTTAATATAATGACTTATCAATTGTCATTTTATTTTTTTATCGATTACAAAATTATTGATAAAAATTTTATAGTGAAAAATTCATTCAATTTATCCTTTAACATATATCAAATAAGATTTGGTAATTTTATTTTTAAAAAACTAATTTTAGCAATAATAATAATCACAAGTATTATCAATAATATTCTAGAAGTAATTCATGTATTTGAAAAAAAAAACTGGGTCAGCCTAGCCCGGGCCCAATTGGCTTGCCAGGTGGCCAAAATGGCCCGCTTTCTTTTAGGCTACTTTTTTTTTAGCCTAACCTAGCCTTTTTTGCGGGCTAAGCGGGCCGGACTCATTTTGACAGCTCTATGTTTGATGGTATGCAAATGCACCCCTGACTTTGATAATATTACAAGTAAATATATGAGTTTTTATATTTTGCCCCTTCTATTTTATATATTTGAACACACTGCTTCCCAGTTTTTCGTATTTTCAATTATAATGTATGCAATTTATTGGATTAGATATGTTAAAATTTTATGACTTTAACATTTATATCTTCATCTTTATCTTTATAATAATAATTATTGTTAATTATTATTTTTTAAATATATTGCCCCCACTAACTTAGAATCTTAAATCTGTTGCTGTCTTCAATATTATAATACTTATTAGAACTTCAAATCTTTTCAAATACAATATTGTTTTCGATCTATCCTTATCTAAAGTTTTCAATTGTTCAATTAATACAATTACAATCTTACCCATACTTACTATTGAAAATAGTAACAAATAATATATTATATTTTAATAAAATTTAGCACCTAATAATTTAAATTATTAATAAATACTTTTTAAGAAATTTGAAAATTTTTGGAGTTCTTAGATGATTTGAGGCCTAAGGCAATTGCCTCAATGGCTTTGCCATTGTCATGGCCTGGTCCAAAAGCTAAGTTAACTTGTGCATAAGTTAATTTTAACTTATTAGAAAAATTTAATTTATTTTACTTTTTTTTTCTTCTTATAAAAAGTATTTATTGAGAATTTTATACGAAGAGAGCCTACACGCATTCCAACTTACTTTTCTCGTCACTAATTTTCATTTTCTGAAATTTATACACAAAGTTATTTTTAGGGTCCATAAAGGGCTTGGTCTAGTGGGCTTGGGAGATAGACTGACAGTAGGTTAGACACAGACCCATGATTTTTACACCTTCCTTTTTATCTTCACACCCCCAATTTTATTGTATTTTTAAAATTTCCATTTTTCTACCCCTCCCCCCACTCTCTAAGCACCCCTCACCCCCATCTCCTCATCTTCTTTAAACATATTCACGCCCTATTTCATCTTCTCACTTTATCTTCTACAAGCATTGTTCTTTCTTGTCCTCCATTGCCTTCTTCATGTGAGTTTTTGCACCTCAATTGCTTCTTCTTTGATAGTGTTTTGTCGGATTTTTTTTTCATGAGTTGTCAATTTGACAAAAACTAGTTTTCATTATGTCAAAATAAACAATAGAAACTTATTTCCATCGAATATCTTGACAACATCTTTTCAAGATACTTAATGAAAACTAATTTCCATCAAAATACTTTTGTTAATAACCAAAAATGGTGAGCTGCAAAGTTCAAAAAGGGTACTGTTAATATCATGGGCCCAGATACAAGCTTACAAATCCCACTAGGCTTAGGCCTATGTCAGATCGATGCATCGCAACCCACGAACAACCATAGAAATCATGCATTGACCAAAAAAAAAACTAGAGAAATTACGCAAGTCATTTTTGCCTACCTGTGTCTCTTACTTTAGCAAGTGACTAGGATTCACGAGTTCAACGCTTCCCATCTTTCATTATAATTAAAATAATTTTCAATACAATATAAAAAGTCTACCTATGCTATATGTATATATGTTTCAAAATTATAGAATTTATGCACAATGGAATGTGTCAAGGGATATAAATTAACTAATTAATGGACATGTACTTGAAAGCTTAATCTTGTAGATTTGTTATAAAAATGAGTCTTCGACCATTGTTTATGCTTTCAGAAACTCAAATCAAGGTGCAATGGGAACTATGTCTCCGTGGATCCATCTAATGGAGGATGTGTCACTGCTATTGCCGGGTACGAGGAGGTAACATAACCGTAATGTTCAATTTCCTCATCGCATAAACATTCATTCATTGGGTGAAGCAAGATAACAATAGCATGTTTATTTTATTTAATTATTTATTTGCAGTGCATCAAAGACAAATGGACTATTGACATTTTGGAACCGAACTGTCAATATGCTTCTCCCCACATCATTACATGCAAGTACGTGAAATATCAGTCGAAGAAAATCGCCGAGATTTCGTGCTTTCCCCACCAAGAATTCCAGAATTATGGTGTCGGATAAAGATTAATAATTTTTTTGATATAATAACGACATTGAAGTTAAAACTTATGACTTCATGTAAACTACCTTAATTCTCTACCAATGAGGTAACCCTAGTGGGTTGTAAAGATTAATAATATACTCCGTAGTCCCAACCACTTATACTTTATATTATTTTTTTAAGGGTGGATTAACTGTGGCTTAATTGAATAAACAGTATTATGTGTTTTATATGTTGGAGATTCCACATCGACTAGTAATATAGCCAAACAAATATATATAAGTGAAAAACAATCCTCACCTTACAAGCTAATTTTGTAAGTTGAGTTAGACCCAAGCTTGTATTCTAAGATAGTATCAGAACTTATCCTAATGTGGTTACTGACACACAGATAAGGGCTCTAAACTTGACCGTTGTCGACGAATGGCGACCATGGTTTGTTGATGACCAAGTTGCAGGGTATTAATTTCGACGTTCATTTTTCAACTTGAAAATTAATGACTTTAAAGCAGTTAATCGATTTCTTATTTGTTCATTTCCCCCGTTATTGCATCAATAGGTACACAAGAAAGTATTCAGAAAATGGATTTTGTTTAACTTGCGCAACTGTGAAAGTAAGTGCTTGTTTTTAATTTCCAAATTAATTACGTGCAGGGACATGATGCTGAAAATATATATGATTAAGTTTAATTCGTCTTTTGTCATATGCATACAGTGTGGGGGTCACACAGCTCCAGAGTATTACCGCAGAGAATGTTATGAAATGTTTCCAAGGTGGCTCCATGCCGACCCTATATAACTCAATGCCATGCCAGCTTTCATTTCATTTACTGTTGCTGTGTAATAATTTCTAGCCTTAATTGTACTTTTTTGCTTCAAAGTTTTATAATTTTGTAAATATTTCTTTCAGATAAATTTTTTGGCAAATTTTATCCCTATGTAAAAAAACCGTCACAATTACAATAATTTTGTGGCAAGTTTTTTCTTTAAACCACCATAATTTTTTACGTGGAGTAAAATTCATAAAAAAAATTATTGGAAAGCAAAATTTGTGAAATTATAAAACCTTAGAGAAAAAAAGGTGTATTTAAGCCTAATTTCTAAACTTGTACCAACAAACGAAGATGATAGCCGAGGATATTTTTGAATAAAGGTGCTCTATGAATTTCTCTAGAACTACTATTATTTTTTATCTTTCTGTCTTTTAAACACAACCTGATTGATATCACCAAGAAGTTATAATTAGGGAGTAATCTAGTTCTACGGCTATCTTAGCCCCTCGTGCAATTTGATAGCTATGTCCTTATTCAATTGCTGGTAGTGTTGAAAGTATTCCCACAGTATATACAATTATTTTAGATAAATTTTTTAACAAATTCTTATAAAAGAAAAAAAAATTAATAAGGTAAAATGAACCAAATTTTTTTGCATTAGTTAAAATTAACTTATATCTTTCAACCTTTTTAAAAAGTTTTTGTTTAATTTGCTACAAACACCGATAGACTAAAAATGGTTCTTTCCTTAAAATGGAAATTAGATTATATTTTTTTTCTTTTTAAAATAATGTCAAAAAAACCAAAATATAATTGAAAAAATCGAAAAACATATTGCTTTCAAGCCAGGTTCAGTAGCTTTGCAAAATGCATAATTTGATATTGAACTTGATGATGATCGGATCAAACTCTTATTTTTTAAACAGTTGTAAATTTAGTGGGTATACTTTTTTTGTGGACGGAAAGCACAGAAAATATTTGTTGAAAAAAAAAAATCGCCTCATTTAACATGGTGAGTCACATGTAAATGTTATGTCTATCTCTAAGTTATACGTATATTTAGTATCTATTTCTCTTCATATTAATTTTTATAAAGACTTGCTTATTTAATATCTATCGAGAGATATATAAACAAAAAATTTATGCATAGTCTGATCATGCAAAATTTAAATACGAAAAGATCTACTTTTAGATTTATTACTTATCCTTGCATATGTTGAGATGGCAAAATGCATGCAAACAATAAAAAAGAAGAAGATGAAACTAAGATCAAAATTATGTAAATGTGAAATGAAATTTGTATTTGACCTTACAATATTTTTGGTAGAGATCATAAGCATTTTTTACGAGAGACAATCTTGGTCAAATTGAACAAGATCATTATGAGCGATAAAGTTCTCTCTCTGAATATTTAAAGCAATTGCATACTATTGCAAATGACTTTTTAAACCGTTAGGAGAAGGATAGGTATATAAGTGAAGAGAGAAAAAGTTTAGAGAGAGAAAGGGTAGGGAGCTAGGAAAATGCTTTCAAAAGAGAGAAATGCTGTGTTCGTGTGTTTCATGAAAATTATCTAATACCTTTTAGCATTTTTCTTAAACATTGTGCCAAGATTTTTGTTTATCAAAAATATGTAAAACATTTTTCTTAAACATTAACACTAATAATGAATAATAAATATTAATAAACTCATAAAAATATTTTAATAATAAGATATATACAATTTTGATAATAAAATAGTGAAAAATAACAATTTGCTATGATAATTTTATAAATATATTCTTATAGGAATATGAAAATTAATAGTTCATAAATAAAATTACATGTGTATAAGTTTAGTTTGAATTAATTTGATTGTGATTTTTTTGAGATGGACAACCGTGAGATGTTTGAGGTGGATTATTGACTAGGATTGAACTTTGGTGATTATTATGTACTCCTAAGTGGATTAAGGTTCAAGGTCTTTTAAATTCACTTCAATAATCCACCCCTAAATAGAGTAACTTGTATTAACAGTTTCAATTTGGTATAAGTTTTTACACTTACACCTTGGTACCAACAGATTCTCTCTCTCTCTCTCTCTATACACACACACACACACACATACACACACATTTTTGGAGTTTTTTTTTTTATCAAAACAAATATTTTCTCATAGTTAGTTATATGTTGCAACTTCATGAGTAAAGAGTAAATTTGACTAAAATTTTGATTTTTGGTGAAGAAAATTAAAACTATTCAACTACCAAAAATGTTATATACAAAAAAGATGTTTCAAAAAATATAAAATGTAATAAATTATGTGCTTGTTAAATATATAATTTTTTTAATTTATCTTAGTTAAGTTTTATTTCACAGTAGTAACAAATTATTTTTTCTTATTGTTATAAATGAAGAACAAAATTTCTTTTTTTTTTTTGAGTAACCATGTTATTGGTGCAAAGTATCAACCAGTTTTGTTGATAACTAATCTTTGCTGGAGAACTTGATTGACCACCTTTAATGCAGTCTTCCTTCCCAACTATGTTTTTTCCATCTACAAGACTCGAACCCAAGACCTTAGGGCTGTTTGGGATGGTTTTTGGTTGTGAGTTTTGAAAATTTCAAAAACTACAACGAGTTTTTAGTTTTTGTCTTTTTTTTTTTCTAATTTTTGGTTTCAAAATAAACTCACTTTGAAATTTCTTATTCTGTTAAAATTAGTTTAAGGATATATTTGTGTAGTGACGACAGTCGTGGTAGTGACAGTAACAATGATGGGGATGGCGGTGGTAATGCTGGCGGTGACAGGGTGTCAATGGTGACGGTTGTAGCGGTGCTGACCGTGATA